>OY756436.1:8384560-8800398 GCA_963576905.1 Mystacides longicornis | reverse complement strand
TTACCAGAAGTGGGTGTTAATTATTTTGAGCATAGTAAAGAATTTTGTGGCCAAGGATTCGAACCTGCACCTCACATCCAGCCTTCGTGTGAATAGAAAAATCAGTGTAGATTGCTTATTAAAAATATAACACAGGAATAGGGTAATAATAAAAATTTCAAGTTGCTATGGCAATTATACCAGCAATTTATTAAATCCCTATGCCCCTAAGTGGGGCGTAAAGGGAGTTTGGATTTCAAAAATTAATTTTACTTACATTAATAAAACAATCAATACAATAATTGGTAAAGAAACACACTTTTATAATAAATAACTAAGGTATTTTGCAGTTGATAAACTTCATTTAACAGGGTAAAACTTTTTAATAAATGATAATTTTGAGTATAAATATTTAGGTACTTCTAGAGAATTAGAACTCTCATCTCTCATAGGTGCTTAATATAAGTCATACCAAGAGTTGACAATTAATAAGAGATATACAAAACATGTAAATGTTATTGTTGTGAGAAAATATCTAGAAAATTTTGACACATTTTAAAATTCTGTAGACATTTTGGCATTGCATTCATTATAAGATAAAATCCTAGGAATCTCAGCTCCATAGACGAATTATGGAAGGCATAAATGCAACGGGCCGTTGGCCCGGTGGCTAGCATCTTAGCAGATTGTTGAATTTGTCGATTACTCAAGGATTTCAATTTGACCACCTAAATAAGGAACGTTGTTAACGTGAAGTCATCACACAAAGCCATTCGAAATAGCAAGAGAAGAAAGTCATAATCCAGTTAGTACTGGTCAAATGTTAAAAAAAAATGGCATTTTAAAATTGACCATAAATAACGGTGTAATGTTGAATATATCAGTCTGTAATAATATGAATTTTTTCGATGTTACAGGAAAAGAGGTCTGATTATAGAAACTTCAACTAAATTTTAACAAAAAAAAAAACAGGTTTACAATAATAATAATTCTGAAATTAAAATAATAATATATCTAAATTAAAAAAAAATTAATAGTTTGGAATTTAGTTAACAATAATAATTGTCCTCCAATGCAATCACTTGTAAGTTAATGATGTTGCTAGGTTCTTTTAACAAATCTATGAATGCTCTTTTTAGTATTTACTTAATACACATAATCTGCAAATTAAATATACATAGATAATCTTCATATTCATAAGAATAATATTAAAAATTGTGAAAAGTTCAAGTAAATGACGTTTTAATCGGCCTGGTGTTGGTTATTTTAACATAATATCTATATAAATATTTCTTCTTCCGATGGCGCTACAGCCTAATTCAGCCTTGGCTTCCAATACTGGACGCAGAGTCAACCTTGTCTCTACATCTGTCCTGATTTCGTGGGTCAAAAAGTTGCTCGGCATCCCTCCTGACCTCATTCTCTCATTGCAGCCTAGGTCTTCCAATTCGGCCGGATGTCCACCCATAATTCTCTTTGGTGCTCGCAATGATGGCATTATCTGCTCATGTCTGGCCCAGCGTAGTCTTTATCTATAATAATAAAACCAATATTAGTATGGGACTTTCTAAGGTTAGACAGGTATCTCAAAATTATCTTATGCATAATTTTAAAACAAATAAGAGATTACACTTTTTAAAATAAATAAAGTAATGGATATAACATGAGTTTAATAAAAAGAACATAAACAAACGTTGATATTGATAAGTTATTATTGAGAAGATTCAATACTTACTTAGAATTGATTTGTGTTCAAGCAAATTTATATTCATAATTCATCCCTTAGTCAAAATATTATCAGATATTGCTCTGCGGTCTCTGTGATTTGTTGCAATGAAATGCCTGGCTCAGATACTTATCTGCAACAAAAAAATAATGTGTGTTGACAAATGTTTTAAATTTGCTGCATTTAATGTCTATTTCTTTTTATAATTTACAATAAAACATTGGAAGGAATTTGGAATAATGTTCCACAGGTTGAAAATGTGAAACTTAAGAAGTAAGTGAAGGTGATGTTTGTATCTGTATGATAATTATTTTTAGGTTATAAATTATATGTTTTTTGAAACTATAGGTTACATACCTGAAATCCAATATTAATCAATTTATATCTCAGTCCATCCATCAAACTCTACTAACTTAAATATTTTTCCAAGGAATGAATCAGTTTTGATGTCTATTTTCGACAAACCACTGACATTTCACGCGTAAAAAATTTGACAGCTCGTGCGGAAGTACCATAGATGGAGATAGTGCATACAGTTCAGAAATCATTAATTATAAAATTGATTATATTGAAAATATGTTTTTTATTCATATAAATAATTAAAACCTTTTTTTATTTAATAATTAATTATGACGTAGCAAAATTACTAATTAATTATAGATGACATTTTATTCCGCTTTACATATTTTCTTTTGATAGTGTCTTTAAAACAAACCTTCATAAAAATATAATATGAAGTAGATGTCATTTACACACAAAATATAATATATAAATTGGTTAAACAATATTATTATTTTATTATTCTTAGAAAACACATCCTGGAAGAATGATTTGTGAAAAAAACGCTGCTTTATTTTAATTAGGTTATAGTGCGCTGCCAAATCATAGATTTACTTAGACATAGATCAATAGAATTCATAGTCAATGTCACTTGTCACTCATTGTTGATAAATATTGATATGTCAAAAAACATAAGAGAGTGATAATATAATGCTTCCAATTTTGAAAATATAAATACATAAATATGAGTTTGCTGCTCTAATGGATTTTTCGGTAGGTACCAAATGTTGTTTATTAATATCTGTACCTTAGAGCATAAAGTGTGGGAGTCACATTTTAGTAATTTTGCAGGAGAGAGGATTTAGTGAAACTTGAAATTACAAAACGCGAACTTTTTTTCTATATGAAAAATATTAAATCTGAAAATATTTTTTTTTCACCAATTGGACCATGTTTTATGTTTAATTAATACAATTTTCAATATTCTTTATAATAAGAAATATAATGGATTATGCTCTAACAAAAATTGGACTTAGACATATTTTTAATTTCAAAAGTCACCTTTTTTAACAAGTGGTGACTTCAATATTTTGACCACTTATAGAACCTTCAATTGCGAATAAAACTGTATCATTAAGTCAAAATCGCAAAAAAGTGGACTCCCACACTTTATGCTCTAAGGTACAGATATTATAATCCCTTCTTTGTAATTTTTAAGTATTGGCTCAGAAACATAAAAAAATATTGACATTTTCTGTAACATTCTTTCCATCGCTAGGATTTTATTATTTTTTAGTTTAAGAATGCATGAATCACTTTTAAATGGTAACCAAATTGAAAACAAATGAGCTAAGACTTTCATACTCTTTTTCAAAATATATAAGCAATATGATGTATGCTAAACTAAAAGATTTGATTTTAAATTCAACCATTAGTGCAAAGGGGGTTAGTAAAGAAAAATTAACGCAAATATTTATTGACTGATGATTAATTTATTCATTTTCAGTGTCACAAACCTTGGTTACTTTTATCTGTCATCAAATTGTGCTGTGACTGAGATACCTTTGGGTTTTTTTTGCGTCAAAACGTGTCAATCTTCATAGACTACATCCAACGATTGCAGTTTTGGTCTTTCAAGGATTCTTTATTCTACAGGATCATGTTTGAGATGTGTAAAGAGAATATGTTGTTGACGGAAGAAACTACTACAGGAATAATCCCATACCATACATTTTAAATATAATGCTTCTTAATATATATTTAACATTGTTTTTAATTTATCTTCATACCTATTAATTAAGAATTTAGATAATTTTGTTATTATAATAGCAAATAAAGTGATATTCGATGATTCTGTCCACAACAATCTGTTTTATGTGATTAATTGAGATATGAATATTATACAGTATTTCTTATTTATTATGATGTGGATAAAACAAATATATTTTTTACTATAATAAACATGCGCACATACCTGACAAATCCATTATGATTTTGATAAACAGGAACGTCATTAGTTCCTGTCAGATTCGCTTTCTTTCAGAGTTCTGTTTTATCGACCAAATCTACTAAAGAATTTTTATACTCATTTCAATTTTCAAAAATCATTTTTACGATTAATATATTTAAATGTATTATGAATTTAATTTAATGTATCTTTATTATTTACCAACATTTAATATGATTTTATCATGTACTTACTCATCTAATGGCTACGACGGTTTTACACAAAATGTGGCCATAAATTTTTTAAAATGTGTCAAATATCAAAATGGAGGATTTTTTTTTCCAAAATTTTTCATTAAATCTTTATTTATTGAGAATAATAAGATTTGAATAACTTTTATATGTATTACGAATCAATCTACGATTATTTTATTACATTTTCATACCGTAATACCAAGATTCCATTCAACGTTTACATGAGTAATTTTGTTTCCAAACGATGGCTTACTGTCTTTTTTGAAAAATTTGTATGAAGATCCTAAAAAAATAAAGTTTTTTAAATAGCTCTAAATATAATAAAGTTAACGTTGCCAAATTGTATCTTAGAACGTTCTCGAGCAAATTCCACCGCTCTGCGCAGATTCATATCTGACGTAGCATTTGTATTTTGAGCGTGATGCTCGGACATAACGGTAAAGTATTGTCAAAGGCAAATAAAAATACAAACATTTCTGAATTATTATGTAGATTACCCACCTTGTTTTATGATGAATATAACATTAAATAAAATAAATAATAAGGAAGAAAACATAAGTTTGCATTTATCTACATAAGAATTTTGAATAGTGTCGTTAATACCTACATATTATCTAATATCTGTTATTAATTTTTATGTGGATAAATCAAGTGAATTTTATTACCAAAATAATTACATATCTGATTCTTTTCCAAAATAAACAGGAAGTTTTGTTTACTATTGTTTGCTGCAACATAATATTTGAGCTGTCAAATTCACTTTGGTAATGTTTTGAGATTCAGATGTGGGTAAGTACCTGTTTTACCGTTCAATTCTTGCTATTTTATGGATGTTCATACAAATTTCAAATTAAATTTTCATTCATAAATTTTATTACCTAAACTCTATTATCTTGAATCATTTTACATCAGTTCTATATAAAAATAATTATGTACATTACAATATGCAGGGAGGCATCTAATTTAACTTTGATTCCGATGGCTACAACTGTTCTAACAACGGTGGCCATATTCTTATAATATGTCAAAATTTCCTTCAAAATGGAGTAGCGTTTGATAAATTTTATGAAAATCATTATTTTATAAGGTTTATAACATTTGAATTACATTTGTATGTATTTCAAATCAATCTTCAATCTTTTAAATACATTTTCATACCGCATTACTCCGATTCCGTGTAATTTTTACATGAGTAATTTTGTTTTCAAAAGATGGCTTTCCGTGTTTGGTGAAATTTTACTATGAAGATTTCATAATTTTAGAAATTTATTAATAACTTAAAATATATTTAATGAAATGTAAATATTTGTATCTCAGATTACCACAATTGTATTTGCGAAAAACTGCGAAGAAAAAAATTCAACGCAGAACCTACGCTTTTAGCGTGATGCTCCGACATACAGTTGGAGTGAAACAAATAAATATACATACATTACTGAATTATTATGTAGATAATCAACCCCTAGGTCCTTTGCAGGACACTTGGGATCATCATACATTTACAATCAATCATATATATACATACAATATAAATAACAAACAATACAAGAGATTCATACAGAGGTCACAGAAAGAAAAAAACAATGAAAACAAGACATTTTATTTTTCAGTACTAGAAAGATGCAAAAGGTCTTTCTAGTAACATGTCAAGAGGAAGAGACAGATGGTAACTTAACAAGAACGTGTTGAAACTAACTACACATTTGAGGTCAGTTATGAGTTCGAAACGAAGTGCTCAGGAGAACTTTGGGTACAAGTTGGTACCACTGCATCATGAACGACGCTATACGTCTGCGCACCCAGCGCAGGCCCATCACTTACACCTTTACGGAGAGGAGATGGGCATGGCTGGGACATATTGTGTTGAGGATGCCGAATGACAGTTGGCCGAGGAGAGCGCTGTTTTTCCTCCCATCAGGGTCTCGAAGACGTGGAAGACCCTCTCATACCGTATTCCGTTCCTTCGAGGCAGAGCTGAGGGACATGGACATGGTGTGGGAGGAGATCATGAATATTGCGCAGGATCGAGCGCAATGGAGAGCTCTTGTTACCTCCCTATGCCCCTGAGTGGGGTGTAAAAGGGAGTGTGTGTGTGTCTTTGTTTTTTAAATTATAGGTAGGTACCTATATCTTTATTATCGTTCAGGATGCATTACCCAAAAATGGACGATAGCCAATTTTGAATATGTGACAAATAACCGTTCCAACAAAGGAAAATATTTTTCATATTTATGTTATTCGCCTGAAGTCTATGGTTTCTAGGACAGTTCAGTTTCACCTAATTTATTGTGCGTAGTTCTAAACGCGGAAACGTAAAATTGGGGACCCTATATAAGGGACGATATAACTGACGTATCGGATAATCGAACAACGAATGATATTTTACTATGCCTGTCGTCCGATAGGTTTTGCTGTTCGTACATAGGTACACAACTGTTATAAGTAAACCCCGTTTTGGTTATTCCAAAAAAAAAACGGCTAGGCTCGCCACCCACCATGTCGTGTCAAAAAAAGGAATTTTAGGATAGTTTGTAAGAGCTTTTCATCATTTCTGTATATTGAATTATGCTTTAGATTCATCCTCTTTAGATGCATATATACCAAACGAATAAAGACCTAAAGCTTGAAAATGGAGTATATTTTTCTCTTTCGTTAATACTGATTACTGAACACCATGGAAACAGCAACTTATTAGTAGGCGATGACACAGTTCTTTCTGGATATTATTTCCTTGGTGACCATATCAAAGATTAGGAAAATTTACTCTTTTTTCAAGCTTTAGGTCTTTGTTCGTTTGGTATAAATGCACATTTAGATTATATCTCTTGTGAAGGAAATATAAAAATTTAAAATTTAATCTCATTGTCCTTACTTCAGATGGCGGCCGCTGAACAACTCCACCAAATGGAGGGACAGATCTCCCGGCTAGAGAATGAGATACAGCGGAGAGATGACATAATCCAATCCCTCAGGACATCAAAGGTCAGTACTTTCTGTGTTACTTTATATATGTTGTGATATATATTTTGTTCTACCCACCCAGAGGTAGAACAAACATTATTTACGTTTTGCCTGCGTCCAGGGCTGTTCGATATTTCAACATTCTGGCAACGCACCTTGACATTTTTAATGTAACTTACAACGAATTTACAGAGTGTGTTGGCTTGTTGGCACATTTAAGCAAATGTGCCAACAAGCCAACACACTCGTTTAGGTGTTATTTTATTGTTTCTGGCTTTTCTTTGTGTTTATTGTACTATTATTAAGTGATATTTTTTTTGTTTTTCGTTTGTTTATGTCTGTACTCTGATTGGCGTAAAGGTAATTGTATACTGTAATGCCAATTAGAGATATATTAATTAATAAAAAAAAAAAAAAAAATATCTCAACATTCTCAACACTTGATCAAACAAAATGTGTGAATAAAATACGACACGACAAACGATAAATGAAAATATTTGACAAAATTTCTTAATTCATTCTTACCACTTACCAGTGTTTTCATTTATGTTCTCTTCAAGTTTTCATTTCATTTATTTAATTCAGCGTAGTAGGTACACTGGTACACAGACAACATAAACACTAAACATTTCACTCACATCAATTATTTTATTTTTTAAATGAATTTGTACTCACTACAATAACAAACCACAAGCACTGTCCCAATCAGAATTTATTCTGGTATAAGGGGTCAAGCTACAATGTCCTATTTGGTATACCTACTCTATTTGACCACTTTAATAACAATTTCTCTATTACCTTTCATCTCTCACTGATTAGAAACTTCATCAATTCACTATTAATAACAATATTGAGGCTCGCTGTGAACTTAACTACTTCTGGGAATATCAGTGATGGAGTTACACACAACCAAATCTTGCTTATTATTCTTGGTTATTCCCAGTCTGATATGTTCTCTCTATCTTTTCTGGTAACTACGTATCACACCAGCCGTCACAGTGTCAATAAGTCCATTTCAATCTTTATAAATCATCTTAGCTTTTTCTGTTAATATTAATTCCTCCAAATTATGTCCATTGGTTACAATGAACAGTTAGCGGGCTAATTCCTTGAAATTTACTTATTCAAATGCAAGAAAGCCTTGGACAGTTTTAAAGACTGTAGAAGGTACTTCTCCCATCTTCTTCTAAGCTGTACTCTTCCGTCTGCTGGTCTCTGGACTTGGTGAAGATGCAGCCCCTCGTGGAAAGCGTCATATTAGTAGCGTGGTTTCTACTTACGAGGTTAGAGTCGACACCTTCTTACTTGTCTCTGTCATCCAGATGTAAGGAAGTGGAGCTGCCCAACCCTGGAGACCAACTGACTGAGTTACCTTATACCCTTGGCTAGCTGGTAGGGCATTACTCTCATCTTCAGAGCTGTTTGTGTAGTCCGAGGAGTCTTAGGATCGTCAAAGTAAAATCAGAAGCACGTTTCACTGTTTATTGAATAAGATCAAGGTGGTCACAAGGAATTTACATTTACAAAGTACATCCGAAAGTATTATCTATTTATGAATTAAAATTGTGTTCGTTCTAGTTTCACCATTTTATTATTACATCGTTCCAACACTATGCAACTTAAGTTCTTTTTATCTATACGTTTACATTTAACAGTCGTATTAATATCTTTATACAATATTCAACGTACATACTGAGTAGCGAAACACAGCCTCTACTCTGTATACGAATAATGTCTTTAAACACAATACACTATTTTTCTACGCATAATTCATTGTCTTTATAAAACGTCTCTATTCACTATTTATTAAATTCTTAACTTAACCAATGATTTTTATAACTCTTTCCCTCGGAACACATAGAGTGTCCCGAGGGAAGACAAAACGAAAATACCAACTGTCTTCTAAGAGGTCGGTCCACGGAATGCAGCTAGCTCGCCGCGTCTCGTAGGACGGAGCAGCGATGAGGTACGAAGTGGGGGGAAAGGGGTAGATATCCTGTATCCGTGGAGACGGTAACCTTCGACATAAATCTAGAATTTTTATACTAAGGCGAAAATGTATATTCCCATATTCAGTGGCCTAACTGCGATAACTTTGGAACTAATGGATTATACACAATCTTATCGAGACCACATTTCACATGCTACAAGACGTACCTATCGTTAGATTTGGAATTTTGTCATGGTTCTCCTAAGGTCACTTCCGCACTGTAATCTATCATCATATTCCTTACCTTTGTAAAATGTCTGCAAGGGTCGGCAGAAAGAACCGTCTTGTACATACAATTTGTCATACTTACCGGTTTTTTTTTACATTTGATCTGACCTTGACGACGAGATCGATATGATTAATCCACCAATTTTATATCACCACGCCTTCCGTAGTATTATCTATGACCAAGTGGCAATGATCTATCTATCATATTATTAATACCAATAGTGTCTATATCTATATTGTACTTTGTACTTAATATGCTTTTGTTAATAATATTAGTTTTCCTACGATAGAAGAGGGAGAATTTTATCTATGATTCATATGATAACGTATCGAATACAGTGTACATATAGCAAAGTGATATGTCATAGATCAATAATAACTATTTTTTTATTATTAATTAGGCAATAATAACTATAATAAACTAGCTTTTCGACAGACGTTGTCCTGTCCTGCTGTGAAATTTGGATGCGAATTTGTATACCTAATGATAGATTTATTACCTATTCAACCAGCAGGTATATTTCCGGAATAATCTCGATAATCAGATAAATCTGTTTTAAATAATGTTTCCAGGACACATTCTGTCAGTCGCATCGACTATCAAACAATATGAATGACTACTCCAAGTGCTCGAAAGAAGCCTATAGAGTTACGAGAGTTGATAAATAAATGTCAAAAAAGCACTAAGTATGCTATCTATTTCCCGATGTTCCGCACAATCTTTTATACGAAGGTTAATCTAACAAAAAATACTACCTACAAAAAATATAAAAAAAGTAAGAATAAGCAACTTCATGTTGTATATCAATGATAGTCAAAATGTCGCCAACTGCAAAGCAACCAAAGTTCTAAGACCGTGCTTTGCCGTTAAATCCTAAAAACTCTTCATACTCTTGACTATACCTAAAATTCCTATATTTCTCATCCTCCATAATATAGGGTTTCCGGAGAATAGCCTATGAATTGGTTCAATTGCCCCCCCCCCCCCCCCACCCTAGGCCATGGGCTGGAGACGCCCTTGTCCTCGTTCCATAAAAGCGCTTTAGAAACGTGGTCCAAGTAGGTATATTGTTCTAAGTAAAAATAAATAAAAACAGTTTTTAGTTTATCTTTGATTCACGTATTTTTCAATAAGATAAAATATGTTTCGTCAGAGATCAATAATATTATTATTGATGTAACGAAGAAGCCAGGAAGTGTTTTTACTGAGAATGAAAATAATAATTATCGATATTTTCAATTGATACCGAAACAAGAAGTTGATTCCATTCAGTGTACACTTTCTCTGGCGTGGAAAAAAGATTATGCATTATGCATTTTTTCAACTTTTATTAGTTACAACTTTACAACTTTTCAACTGTTATCCGGAGCGGAGAAGAATCCAATAAACCAAACATCAGAAGAATCTGTTCAGCCGATCTCGAGTTATAAGTGTTCGCACTAACCCGTCTTTAATTTTATAAGAGATGTTTTGGTGGTCAACCTGCTCAATTTGTCAGTCTCCATAATTGGCAGAATTATGAGACACATAGTTTTAACACAGCCTTCAAACGAGTTCTTAAGAGTTTGTTTTCATTACGATATTGTTTAACTATTCGACTTTCTCTCAAGCTATAGTTTCGTTTCTTCCAAGACTTCCTTCATCCTCGAAATCAGTTGATCCTTATAGTCCCAAATGCTCGTGTCTTTCACAGACTTCAAGCCGTATTCCGTACAGTTGATTTCGTTTTGGCAGGTTCTTCTGTAGTGTTGCATCCTCGCGTCTTCTATTCGAAAACTTTCCCCGATCGTGTTTGGTGCTGTGGCTATGGGCATGGACGTATATAAGGGGGGGGGTTCTGGGGGTCCGGACCCCCCCCTTAGCATACGACTATGATTTGTGCGGTTAGATTTTACCCTTGGACCCCCTCCATGTGAAAGCTATTGCTACGTCCGTGGCTATGGGCCAGTGGTTATGGCAGCTAATCGTGTAGTTAGTGTTGAATATCGATTTGATATAATAACCCGGAGGTGAAAATATTTCTGTTCTATAAATATTCTGCAGCAGGACCATGTATGGGGGAATATCTGGATTGACTCCTTTCTGGAAAGTATCCACAACTAGCATGTGACGGGCACTGAACGAATTGTACACCCTTTCTTCCTTGTAGTAGCTTTTAGTTCTGTTGATTAGATCATGCCAGTTTCTGTCTTTCAGTGGATATATGATTTCGTCTATGTCCAACAATGCCACGTAATCGTAGAAGGGAATATTCCTGTTGTAACAATCGTTGTAGGCGATGATTTCATTGATTGACTGGATAAAAACATTGTCGGCGATAAATAAATGTTGGATAAAACGCATGCTGGGCTTATCAGCGGAAAGCGTAATAGGTCGAACGTCCACCTTCCCTAATTCTCTGTAGTAGTCCAGAACCACTTTTACTCTGGGGTGTGCTTCAATTTCGTAAAAGAATATTTTGTCCACACCCATTAAGAATATGAATTCGATCCACTCGATCAGTCTCAGAGCTATATCAACTTGTAGGAAATCTAGACCTTTGACGCACACGGCGAACTCCTTTTTTTCTGCAGGTTTTTCATATATCACCCGTAGCATATTACTCGCCTTATCGCACGGGTTTTCCACGACGGATACAACAGCAGGTATCTTGTTAGCATGCGATTCTGGAATAGAACAACCCAACAGGTATGGTCCAAAAATCCCTTCTCGATGCGAATGCCACGCGTCGATCCACATGTATTCAATTTTATTGATTGGAGCAATGACGGGTTCATCTTCGTTTTCAAACCACAACTGACAGAAGATGGGTTTGTGAAATGCTGGAAAATTCGTAACGGTCCTATTTATCATGGAATTGATTCTGACAAGCTTACCCCAGGTGGGTCTATCGTCATAGTACGCACTAAACACTTGGATTCTGGTGTTATTTTTTGTCATGTAAATCTGTTGCCAGTAATAATTTTTAATATCCACCCGAAACATGTCTGGAAAAGGTGCGCAGGAATCGTTCTTAAAGTGCATCTGTCCTAACTTTCGTCTTATTTTCATCCAGTATAAAACGGGTATGTTGGGATATAAAATAGCTGTTCTCATTGCTTCCTCTTCGTCTGATATACGAGGCTGATTCGTTGCATATTTGAAAGGATGTTCCGTCGTCGGATCTTCCATTTGAAATGAAGTCATGTGAATAAAATTGTTCCGAAGCGTATTCGCAGATTGCGCGTAGAATATCATATGAAGAAGTAATAAAAAGAATATAGCCAAAAAGCACAGTGCTTTTGAGTAAGTTTTTACAAATGCAATAAACTTTAAGCGAAACATTTTCACTTTCTGTGTTCCTTAAACAAACGAATCACTTTTAGCTTCAAATTCTCAGTTTATAATCACATTATCGTTTTCTAATACTTTAACGAATGACGTGTAGTAGACAAAATAAACGTGAATTACGTATATCAAAGGCACTGATTATTATGAGTTGTGTTGCTTAAGAAGCATTTTAACTTGATGTTGAGTTATCAACTCGTAAAAGGGCCACTAGATAATAATACCGAAGTTCCTCTGTTTTATTGAATAGGTAACTAAGTTTTTTCTCGATCTGAACTACAAGCTGATAAGATAAGATAACTAATAGGATCGCTCTATGTTCCCGGTAGCAGAATAAGGTTTTGCAATGAAAATAGTTTCACTAGCCTAGGCTCCGCTAGTAGATAATATGAACAAGAATGAATGAAGATGTCCATTAAAAATTTACTCGTGAAATCGTTACATCGTGGTTCTTAGCATTCACTCATCCCTATCCCCCCCTCCTTGTTCCTTTTCCTATCCTGACTTTTAATCAGAACATGGACGGAAATAAATAAAATAAGTATGAATGTGCGTGTATGTACTTTTCGTACATTTTATTACTTTGTTTCGATTTGTATAAGATAATGGTTTGTTTGTTTTAATTTGTATAAGAAAATGGTTTGTTTGTTTTGATTTGTATAAGATAATGGTTTGTTTGTTTCGATTTGTATAAGATAATGGTTTGTTTGTTTTAATTTGTATAAGAAAATGGTTTGTTTGTTTTGATTTGTATAAGATAATGGTTTGTTTGTTTTGATTTGTATAAGATAATGGTTTGTTTGTTTTGATTTGTATAAGAGAATGGTTTGTTTGTTTTAATTTGTATAAGAGAATGGTTTGTTTGTTTTAATTTGTATAAGAGAATGGAGGCACCAAAATCACTTGCTTCCATAACTTTTTTACTGAGCGTGTAATCTTTGTTGGTCCACTAATAATTGTATATTATTAAGAGTTAATTATGTAAAATTACTGTCTGTTTACATTGATAAATAAAAATAAAAAATGTAAACCGTTAAGATAATAATGAACGTATCAAAAATATCGAAACAGTATACACAAAAATTGATGCGTGTGTATTGCACATTCTCCTGTATGGGTGTGAGTCCTGGCACCTAACCAAAGCCAGGCACAAAAAGTCGAAACGAAGTGCCTCAGAAGAATTTTGGGTATAAGATGGTACCACCGCATCACGAACGACGCTATACTTCGCGTCGGCGCACCCAACGTGTACCCATCACTTGAATTATTATGTGGAGGAGATGGACTTGGCTGGGACATGTGTTAAGGATGCCGAATGACAGTTGGCCAAGGAGAGCGCTGTTCTTCTTCCCATCAGGGTCCCGAAGACGAGGAAGACCCTCTCATACTGTGTTCCGCTCCTTCGAAGCAGAGCTGAGGAATCTGGACATGGTGTGGGAGGAGGGCATAAACGTTGGGCAAGATCGGGCGCAATGGAGAGCTTTTGTTGCCTTCCTATGCCCCTAAGTGGGGCTTTAAGGGAGTTTGGATTGGATACACAAAAAAGTTTAAGATTAGAACTAGTCAAATATTTCAGACTTAAGGGTAAGTTTTACCAAAAAACTTTTTCTTAATCGATTTTGCTGAATAATTCCGCGAGATTTTAAAGGTATACAACTGAAATTAACGTTTTATTGCAGAACTAGCTTATACCCGTCTTGCTTTACGTTTTTGATTCCGATTGTCAGGCTTGATCGGTAGGTAATTAAACAGGTTCTAGTCTAGCTTCCCATTGCTTAACAGACCTCTATAACTGACATAAGCACAGAAAAAGAAGAATGACACTTTTAATATTATACGAACCTACCGACATAATTTGCAAGTTTTCATAGAGAGAGAGAGAGAGCTCTGTGGTTTGAATCTTAGCTACATTCCCTAATGTGTGATAATTAATTAGGCTTTCCACCCATAGAGGGTGATTTGCGCTATCTGTCAAACTTCAAAATGGAGGAATCATTTTGCAAATTTTTTCATTAAATCTTTATTTATTGAGAATAATAAGATTTGAATAACATTTATATGTATAACAAATCAATCTACAATTAATAAAATTAACCAACTCGTGAACATGCATTTCTTGATGGATATATTTGAAAATAATGTTCAAATAAAACAATGTTTAACTTATCCACAAATTTTTATTTTCCCGACTAGTTTCGTACGTCCTGGACGTGTACCTACGAAACTAGTCGGGAAAATAAAAATTTGTGGATAAGTTAAACATTGTTTTATTTGAACATTACAATCTACAATTATTTTATTACATTTTCATACCGAAATACCAAGATTCCATTCAACGCTTACATGAGTAATTTTGTTTCCAAAAGATGGCTTTCTGTCTTTTTGAGAAATTTGTATGAAGATCCTAAAAAAATAGAGTTTTTTAAATAGCTCTAAATATATTAAAGTTAATGCACCAAATTGTATTTAAGAACCTTCTCAAGCAAATTGCACCGCTCTGCGCAGATTCATATCTGACGTAGCATTTGTATTTTGAGCGTGATGTTCACATATACGATAGAAAGCACACAAACATTTCTGAATTATTATGCAGATTAACAGTTTAGCATGATTTTCGTCGATCCCTATAGAATTTCTGAAAGTTATCTGATGGCAGAAAATAGACATATCCCATACAAAAATTCACAATGTCAAATAACACAATATTTTGTATTTGAGTCATTAAAAAAACCATGTGCAATATTATAATTTTTTGATTTCATGGCGATATCAAGTCCTCCGCCAATTCTGAAACAAAAAGCTCGTCTCAGAGGGCGGACTGGTGGCCGGGGGGGGAGGTTCGAATGATTTGATTTCTCCTTATTTCCAGTGATTCTCCTTCTATATATATATATAGAAAAAAAAAAGTTTAAAGTTTGTTTTATGTGCTTTTATTGTGTCTGTCATATTTTATTTTATATACCTGTATAATTGATAAACATGTAAATGGCCTTGCCGTATGTAAATAAATAAATAAATAAATACGTAAAGGAAAAACTTTTGTGACTATTTTTACGGAAATTGCGCGGATGGATGAGTATGAAATTTCGCACACTTGTAGTTTATATAGAGAAGGAATAAAAAATTATCAACTTTATAGAAACAAAAATGTAAAATGAAAAGCGCCCCATACTGGGCGCAGAAAGCTTTTTAAAGGCGGTATATATTTTGAGAATAGATTAAAACTATTTATCTTTAATAATGATAGAAAAACTTTCAAACTTGACGTATCTACGTCATTGTTACTTAAAAAATGGTGAAATAGCGCTCGCTCATATTTGACAATGGAACCTTAATAATATTCAAACTTATAATTTTAATAACTTGCACCATCGCAATTTTTTACCCTCCCTCCCTTGTTGTTATTCGGTGGTAAAGTTTCATAATAAACTATTTTCTTCTAATTTTCTCATATTGTGTCACAGTCCTTAAAAAGCAGAGCAGAAAAATAATTCTATTCAACTATATAAATAAAGCAAATAATCATGATAGTGAATTTTGTATACCTACCTACTTTGTTTGATTTTTACGAATTCTCTATCTCAAAAAAATAAATTCGTGAATATTGTAAGCATTGTTTGTAGGCGCCGAGTTTGTATGTAAATATTTGCTTTGGGACTATCAACTAAAATGTACCTATGACAATAGTATTTTACAATGTCACCTTCGTTGGGACATAACAATAACCTGGAATAACATTATTTGTTTAACTCATCAGGGACAAGTGTGAACTACCTACCTTAAAAGATATCTGTCTCTAATATAAATTAAAGTCGGGTTAACTCGAGATCGGCTCAACAGATTCTTCCGACGTTTGATTTATTGGATTCTTCTTCGCTTCAGATAACAGAATAACTAATAAAAAGTTGAAAAAATTGGTAAGAAATGATATGAAATATAATATTTAAGTTAGTATGGGACGAATCCCTGCGACGCGCCAACGCCATCCCGGGTAGTTTCCTCTCATTCTTGCAAACGTAATTGCCGCTCTTACAGTAGCCCATCCCACTTACTCCAATTTTCAAAAGTCAACATCTGGGACATAGAGGTGTGTCTACGCGTATTATGATCTCGCGTTTGGAATACAAATGAAATATGGATGTTTTAGAAATATTTTAATGTTAATATTTTTAGTGGGTTTACTCAATCAAACTAATTAGTTATGGAATTTTTATGGGGGTGCAGTGCTGATAACGACCATATGAACGGGCCGCCTCAGGTTAGAACCACAGAACAACGTCTGTCGGGAAAGCTAGTCTACATAATATTTTAGTCCGTTTATTTATTTATTTATATTTTTGAAAGAGCATCAATCGTAGAAAACAGACCTTAAGGTCAGATTTTAATATGCGAAAAGCCGCGCAAAATTCCAGAGAGCGTTCTTAAATACTTTTTGATATATTAACTTTGATATATTTAGAGCTATTTAAAAAAACTTTATTTTTTTAAGATCTTCATACAAATTTTTCAAAAAATAGAGTAAGCCATCTTTTGGAAACAAAATTACTCATGTAAACGTTGAATGGAATCTTGGTATTACGGTATGAAAATGTAATAAAATAATTGGAGATTGATTTGTTATACATATAAATGTTATTCAAATCTTATTATTCTCAATAAATAAAGATTTAATGAAAATATTTGGAAAAATAAATCCTCCATTTTGAAATTTTTTGACACATTTTAAATAATTTATGGCTTCAGTGTTGTCAAACTGTGGTACCTAGCCATTAGATGAGTAATTATGTAGCTACCTGATAAAAATTTCAAAATATTTTACTTCATAGAAGTAAAAATATTGCAACAAAGTAAAACAATTATTTAGCTTATTTTACTTATGAAATGTCAGTTTATCCCTCCATATTGTTTTACATAGTGTCATTACACATTCTCATATTATTTTTTCATAGACAATAAAATTAATATTTTTTAATGAACAAAATGTTAATTAGTCGCTGCCATCTATCGAATATGCTTTGAAGTGTTTTAGTGTAAAAGCTTCAATCAAATATCAATAGGTGACATAATGACATTATATTATTATTCACATCATTTGATACACATAATATAGGTATGTTATTAACATGACATAGGTATTTTAATTTTTAATTTGCTTTTGTTGATAATAGTTGACATCTCTATTATATGACTGCATGCTCCATTATTTCTGTATGTTGTAAATCTCATAGGTTGTGGAAAAATATTATGATTGTTATTTTGTTTATATATAAAAATTTTGCCATTAACTTAATAAAGAAATATTTAAAAATAAATTTGGGTTAGTATCTCGGGAAATTGGGTTAGAAAAAAAAAACACAGAATAATTCTGACCCGACCGGGAATCGAACCCGGGACCTCTTGATCCGAAGTCGGCGCCTTTGCCACTAGGCTACCGAGGTCGGTAAGATAATATGCCTATATTATATTGGTTGTGCACAATGTTAACCTCTAATTGTTGCGTTTTTTGTAGTATATAAGCTTACGTATTTTTTTCTCATGCTATATTGTAAGCTTCATTCATATACTTTGAAGGAACCGTAATATCAAAATAATTAACTGTAGCAAAATTGAAAAAAAAATATATGATGGTCATTTTCTTCTTTTCTCAATGCATTTCGTTTGTTGAGTGATGTAGTAAGCAAGTAATCAATCACTATTAAATTCCATGAAACATTTTTGTTCTTATTTACTTATGTCCATTCATTTTGCTTCAGATTTCAGACCTTATATTTTTGATAATGTCAGTGATGGCCATTTATGTCAACAAAAGTTAATATTATTTATTTAATTCTCTGGCGGGACGAAGTTCGACGGGTCAGCTAGTTATTAATAAAAGCCAGTTTCGAACAATATTATCCGTGTACTTATACCTACAAAATAGCCAATACACAAAGACAAACAAAAAATTGTATCAATAACAACAGACGAAAGTTAAAAATAATAATTATTGTTGCTGAAATTTACTTTCATTTCTGAATTTACACGTTGTCAATGAGCTTAACTTCTTTCAGGACTTGCACTACCTTCGGTATGATCTTTTTCTTGAAACGCCATATACTCGTGTCCTTTTTTATTCGCTTGGAGTATTCCGTGCAGTTGACTTCATTGTGGCATTTGCTCCTGTAGTGTTGCATCCTGGCATCTCCCAAACGAAAGTATTCAGATTCCGTGTTCGGCGCCGCCGCAATGGCCCAATGGTTGTGACAACTTATGGTATATTTTGTGCTGAAAATCGATTTGATATATTCCTCGGGAGGTGAAAATTTATCCGTCCGATACACATGTTGCAACAACACCATGTAAGGGGGGATGTCTGGGTTGAGATCTTTTTGGAATGAATCTAAATAATAAATGTGTCGAGTTTTGAATGAATTGAACAATTTATTTTTCTTGTAGTAACGTTTCGTCCGTTTGATCAGATTGTGCCAATTTTTGTCCTTTAACGGGAATATGATCTCGTCTATGTCCAGCAAGGCTACGTATTCGTAAGAGTGGATGTTTCTGTAAAAGCAGTCGTTATAGGGAATTATTTCGTTGATGGACTGCAGAAAAACATTGTTCGCAATGAAGACGTGTTGGATGAAACGCATACTGGATTTATCGGCTGAAAGAGTTATTGGTCTGACGTCCACCTTTCCTAGTTCTTCGTAGTATTGAAGAACTTTCTTCACCCTGGGATGCGCTTCTATTTCATAAAAGAATATCTTGTCCACACCCATAAGGAATGTGAATTCGATCCACTCGACTAATCTTAGCGTTATATCAGCTTGAGGGAAATCTAAACCTTTGACGCACACAGCAAACTCCTTTTTCTTGGAAGGCTTCTCATACATCACCCGTAGCATATTATACGCCCTATTGCAAGGTTTTTCTACAACAGATACCACAGCAGGAATTTTATCGATGTGAGATTTTGGAATGGAACAACCCAACAGGTATGGTCCGAATATTCCTTCCGTGTGACTTTGCCACGAATCTATCCACATGTATTCTATGTTGTCAATTGGAGCAATGACGGGTTCATCTTCATTATCAAACCATAACTGACAGTAGATTGATTTGTAATAAGCGGGAAAATTTATTTCTGTTCTATTTACCATTGAAATGATTCTGATCAATTTTCCCCATGTAGGTCTGTCGTCATAGTGGGCACTGTACACCTGTATCCTAGTCTTATTCGCCATGTAAATTTGTTGCCAAAAGTTATTCTTAATGTCCAACTCAAATATATCTGGAAAGGGTGCGCAGAATTCATTTTCAAAATACATCAACCTTTCCTTATGTCTAATTTTCATCCAGTACAAAATTGGTATATTGGGATAGATCTTCGCTGATTCTAAGGCCTTCACTTCGTCCGGAATATATGGCTGGTTCGTGGCATTCACATGTTTCCATAATGTCCGGTCTTGAGATTGAAACAGATTCAAAGATTTAATTTTCATGTGCACCGATTTCAGCAATTCCAAATAAATTACGGCATAAAGAAACAGGAAAGCCACGCTAAGAACCATAAGGGTTTGAATGGATGAGGTCAAATATTTATCAATTCTGCTGGTCGTCATTTTTCAGATAATTAACCTGAAAAACAAAATAATGAAAAGGTTCTTAATTGATATTTTATCGTACGATGCAGCTGCTGTTGCAAACAATTCAAAATTAATCATTACTAACGAATTTAATATCAACTACCAAAAAATTAACAAAATTACAAAGAGTTCCATAAATAGAGGGGCTAATAGGAAGAAAATTCACTTTAAATTTGTGTCCAGTTTGGTGGGAGGGACGGGAGGTGTGCGGGTGATGTTCCAATTGTGTTTAAATAATGCGCCGAAAGCATTCATAACGATGACTTAGAAAATTTTAATTTTCGATATAAATGACTTATACTGCGAATGTAATGGAATTCAACCTTTTTACTTATTGCATTGTTTATATTTCAGTAGATATTTGTTTACTATAGTAACAAACTGTTTACTAAGCAACAATGTTATTATTATGTTGCTATGGTGTCGATACATTGATATACAACATAGATAACTGCATTTTTGACAAAACGATTTACCTAATGATGGTATAAAAATTCTGTATTCAAATACACATTCTTGGTGATTTCGGCAAATCCAACATAATAATAAAATGTCTTAATAACACCTTAAGAAAAATAGGGAAAAGTTTGTTAGTATTACAACGTTTAAAATGAGCAACTCTATTCTCTATGCAGACCGAGATTGATTGATTGAGATTGAGAATTATCTTGGATAAATTCAAGATGAAACTGTATACTCATGACATTGATTAAGAAAATCGTCTGATTGAATATCATTACAAGCACAGAATAAGGAAGTTTTTTTTTATTTTAATGTTGTAAGAGATTGCAAGAACATTACGGTCAACAGAATACTCAGATTCTGGTGAAAACTGAGAGATATTAATCTTGTAAAATTAAAAGAAGGAAAATATGTAGCACATAAATTTTCATGGGCCTCAAATTTAAACCAGAAAAAAAGAGAAATATGAAATACTTGGGCAGAAAATTATACTTAAAACAGAAATAAAGCAAACCTTGGATCACAAATTAAAATGATAAAAAAACAAAAGGGCATGAGGGTACATGAACAACGATTTCATTAAATTATGACTTGAAGAGTTTTTCCATATCTAATAAGTTTGAAGGAAGATGTATATGAAGGAAAGAATTTTTTTCTGTTACTTTCACTTGTGATTGCTAACCTAAAGCTACGGCTACACTATGGCCCATGCTGGTCCAGGATGGCCGAATAGTGGCTCTGGCCAAGCATTGGCAAGTAGCAAGATTTGGCAAATATACTTGTACACCTGGCTACACTATTGGCCCAACTCTGACAGCTGGCACGAGGCTAGACTGCTACACAATGTTTCTATCACTGATTTATTGATTAATTCTTGCTTTTATTCGTCATTTTACATTCTAATCTCCAATTATTCACTGTATACTCCTATCTGAGTGGGGAATTTAAAGAGAGTTTATCTCCCTGGGTAAAAAGGATATTTTAATATAATTTCCAATTCACAAATATACACAATAAAAACATTCATAATTTTAATAAACCTAACCTTCAATTTTTATTGATGTTTATTGTTTTGCAATAGGTATATATTTACCTAGCTCTTACAGGTTGATTTGGACTATAACATTAATGAAAATAAAAGATATTGATAAAAAAAAAACAAGAATCATGGGTACATTACATACATACTCGAGTGGTTTAAAGCATCAACCACCGTCTTTGCCGTTTGCGTTTTTTATTATTTTTAATAACAGAAAAGCAGATACCGCATGTATCACTGTATAGGATGCTGCAATTAATGCCATAATATGATATTATCATTGTCAACTTCCATTATTTTATCAGGATTATAAAAAAAATGTACAAAACACTATGAAAATAACAACATGGAAGACATGACAGCTGTCCAATATTGGTGAATACTTGCGAACTCGATCGACAAGTAAACAAGTAACGGCCAATGTCAAATATTGGTCGATATTGGTCATTGGTGGAGCGGCCAGACTATTTGCCCATGATGGGCCAGAGCCTCTATTTGGCCAGCATGGCCCATAGTCTAGCCGTGGCTTTAGGGTTACGAGACCTGGGCCCCGTTCCAGGTTCCACTTTGCGGTTTTTTTTTTTCAAATTATAGAATCGTTATGTATCAAAATTATGTCGTTTTTTTTTCATCCAAAAAAGTTAATTTTTTGGAGTTACCCAATTTGCATATTGAGGTATCGATGTGTCAAATAATATTGAAATATATTGTAGAAAATATTATTAATTATTAAATGAAAAAAACATATAATAAATTGTTTTTAAGGATTAAAAGATACAATATTGTCACTTTTATTATCTTATTGCATAATTGGTGCAGTATCTCATTACACATGAGGGCAATTATTATGTAAGCAACACGATGCGTCACCTAGCAACGTCTGTGACAAACTGAATTCATAAAAAATACGCAGCGGTTAACTGCCTCATATTGAGAACATAAAATACAAGGCAAGTAAGCCGCTCTATTTATGGAACTCTTTGCAAAATTATGTAAGGCTGATCTTTCAGTTGCTGGTTTCAGCCGGAATTAGGCGGTCAAGCCTCTGAAGAACACAGTTGCTGGATATAGGTTAAAATCTACATGCTTCAAAAATAAGTGGACATGGATGAAGATTAATAATTAACAATCAAAAAGAGAAGCCCAAGATAAAGAAAATAAGTCATTGGGAACTCACCAAATAAAAACCTTGAAATAAAATAATCAGCAACAAAATGTAAACATTACATACATTTGAAAGAGAAAAAACCGATAAATTCCGTTCTATGACAGTTTGAAATGTTTACTATGGTTGTCAAGCGCTCATGAGTCATAGATAATAGTCCAAATCTTCGGCATCTCAGACGGAGTACTTACTACTCAGAGTTAAGTACTTTTTGCTCTTAATTCGGCGGTATAATATTACTAGGAGTCATCCGTCACTGTGTGACGCAATTATAATTACGATTCGATGCGTAAATGATGGCTGTAGTATAGATATATAGGTACCTAAATTTCTTAAGAGCGTACACAAAATTGACAACAGAAATGACGCGATGCCTATTATGTGGTATTTGTGTGTATCCGCCCGTTTCAAAAAACATAACTCATGCATCGCGGCTACATAGACAAAACGCAGACCTAAACCATGAGCATAAGAATTCGTTGCCTCAATCTTATTTTTTTCTAAGCATAGATGAGTTTTTGCTAAAAATGTTAGATAATTTTTCAAAAGATGGTAGATGGTATGAATTGAAAAAAAAAAAATCTGCTTTATCAATTTGCTCCATTTGGCGCATCTTGTGTAGCTTTTGAATTATCGTTTTTGTAGTCTTAAGGCTTTCACATTTAGAGCTACCGAACCATTGTAGGTTAAAAAAAAAAGAATAAATTTATGAAACACATATATTTTGAGTGATCTATGTATATATTATTAAAAAAACTTAAATTTAAATGAATATTCAAAACTTTTTATTCATCCCAATTTGTGAACAGTTATCTTATATATCCACAAAAACTCACAGCTATATTATTTTTTCATAGTTTCAATATTTTGAACTATCGTCCACTTTCGTAGATGTAAATAATATAACAAAACTAATAATGATCACTTAAAAATAAATGAATAATTAACGAAATTGAAGACTCGTTTTCCTATTTTTATTACACCAACTCTCAATATGATTTGCAATGTCTATGTAACATCGCACACAAATAAAGATAATTCGGAAACTTGGGGATTATCTATTGAAAATGTCTACTTATTGTTACGAAAAAACAACTCTTATCAGTCTTCGACGCTAAAAAACACAATACAGTAATCCCTCGCCACGCACTGGGTTCCTGGGGAGCGGTTCGTTGTCTTGACAAGACGGCAGTATTTCATAATATTATGTATATGACAATGTTTTTGGTAACAATATTAACAATTCACATTCACCTTTCAAACACAGACCAAAGAAAAATACATGACAAAAAAACAGCGGTTTTAATACATCGTCACAAACTTTTCAAAATTCGCCATCACCTCTGTCCCATTTACGTGCGGCCAGCACATCCCTTAATTTGCGTTGCATCCCTTAATTCTTTTGTAAATGTAGACCTTGTACCTGACCTTCTAAGTCTTACTTCTATATTCATTTTCTTTCTACTCATGTTTTCTCGTGGCATTCTTGTGCTATTTCCGTACCAACTGAATCTGTTCACTATCACTTTCTCTTCAATGGATCGACTTTAAAACATCCACGGATTTGGATATTTTTGACACCAATCATCAACCTTGTGGAAACAACAGCCTATTAGAAAATGTTCTTCTCACTGGTGTGTCCAGTGAGAAGAACATTTTCCAAATCCTGGATCTGGTACATAATGAGTACCAGTAATAGAAAAGTCTGCAGTATATTCGTTTCTATGAATATAATAATACTAGCCTCCCCAACAGACATTGTCCTGTCCTTTCTATGAATGTTGAACTCGAATTTGTATGGTGACAAAGTAATTAGCTGTTTAACTAGTATAATTCCGACTGACGTATCTGTTTTAAACAATAATGGTCTGTTTTCCTACGGATACGCCGCTACTATAAGCAGCGGTGAATATGTCAGTTGAGAAGATTGTCAATATTGTGCCGTAGTTACAACAAACATTGTCATATAATTTTGAAAGACGCCATCTTTTCAGACGACGACGGAGCGTTCCCTAGGAACCCAGTGCATAAACATGGCACATTATGGTAATCGCACCAACGATCAACATTCGACAGATGTCAAACGCTAATTAAAATTCAAAAACAGAAAAGTTACCATTTTTCAAAAGCACCGAGAAGGTTACCTACTATAAGTTTTCTTGAATTTTCTAATACTGCACACAACAACAAAAAAACTTCTTCAGGCAATAGCAAACACAGCAAAAAAATTGGTCCAGCCGCTTACGCGTGATCGATGACCCAGGGAATAGGCCTCCATTTTTATAGAGATCTTCCTATGTGATTTTCACTTATTGAGGGAGACTCCGGTCCGCATTGACCGCTAGAAACGAGGCACCATCTTATTAAATTCAAGCACTTTCGATTAGTTTTGTATCTTCCAAAACTTGAATCACATTAGGAACGAGTTGATCTTTAAAAAACCATATACTTGTGTCCTTCACAACATTATTGGAGTATTCTGTGCAGTTGACTTCCTTGTGGCACTTGCTCCTATAGTGTTGCATTCTGGCATCTTCTAAACGGAAGTACTCGGAAATCGTCTTTGGGGCCGACGCAATGGGCCAGTGGTTGTGACAACTTATCGTGTAGTTCGTGTTAAATATAGATTTGATATAATGGCCAGGAGGAGAAAATATTTCGGTTCTATACACATGCTGCAGCAATATCATGTAAGGAGGAATTTCTGGGTTGAAGTCTTTTTGGTACGAATCCAGATAATAGATGTGACGAGCTCTGAAAGAGTTATACAATCTATCTTCCTTGTAGCAGCTTTTGGTTCTGTTGATCAGATCATGCCAGTTCTTGTCCTTAAGCGGATATATGATTTCGTCTATGTCCAACAATGCGACGTAATCATAGAAAGGAATATTTCTGTAGAAACAATCGTTGTAAGCGATGATTTCATTGATTGACTTGATAAAACCGTTATTAGCCATAAACAAATGCTGGATAAAATTCATGCTGGGCTTATCAGCGGAAAGCGTAATAGGTCTAACATCCACTTTCCCTAACTCTTTGTAGTAGTCTAGAACGACTTTTACTCTGGGATGTGCTTCTATTTCATAAAAGAATATCTTGTCCACACCCAGAAGGATTGTGAATTCGATCCACTCTACAAGTCTGATCGCGATGTCGGCTTGCAGGAAATCCAAACCTTTGACGCACACGGCGAACTCTTTTTTTTCTGCAGGCTTTTCGTAAATCACTCGTAGTAAATTGTTTCCCTTATCGCATGGGTTTTCCACAACGGATACAGCCGCAGGGATCTTGTTGATGTGCGATTCTGGAATGGAACAACCCAACAGGTATGGTCCAAACATTCCTTCTTTATGGGAGTGCCAGGCATCCAGCCACATGTATTCGATCATATCCATCGGAGCGATGACGGGTTCATTTTCATTTTCAAACCACAACTGACAGTAGATTGATTTGTAGTAAGCAGGAAAATTGGTTTTAGTCCTGTTTACCATTGAATTGATTCTGACCAGCTTACCCCAGGTGGGTCTGTCGTCATAGTATGCACTGAAGACTTGTATTCTAGTATTATTCGTCATATAAATCTGTTGCCAGAATTCATTCTTTATATCCAGCCGATATATATCTGGAAAGGGTGCGCAGGAACTATTTGTAAGATGCATCTTCCACGCCTTTTGTCTTATTTTCATCCAGTACAAAATGGGGAAATTAGGGTAGAGTCTGGCTGCTTCCAGAGCCTCTACCTCGTCAGGTATGAATGGTTGATTTGTGGCATTTTTATACATCCTTACTCTTGGATCTTGTGATTGAGACTGAATCGTGGTGATTTTCTTTTGCACCGAATGTAGTGATTCTATAGATTTATAGATTAATGAATACAATAGGAGACAGGCAATGCTTAAACCCATGAAGGTTTTTACAGAAGATACAAAATAGTTATCAGTTCGGCTACTCATGTTTTAGAGATGCAGTTCTGAAAAAAAAATAGATAATTGTAATAAATCTTTCTATTGAAATATCAATGAGATCAGAAATAGAAATAATAATTCCGTAAGATGTCTTAAAGAATTTATCATCATTGTTGATCAATTTCATATTATATCGTGAATATGTTCATTGTTCAGGTATAAAATGGACTTAACAGAATTGAATTCACGTAAACATTGTCCATAAAAGAATTAGAAAAAAATCAAAAGAAAAGGAAAATAAGGCGCTCAATAAATTTAATAATGACTGGTATTCTCAAATTCACGTTCCAACTCAACGTAAGAAGCTCTTGCTTAGAACTTAATCGGTTGCCAGTAGCTACGTAACTAATGTATTGGATAAAACATTTTCAGAATACAGAAATGTCAAAAGTCTCAATAAAAATTGGATACGACGCAACTCAATCCACTCTTTTTCATTTCAGAATAGCCGTCATCATAATAGTAATCATGATAATATTACCACTTACATTTTAATTCAAAAAGTTTTTCAATCACCAGATAAAGTTCACGATGTGTTTTTATTACAATATTGTCTGCCTAAAATTATTTTAAGCCACAAATTCAGCTGGTAAATGGTGGTGCCGACAGTTAACAAATTATCCAGATCAGAATATTGAATGGGCTGTTGAGTAATGATTTTTGTTGATACAGTTGTACTTCTATTTTGGATATCTGAAAAATTAATACTAGGTTCACCTTCTTCTGCTTCCGTTTTGATTGGGCCTTCTGGCTCGTTGTTCAGCGTTTAGGTGGTCGTCCTGGAGCTCTGCTTCCTTGTAGTATGTTGTCTCTGTTGATTTTTGCCGCTCTTGTGTCTTCCATCCTTGAAAAGTGGCCGTACCAAAACCGTCTCCTCTCTCTTAATAATAATAATATAACACTTTTCTATACAAAGGTGTAAGTATAGCCGGCGGAACTTATTGCCTGAGGCAATTTTTTCCAGTCAACCGGTCCCGTCCAATCTGAGACAGGCAAACCCCGGTTAGAAATTTCTAGTGAAAAAACACTTAGAAAAACTCTGACCCGACCGGGAATCGAACCCGGGACCCCGGATCTGAAGTCCACGCTAGTACAACTAGGCTACCGGGGTCGGTAGCTCTCTTCTATAATATGATAATCTATATCTCTATATATGCAAAAATGCAAGACATCAATAGACTTCTTCAAGTATTGTGCAAACTCAATTTCTCTCTATTGGATGCAACTCTTGGAGTAATTGGCGCCAAATACATGACAGCAGTCGCAGTCTTTAAATTTGGATGCTCTCTTGTTCTCAATAATTTCCAACTTTTATCTCCATATTTCATTGATTATTAAATAGCTATCTACTTGTTGCATACATGAGAATTCTCGACATGTTTAACATGTCGAGAATTCTCATGATTAGAAGTTTCGGAGACTTAAACATTGTTACCACCTAATGGCGAACGTTGTTAACGTTCAGTGATCACACTAAGCCGACCTTCGAAATAACAGTAGAAGACGGTCGTAAGCCCGTAGTGGTATGTTCCATTTAAGAATCGAACATCAGTAATGAATTGTTAGAGTCATTAGTTGTTACATATTTGTATTTAACATTACTTACTTTATTATATCTGCAAGGATCATCGACGATTAAAAAAGAACGTAAAGCCCACGGTTGATGACATACAAAAATAAGTAAAATAAAAATAATATGCAACTGATTTTTTGTATAGATTTCCATAAGCATTTCTGAAATAAACATGACATAATACCGCTGTAACGGCCTTACATTTTGGCTCATGCCTCGACATTTTACACTTTTGCTCATTCGATACATAATATTTAGGGGTACGTAAATTTCGTATTTACGAAATAGATGCGATAAATGCGAAATTTGTCAATATATTCCATAAATGCGATGTTTTAATTTTAGTAAATTTCAGTGAAATATCGATAATTATTATATTTTAAAGGTAAACGATCAAGTAACTCGTCAAAACGAACGCTTTATCCTTGTGAAAATAATTGAAACTGAAAAATCAGTTAGTAGAATTCGTCGATGTAACTAAGGGTAAGCCAATGACCTTGGGGTAATGGGCGTGTCTATGTCCTTTGTCCCCCTCTTCTCCTGCACTTACCTCAATTTAAATCTCCTAACACTAAAAAGTAAGAAAACTTGCAATCTGTCAAGAAATTGGCAAAAAATTGAGGGCGCTGTTATCGCTCACGGTAACACATTAACAATGACTGTGCTAAAATAAAACACTGTAACGGAAATATTGAATATTTATAATGAAAAAAAATATTTTAAAAATGTCTCTATCGTGACTTTTCAAGAAGATTTATGCATATACTTCGAGACCTAGAGATGTAATTACTTTTCTAATCGAAGCCGATTTTCAATTTCTAGTGCAAATACGTAGTATAATTAAGTTTTAAATTGTAATTATTTTTTGAAAACTGAAAAATAAATAATAAAGATAAATGATAAGTTTTGTGTTTGAACAATTATTTTTTGTTCCCTTGATTTATTGTTCCTTTAGCAAGTTTTTTCTCTGAAATAACTTGCCAAAAATTTTACATATTTTGGACTTCGGGATATGAAAAATAAAAAGCCATAATTAAAATAAAGTGATGTTTAATGAATTAATTGAAGTTAAATAAAGTATAGACAAACTGTAATATTCTTTTAAGCTTTCATCTATATAAACTATATTTCTTGGAGTTCTTTTGGCAACATCCTGTTTTCCATGATTATTTTAAGACAATTTTCTCTTTTAGCCGCAATACTTTCCTATTTGAATTGCATTTTTGTACGAAAACCCAATGTTTATTAAAGTTTTTCGTAGAAGTTCGTAGCTCCCATCAAAATTCAAATAATTTCGTACAACTTGTAACATGCTTCTCAAACTGGGTATTGCTTTTTTTACTGTATAAAAATGAACTTTTTGCCTTATGGCACAGCGGTCGAAATCATCCAATTCTTTTTTTGGTCGCCCTTTTCTATGTTTACCTGGCGTGGTAAATTTGCATTGATTTGAATTCCCTTCTTTTACAATTCTCCTAATAGAACGCACATATTATATACCTGAAAAAAAAATAAAGATTAATTATTTGATATGAAAGTTTTATTGTATAAAAACAATGAGCTGACACTGTCGAAAACATATTTACTATTATCGATTGATTTCTTAATATTAGTATTATAATTTAATAAGTTTATACATTATTTTAATTAAAAAAGTAAAAAAAATCAACTTCTATAGTATTGCAATTTAACAAACATTATTTCCTATACCGTGTTTTGTTTTTCGGTCGTCAAAACAAACTGTCCTGTGATCTTTTATTGACATATATTTTTAAAACAAATAAAGTATCCTTAAATGAGCTCTAACTAACTTCTTATACATGAAAATGTTAGAATTAATCATGAAAAAGTATTTTATCTACAAAAAACACAGTATTTACCAATCAATTGAGATGTTAGTTAGAAAACATTAGTAGACAGTTCTCCGGCTTTAACTCCACTAAACATTGCGAATACGTGGCGAATACACACGAATAATGATTTTTCTTGATCCACTACGAATTGTATTGTTCATTTTAATGTCCAAACACACAAACACAAAACTATATTTGATCATGAAATACAAACAAGATATCTTATATTTATAAATGTCACTGTCAATTATAAACAAAATATAAAAAAGTCCAAATAACTAAAGTTTAAGTTCAAAACGAATAAAGTATAATAAAAATATATTGTCCAAGCACACAAAACTATCATTTATCACGAAATAAGCATAAAATAATCCAAATGTCGATAAAAAGGACAATACAGTCAAAGGAACACAACGTCCGCTTCGAAACAAACTCTCCATATGACGCCTCGCACCCCGAACCGCTTCTTTTGCCTGTAATCTTCTATAAAATAAACCATAGACAATAAAAAATTCATACAATTTGTAGTTTTTCAGTTTTTTTTTTAAAAATACAATTTAAAACTCAATTATGCTACGTATTTGCACTAGAAATTAAAAATCTCCTTCGATTAAAAAAATAATTACATCTCTAGGTCTCGTAGTTAATGCATAAATCTTCTTGAAAAGTCACGACAGAGACATTTTTAAAATATTTTTTTTTCATGATAAATATTCAATATTTTTAAAATATTGAAAGTGTTTGCACTAGAAGAAAGATTAAAGAACATCACAATATTTTTCTCAAGAAGCTATCTTTAACAACAACGATAAAAAATTGCATGAAAAAACACCAAAAATCAGGATTACCCTACCCCAGAGCCTTAATTGAAAGCGTATATTTTATTACATGTTGATATTTTATAAAGGTTTTCTACAATTGTTAACTGTTTATTAAATATTTAAAATACTCAAAGGTGTTTTATTATAGACATTTTATGTTTTATGCGAATAAATGCGAAATATCGCTTTTTTATATTTTTTAAATGCGATATTACATTTTTTTATTTGCGAAAATTACGTAGGTACCTCTAATAATATTATATCGTATAGTCCAACTGTCGATTTGTTGAATAGAAATTATTTCTCGAGACAGATCGGCAGTATCAAGCCAAGATACGTGAGATTTGTATGGCCTGGTCTAGATTTTAAACGGTTTTTCAAACTTTGACGACAAAAAACACCAATTTAGAGGCTTCGCAGCATATAAGTTCCGTATATGGATTTACTCAGGATTCGGAGGAGAACATTAAGTTTATCTGTGTGCCCCCCCCCCCCCCTTATAACTTTTGATTCGCTTGATGAACAGATCCTAAAATTTCAGAAAATATTGAATACTCTAAGCCTACAAAACTTGTATACTTGGAATTTTGAAATTTTCTTTCAGTCAGGGGTAATCAACCTTTGAATTTTTACTTAATTTTATCATATATCTCGAAAACTATAAAAGTTAGAAACCTATAAATGTGTATGTATATAGAAAAATACAATATCTCAAATCATATTTAATGAAAAAGTTCCAGGGTTTCTCAAACTTTTTTTTTTACAAAGAAAAAATTTTTTTTATGACAAATTTACGAGTTTCAATGCCTATATTTCAGAATAAAAATCTGGACACGGAAAGTAAGTAGAATAAAAAAAAATGTAGAAAAACGCCGAAACACATCAACTAGATAATTTAATTTTCTATAAAAAATATGTACATTATATCAGTACATCTCAAACTTTTCTTAACATTTTTTGTAAAAATTTAATTTATTGACGACATCGTTTCATACAATGAACATACCGACTCAGGCCATCGACAGTTGGATCTCATGTATACATGCAACTAGTCTATTGAAAATGTCTACTTATTGTTACGAAAAAACAACTCTTATCAGTCTTCGACGCTAAAAAACACAATACAGTAATCCCTCGCCACGCACTGGGTTCCTGGGGAGGGGTTCGTTGTCTTGACAAGACGGCAGTATTTCATAATATTATTATGAATATGACAATGTTTTTGGCAACAATATTGACAATTTACATTCACCTTTGTTAATAACAGCGCGCAGCGTCGTAATCATATAGGAACACAGACCAAAGAAAAATACATGACAAAAAAACAGCGGTTTTAATACATCGTCACAAACTTTTCAAAATTCGCCATCACCTCTGTCCCATTTACGTGCGGCCAGCACATCCCTTAATTTGCGTTGCATCCCTTAATTCTTTTGTAAATGTAGACCTTGTACCTGACCTTCTAAGTCTTACTTCTATATTCATTTTCTTTCTACTCATGTTTTCTCGTGGCATTCTTGTGCTATTTCCGTACCAACTGAATCTGTTCACTATCACTTTCTCTTCAATGGATCGACTTTAAAACATCCACGGATTTGGATATTTTTGACCCTATTCATCAACCTTGTGGAAACAATAGCCTATTAGAAAATGTTCATCTCACTGGTGTGTAGGTAAATCCTGGATCTGGTACATAATGAGTACCAGTAATAGAAAAGTCTGCAGTATATTCGTTTCTATGAATATAATAATACTAGCCTCCCCAACATACATTGTCCTGTCCTTTCTATGAATGTTGAACTCGAATTTGTATAGTGACAAAGTAATTAGCTGTTTAACTAGTATAATTTCGACTGATGTATCTGTTTTAAACAATAATGGTCTGTTTTCCTACGGATACGCCGCTACTATAAGCAGCGGTGAATATGTCAGTTGAGAAGATTGTCAATATTGTGTCCGTAGTAACAACAAACATTGTCATATAATTTTGAAAGACGCCATCTTTTCAGACGACGACGGAGCGTTCCCTAGGAACCCAGTGCATAAACATGGCACATTATGGTAATCGCACCAACGATCAACATTCGACAGATGTCAAACGCTAATTAAAATTCAAAAACAGAAAAGTTACCATTTTTCAAAAGCACCGAGAAGGTTACCTACTATAAGTTTTCTTGAATTTTCTAATACTGCACACAACAACAAAAAAACTTCTTCAGGCAATAGCAAACACAGCAAAAAAATTGGTCCAGCCGCTTACGCGTGATCGATGACCCAGGGAATATGCCTCCATTTTTATAGAGATCTTCCTATGTGATTTTCACTTATTGAGGGAGACTCCGGTCCGCATTGACCGCTAGAAACGAGGCACCATCTTATTAAATTTAAGCACTTTCGATTAGTTTTGTATCTTCCAAAACTTGAATCACATTAGGAACGAGTTGATCTTTAAAAAACCATATACTTGTGTCCTTCACAACATTATTGGAGTATTCTGTGCAGTTGACTTCCTTGTGGCACTTGCTCCTATAGTGTTGCATTCTGGCATCTTCTAAACGGAAGTACTCGGAAATCGTCTTTGGGGCCGACGCAATGGGCCAGTGGTTGTGACAACTTATCGTGTAGTTCGTGTTAAATATAGATTTGATATAATGGCCAGGAGGAGAAAATATTTCGGTTCTATACACATGCTGCAGCAATATCATGTAAGGAGGAATTTCTGGGTTGAAGTCTTTTTGGTACGAATCCAGATAATAGATGTGACGAGCTCTGAAAGAGTTATACAATCTATCTTCCTTGTAGTAGCTTTTGGTTCTGTTGATCAGATCATGCCAGTTCTTGTCCTTAAGCGGATATATGATTTCGTCTATGTCCAACAATGCGACGTAATCATAGAAAGGAATATTTCTGTAGAAACAATCGTTGTAAGCGATGATTTCATTGATTGACTGGATAAAAACGTTATTAGCAATAAACAAATGCTGGATAAAATTCATGCTGGGCTTATCAGCGGAAAGCGTAATAGGTCTAACATCCACTTTCCCTAACTCTTTGTAGTAGTCTAGAACCACTTTTACTCTGGGATGTGCTTCTATTTCATAAAAGAATATCTTGTCCACACCCAGAAGGATTGTGAATTCGATCCACTCTACAAGTCTGATCGCGATGTCGGCTTGCAGGAAATCCAAACCTTTGACGCACACGGCGAACTCTTTTTTTTCTGCAGGCTTTTCGTAAATCACTCGTAGTAAATTGTTTCCCTTATCGCACGGGTTTTCCACAACGGATACAGCCGCAGGGATCTTGTTGATGTGCGATTCTGGAATGGAACAACCCAACAGGTATGGTCCAAACATTCCTTCTTTATGGGAGTGCCAGGCATCCAGCCACATGTATTCGATCATATCCATCGGAGCGATGACGGGTTCATTTTCATTTTCAAACCACAACTGACAGTAGATTGATTTGTAGTAAGCAGGAAAATTGGTTTTAGTCCTGTTTACCATTGAATTGATTCTGACCAGCTTACCCCAGGTGGGTCTGTCGTCATAGTATGCACTGAAGACTTGTATTCTAGTATTATTGGTCATATAAATCTGTTGCCAGAATTCATTCTTTATATCCAGCCGATATATATCTGGAAAGGGTGCGCAGGAACTATTTGTAAGATGCATCTTCCACGCCTTTTGTCTTATTTTCATCCAGTACGAAATGGGGAAATTAGGGTAGAGTCTGGCTGCTTCCAGAGCCTCTACTTCGTCAGGTATGAATGGTTGATTTGTGGCATTTTTATACACCCTTACTCTTGGATCTTGTGATTGAGACTGAATCGTGGATTTGATATTCTTTTGCACCGAATGTAGTGATTCTATAGATTTATAGATTAATGAATACAATAGGAGACAGGCAATGCTTAAACCCACGAAGGTTTTTATAGAAGATACAAAATAGTTATCAGTTCGGCTACTCATGTTTTAGAGATGCAGTTCTGAAAAAAAAATAGATAATTGTAATAAATCTTTCTATTGAAATATCAATGAGATCAGAAATAGAAATAATAATTCCGTAAGATGTCTTAAAGAATTTATCATCATTGTTGATCAATTTCATATTATATCGTGAATATGTTCATTGTTCAGGTATAAAATGGACTTAACAGAATTGAATTCACGTAAACATTGTCCATAAAAGAATTACAAAAAAATCAAAAGAAAAGGAAAATAAGGCGCTCAATAAATTTAATAATGACTGGTATTCTCAAATTCACGTTCCAACTTACAGTAGCTTACTGTGAAAGAGTCAAGGAGTGTATTTGTGTTCACTTTGAGTGAGCACAGATTCATTAAAAAAAAAAAAAAAACTCAACGTAAGAAGCTCTTGCTTAGAACTTAATCGGTTGCCAGTAGCTACGTAACTAATGTATTGGATAAAACATTTTCAGAATACAGAAATGTCAAAAGTCTCAATAAAAATTGGATACGACGCAACTCAATCCACTGTTTTTCATTTCAGAATAGCCGTCATTATCGGAGGTATATTCCAATTATTCTCTTATAATATGCAACAAATAATGATTAAAGAGAAAAAGTATCTAGAAAACATAGAACGACGACCACAGGAGCATATCGTACAACAGGCAATAAACAGGAATGTTCCACGTTCTGTGACTAGAGGGAGGCCAAAGGATTCCTGGGTGACGCAAAGGCGCGAGCAGATGCAAAGATGTGGGGTGGGGGAAGTAGTGCAGCAGAGGAGAGTCTACAGCCTGAGGACGAGGAGAGCTGACCCTAGCAGTCTTCATAGACGTTAAGCTGGGAGCAAGCCAGGGAGAGAGAGAGAGAAAAAGTATCTAGAAAACGCTTTACCAAAATATCAAAAATTTAATAAACTGCAATTACATAATAGTAATCATGATAATATTACCACTTACATTTTAATTCAAAAAGTTTTTCAATCACCAGATAAAGTTCACGATGTGTTTTTATTACAATATTGTCTGCCTAAAATTATTTTAAGCCACAAACTCAGCTGGTAAATGGTGGTGCCGACAGTTAACAAATGATCCAGATCAGAATATTGAATGGGCTGTTGAGTAATGATTTTTGTTGATACAGTTGTACTTCTATTTTGGATATCTGAAAAATTAATACTAGGTTCACCTTCTTCTGCTTCCGTTTTGATTGGGCCTTCTGGCTCGTTGTTCAGCGTTTAGGTGGTCGTCCTGGAGCTCTGCTTCCTTGTAGTATGTTGTCTCTGTTGATTTTTGCCGCTCTTGTGTCTTCCATCCTTGAAAAGTGGCCGTACCAAAACCGTCTCCTCTCTCTTCTATAATATGATAATCTATATCTCTATATATTATGCAAATGCAAGACATCAATAGACTTCTTCAAGTATTGTGCAAACTCAATTTCTCTCTATTGGATGCAACTCTTCGTCACCTTCATTATTTTCTATAAAGAGTATGTCTAAAGTTTTAAGGAAAGCATAGAAACAGCTTAATTTAATATGTCGATATAAGGAAGTGTGTCTGAAAAGAAAAAAAGATCCGTTCTCTCTGCCCATCTCTTCAGGAATGATGGTTGATTGGATGATTGGTAAAGAAGATATCAAGGAGATACTGTAAAAACTAAATTTGATATTATATAAATATCTTCACCAGTTTATACAAGGTTCGAAAACACCTGTATTCACAAAAAATCACACACTGTGTTCACATGTTTGGTAATATTATTATTACCTATTAATGTGTGATTAAAGACAAAACTAGTTGAGGAAGAAAATACAATTAGAGTACCTAGTGGTTTTAGATTAGTCTCAAAGTAGAATTCTTCTTCTTCTTCTTTAGCTGTAGCCATCCACGTCAATATGATGACATCCCATCGTTAATAAGTGATTACTGCCGATACCCATCTTGACATTCATCTTCAAAAGATGCTGAAGTATTTGAAAAAAATTGCTTTCTTTTTAACTAAAATTTTCCTTTGAAAATCCTGTAATTTGAGAAATTTATCAAAACTTTTAATACAATCCAGGAATTGGAGTAAGGGGGCGTTCAAGTATTACGTAACGCAATTTTTGAAGATTTTTTACCCCCCCTCCCCCCCATGTAACGCACCGTAACGTTTTTCTGTACCCCCCCCCCTCCCCCCCTAAATGTTACGTAACACTCTGGAAGTGACTATTTTTTACTGAACTCTCGTATATTTATTATCTATTTATTATGTTCCATAAATTTTTCTTTATTTTTTCTTTTGATGTTTTTCAAATTTCATTGGTATTTTTTTGACATAGATGCGTTGGAAAGTCAGCATGAGAGCCTTTATAGGCCAAGAACAGTTGATTATGTACATCCCCCGCTTTTGTGGACATTATAGTACCTATCTACAAACTCACTAACAACGCTCACTACAAGCAATTTGTGTTTATGCGTACTGCGTGTTTAAAGCACTAACGAATACTAACAACGAAAATAAAATAAAAATGACGTAAGTATAATACAGTCGAGGGATTCCCCGTAAAAAATAAAAGAAAAGGTTTGCTAACTTAGGAGAGCGAAATGAAAATTTCGACATACAATGCAGTCGAGGGACTCCCCGTAAGACGTAATCGAAAAAGGTTGCTTTTTACGCAGAGCAATAAAATTACATACAGTAAAATTGAGGGACTCCCCGCATTACATAAACGAAAAATCGAGGGACTTCCCGTAAAACATTGTCCAAAAGGATTGCTAACTTCGGAGAACAAAAAATGATGTACATTACAATCGAGGGACTTCCCGTAAAACATAAACGAAAAGGGTGTCCAACTTGGAAGATTTATTTCACAATTTTTTTTTATTTAAGAAAAAAAAACGTTACGTGACGCATTGTTCGAACCCCCCCTCCCCCCCTTGTAACACACAGTAACGTTTTGCAAGACCCCCCCTCCCCCCCAAATTGCGTTACGTAATACTTGAACGCCCCCTAATTGGCGCCAAATACATGACAGCAGTCGCAGTCTTTAAATTTGGTTGCTCTCTTGTTCTCAATAATTTCCAATTTTTATCTCCATATTTCATTGATTATTAAATAGCTATCTACTTGTTGCATACATGAGATTTTTCGACATGTTAAACATGTCGAGAATTCTCATGATTAGAAGTTTCGGAGACTTAAACATTGTTACCACCTAATGGCGAACGTTGTTAACGTTCAGTGATCACACTAAGCCGACCTTCGAAATAACAGTAGAAGACGGTCGTAAGCCCGTAGTGGTATGTTCCATTTAAAAATCGAACATCAGTAATGAATTGTTAGAGTCATTAGTTGTTACATATTTTGTATTTAATATTACTTACTTTATTATATCTGCAAGGATCATCGACGATTAAAAAAGAACGTAAAGCCCACGGTTGATGACATACAAAAATAAGTAAAATAAAAATAATATGCAACTGATTTTTTGTATAGATTTCCATAAGCATTTCTGAAATAAACATGACATAATACCGCTGTAACGGCCTTACATTTTGGCTCATGCCTCGACATTTTCCACTTTTGCTCATTCGATACATAATATTATATCGTATAGTCCAACTGTCGATTTGTTGAAGAGAAATTATTTCTCGAGACAGATCGGCAGTATCAAGCCAAGATACGTGAGATTTGTATGGCCAGGTCTACATTTTAAACGGTTTTTCAAACTTTGACGACAAAAAACACCAACTTAGAGGCTTCGCAGCATATAAGTTCCGTATATGGATTTACTCAGGATTCGGAGGAGAACATTAAGTTTATCTGTGTGTGTGTCCCCCACCCTTGTGTCCGCCCCCCCTTATAACTTTTGATTCGCTTGATGAACAGATCCTAAAATTTCAGAAAATATTGAATACTCTAAGCCTACAAAACTTGTATACTTGGAATTTTGAAATTTTCTTTCAGTCAGGGGTAATCAACCTTTGAATTTTTACTTAATTTTATCATATATCTCGAAAACTATAAAAGTTAGAAACCTATAAATGTGTATGTATATAGAAAAATACAATATCTCAAATCAAATTTAATGAAAACGTTCCAGGGTTTCTCAAACTTTTTTAATAAAGAAAAATATTTTTTATGACAAATTTACGAGTTTCAATGTCTGTATTTCAGAATTTTATAAACATATCGAAAAACGCCGAAACACATCAATTAGATAATTTAATTTTCTATAAAAAAATATACACATTATAGCAGTACATCTCAAACTTTTCTTAACAATTCTTGTAAAAATTTAATTTATTGACGACATCGTTTCATATACAATAAACATACCGACTCAGGCCATCGACAGTTGGATCTCATGTTTACATGCAACTAGTATTATAGGCTTTTGAGAGATCAAATAAAACTTCGAGTAGCCTCCTCATGGATACCTAATAGCGTTGTGTTTTGCCCCACAAATAGAGTATATTCAGTAGGTCTTTTTATATTAGGATGGATCTAATATATAAAAAGATAAATTGTTTCGTAGGTAAATTGCCTACCATGATTAAAGGATATTTTGTAAGCATTAAAAAAAAGTTCAATGCTTTAAAATATTTTATCTACTTAATATTTTTAATAAAATTGTTGCAGGTCCACAAAGACAGAAGGTTATCTCAGAGATCCAGCAAGGATAATATATTTAAGGTGAGATAACAAACATTTAAAAAGAAATATATATGTGGACTCTCTTGCAATCTACTAGTATCCAAATCCATGATATATTGCACTTTCATTAGACAAATTATTTAAAGCATGTAGATTTTCATGAAGTAATTTTGGCATTTATTTCATACACATGCCGTTTTGCCGTAGTATGAAGAATGGTTATCAGCCCCCGTAGACAAATTTTCGTTACCTTAATGCAGAACTATCCTAAGTATCTCAAGAGTAATTTTTGACAGGAGCAGTTTAAAGTTTGACATATGTCATAATAATTCAAATATTTTTAAAATTCAACCCAACTTTTGACATGTATCAGTACATTGTACATGTTAAAGCTCACATTGATTGAAACAATTAAAATATTTTTTAAATTCAACCCAACTTTTGACATGCATTAGTACATTGTACATGTTAAAGCTCACATTTATTGAAACAATCTTTATTTAACATTTTTTTATTTTATATTTTCACTACATAGTGAAATTCTGCAGGAGATTAAAATTAATGCATTAACAATCACGGTGTCATCTATTTAGGATCAAAATGTTCATGAGGAATTGTAAAAAAAATAATCAATGTGACATGAGATATTTCTGCACATAATATATTGGTCTATGCTCGACATTTCCTCATACTCAACTCATTTTGACCAAAACATGAACTTAGGATAGTTCTGCATTAAATTCAAATTGGCGTTCGACTACAAACGAAGATTTCGTCAATGTATAGTGCGAAAAAATTAACTGTCCACTGGAACATATAAACAATTATTTAAACCAAACAAAGACACTTGTATAAAAATAAAAAAAAATGGCAGTTAATTTTCTTCCTACTTTACATTGAATTCGTTTGTAGTCGATCGCCAAATGCAATTAGACCTACTGATTTGAAATTATTGTATATTAGTAGAAAATATAGAGAAAAATGAATTCGTTTTCAGCTATGGATGATTTGACGAATGAGTGCCGAGAAAAGTGTATATTTGATTGGAATTGTGTGTCAATGCAATATGATAAAGGGCTATCTATAAGGAAAGCTATACACCACTGACAATTCATTCAAGAACTACCTAGGTATATCAGATTTTCTTTTTTTTTTCAGGATATATTATCCGATGTGGATTCGGCTGTATCGTCGGCGCCCAACTCGCTGTCTCCTCAACCTTCGCCCGACCTTTGGGTAATCTATATCTGCCATTTTTCCTTCAGAGCCTCTCGTCTGATTTTATACTAATTATATTTCTTTATATTGCAGTATCGCCATCAAGATGCCATTCAAGTGGAGGTTGAGGAAAACTTATTGGAAGCTGCTAAGAAACAAATTCAAGAACTTGAAAAGGCTTTGAATCTTGTAAGTTTGTTGAATTTTCATTTTCTAATTAAAACCTGTACACATTTTTTGAGATGTGACAAACTGTCAAAAATGCCAACGATATATTTTGGTGTTAAAGGTTCACACAAAGCCATTGGTCACGAGTATGCCATAAATTTATCTTATACTTATGTAAAATATTAAAAAAAAAAATTGAATACCTACGGCTGGACCGATCTGGCTAATATAGTTCAGGGTAATTTGTAAACGGTATTGAATAATTGCGGGAAAAATTGAAAAAAAAATCCACCAATTTTGTTTTCCCATACAAAGTGCTCCTTCCAGTCAATTTTGCCACAACAAAAGACGATTTTTTGTGAGTCACTTTTAAAAATCATACATTTAAAAGATAGAAAAATAGTACCTGAATTGGTTGCGGGAAGAATAATTGAACACCAAGCTCTAAGTACCAAAAAAGATTGTAACGGATTTGTTCTAAAGATTGATACCTACTTTCTTCTATTTATCGGCTTCCTTAACCCTTTTTGGACCGCTTATTTCCCAAAATCTCCAAAACTGTTGTAACCCAACTGTTGTAAATTTTTCGAATAAGACGTTCGATCTTCTCTTCCGTGTGAGCTGTCAAATGCGATCAGCTGTTGATATGTCCGCCATATTGGTTTGGTGCAAATGACACAGCCAATTTGAATAATTTTGACTCTACTTCTAATAAGATCGAAAATTGCTATGAGTAATAAAATATACCGAATCTTTGTTCATTTACATAGTTTTCGAACTAATGTAGTTTTAGTTTATACATGTCAGATTAGTAATAAGTTATTTTACTTTCAGACACAAGCTGGCCAAAAACAAGCTCAGCAAAAAGTATCACAATTAGAAGAGCAACTTCAAGATCTGAGGGAGCAAGCAGATTTGCTCGAATTCAGATGCTTAGAACTCGAAGATTCTGCAGAAAAGGTAAACTTTCAAGTCAAAAAGGTTTTTGTGACGGATCTGTAGAATGTGTCTAATATTTTGCATGTGTTTGTTGTATCTTTATTATTGTATTAGTTTTGCATGTTACACAGTTAGCAAAGTAGTGTGCTGTTAGTCAAAGCAAGACAGGCCAAATAGTGTGCTGTTAATCAAAGCAAAACAAGCAAACTAGTGTGTTATCAGTCAAAGCAAAATAATGTGCTGTCAGTCGATGTAAGACTGTATCTCGTAAAAGATTTTGCAAGGTGATTGGGCTGAGGCATCCACGTTAATGTTTTGTCAGAGGTCCGCAGCTTTCTGATTCTCCGGGAACTGTAATGGTGAAGGAAATATAAAGTTAAATAAAACATCTTATTGTTATATAAGGTATTTCAAATTTAAATCACTTATATAGACATCTGGGCCAAATTGCCAGAATTGAAAAAAATTAAGTTCTACTTATGTCAAAAATGGAGAGGGGATTTTTTAAAATTGTCCAATGATGATTATACTTCTAAAAATTAAAATTTACCTTAGATTTTTGTTTCCATATAGGTAGTCATATTTCATTATTTTTATGGGGTTTGGTGGTCTTGTGTTATGTTTATCATTAATTATTATTGCCCTTCATATATTTTTTAAATTTTGTTATTTATATCGTAGTTAAATTGTGATTAATCATTTATTTTTGTACCTTTATGCCTACCCATTTAGAATCAGAAAAATAATTCAATATTAACGTTTATTTTCTTACAATTTTTCAAAGATCAAATTCTCATTTATTTTTTAAAGAATTTAACTTGAAACCAATAATAATTTAGTTTTAGGCATCTAAATAATGTATAAATAATAGATTTAGGTAATTGTTTTGCTAAAAACTATATAAAAGCTATTTACTGTGAGTATTGAAATAATTTATTTTAGTAATTTACTTTTTTTTTAATATAATAAAATAAAGTACAATTTCGTTGTAAAAATACTGATATAACGAAATTATTCACAATGTAACAATGTTTCGATTTTAATGATTTTATTAAATGATAGTGTGAATTAAAATTTTGTTATTTTTTTTTATATTATTCCCAAAATATGTTTTTAAAGAGCTTATAAATATGGAAGAATAGCTTGAAACTATAATAACGAATTGTCAATATTTGAATTTTCTCTTAATCTCTTTAAGTTCGTTATAATATAGTGATTTTGCCTTTTATGTATTGGGAATGCTTTTCTGTGTCTTGTAGCTTCTCTAAAGAAAATAATAATATGGTTGATGCTTTGTTTGTAACTTTCACAATATTATTATTTGTTGATATGTTTTGTATATATTGTGCACCATGTAACTACTGATTAATAAAAGCCGTTCTGCGGCACTGAACCCAACCCAGTTTATTATCCTTTTTTTTTTTTATTCAATCCTTTTATTTTAAACTTTTCACTCACTTTGCTTATATGCACTTACGGTAAGTATGTATGCATTATTATTTAATACTTTTTCTCTATATGTTTTATCAGCACCGACTATCGCACAAGTGTAAACATTTTATTGGAAAAATTGTTAATCATGTCTATTTCCCATTCTTTATTTCTTCTTGGAATCTTATACTTTTTCAGTCCAGTTGGAATGTTTTATCCATTTGAAACAATTATGAACTATATAATTTAAAGTGGGAATAAAATACGCACTAAGTGTCAAAAAATTCATTTTGAGATAATCTAATAAAACTGATTTTCCCCCCATATAGACATAGTACCTACTATGATGATTTTTTGATCTGTTTTTTACGCCTTTAGATCATCGATATGGACTAAGTGCAAAATTTGGCTATTGTTTATAGAACATTTCCTCATACTCAACTCATTTTTTTCATTTTTTGGCGTTTAGTGCGTATTTTATTTCCACTATACAATTTATGTTTTATAATTTTTGGGCCAAAAGTGCCTATATCACATATTTTTTTTTATTTAGTGAACATTCTACTAAGTCAAAAACGCCTGACATTTGACTCACTATAATTTTATTAGTAGGTATATATTATAAAAAAAATGGAGAGCTGTTTTCCGTGGTCATCTCATCATGCCTAAACGGCTGGACCGATTTCCCCAATTCTTTTTTTTGTCGTGTTGGCTTTTATCAGGAGAAGATTGTTATGAAAGAAAAAATTGAAACAGTTGCTTGGAAAATTTGAAAATTAAAGAAAACTCTAAGTAGGTAACCTTCTTAGTAATACAATTTTTATTCCAAAAAAATGTAAAATTAAATTGGCGTTTGATAGAAACTGTCAGTTGTTTGATAGTTGGCGTGATTAATAGAATGTGGATGGAAAATTTATGCTTTAAAACAGATATGGGGCGGAAGTCTCGAATTAGATTTTTTTCTTAATGAAGTGAACACAAATACACTTTAGACATTCTTTCATAGAAAGCAAAGCTTTTGTTTTGAAAAAGGAAGATGCTCGGCACTCAAAATCGAACATTTTTATTTTACTTTAACGCTTATTGTGAATCTCAAAACTCAATAAAATGTTTGATAGGTATCTTTGACTCTGAGCCACTCTTTTGATATGTGACTTTGCGATGGTTGAAAATAGATTTTCAATTTTTTTTTTGCAAACAGAATCATTGATTTATAAGAAGGTATTGCAAATAATATTTCTTCTAGAATTTGTAAATAATGTATTATTGGTTCATATTTTACTATTTTCTTTTTGCATGCTATACTAACCTATACTAGAGTAGAATTTAGTGTTCAACTGTAAAAGAACAATGGTAAGATTCTATTAATTAATTTAAATAATAAATGAATATGTCAGCATTTCTTCGATCAATCTATGTAAGATATTGTCAACTTTTGATTGACTTTCTTGTGCCATATCAGATCTCCCCATGTATACTTCTGCGAACACTACTTCAATTAAGTCACAAATTCTGCAACCATAATCTTTGCCCTCTACCAGATCAGAGGTTCCCAAACCTTTTTTTCTCATAGACCCTTACATGTTTGGTAGACCCCCTACCTGATTTAAAAATATTAGAATTTTTATCACAACAGCATTATGGCGTTGATTAAGTTAAGATGTTAGATTTTTTACTATTTTATTCACATTTTAATTTCATGGACCCTTTGTTTGCATGTCATAGACCCCTTGCAGATCTTTGTAAACCCTGGAGTAGATATAGACCACTTTGGGAACCACTGTAGGTACTAGATCACCAGTGTTCCTACTTTTATTTTCTCCATCAGATGTAGTTATACTTCATATTTTTTCCTAAAACATGCACCAGTTTTGAACTTATATGCTCTGTCGGAAATAAAGGCACACTTTTGACATCTTTTACACTAAGCAAAGATTTTCAGCACCATTCTAACCCAACCTTAAGTTAGTAGAAAGAAAGGTGGGACTCAAACTACTAGGCTACCTCGACATATATGTTCATTTACTTTATAAAAAAATCTCTAATTATTTGATTCTAGCGTCATTGCATGGAAGAATTGACCGATTCTGATTCCGGTTGTACCTCACCTGAGAACCGATTGAAGAATTCTGTATCACCACAACTGCGGAGATCAGATTCTGGATATAAATCACCAACACGATCAGCTTCTCCAACTTTGAAGAGTCACCATCGAGTAGTCATTCCACCGGCCTTTTCCGAACCAGATATGGTGGCTTGTACAGAGAATTATAAGACTATAATGAACAGTTTGCATTTACAAAGCGTCGAGAGCATTTTTGAAAATGGATTTACTATAGATGAAGTCAAAGACAAGATTGAAGAGATGTTATTGACGGCCAACTCCGACAGTGATAGGTTGTGCCTTCAACAGCTTGTTCAACTTCTATGGAATCTTCAAACTCTACGTAACAGTTTGAACGATGATGGTTTTTCTATGGTAATTAGATTAATAAGTATAATAAGTACCTACAGATCAAATCTGATTAAAGGCTTTTAGGTATAAACACAAATTAATAGAAAAAACTGATCGCTTTCTTGCTTTCTGTACTGTGTTATTAGCATTGATTGTTAAGTCTTCGTTGCAAACATTACATCCATTCATACATATTTTGTCTTCATCATAACATTTACGTTTTTAATTTGATCATTTCGGGACAAACAGAATATTTTTTGTTGCTTTGCCAAGCTGGTTTGATACATATATGTCTCTTTAAATTACAAATACCTAAATTTCTTTGTATAAACACCCTATTCAAATTGAACCTGGGACCTCTTGATCTGAAGTCTAAGCTACCGGGATTGTTACTTTTTATATTATTATGTACCGAGAATATTATTTAGTTTTTACAAAAAGTGATTAGGTATTTTACAAATTTTCAACAAATTAGTTAGGTAGGTACTTAGTTAGATAAAACTATTTAAAATTGGCATATTTAAATTCTGTACTTCTATTTCAAATTTGTAGCCATATTTTAAAATTTGCAAATGTGTCAAAAAAAATTCCAGTATTTATTAAATTAAAAATATAACATTGTTTTTTTATTGTAATTTATATACCTACTTTGGATATATTTTTACATTGTATATTATTTGAATTTCAGGTGAAAAGTAAAAAATCCTTTGAGAGTGATGTGAATAAATGTGATTTTGATCAACAGACCAAGTCAGGGAAAATTATCGCTACGGTTTCCCCTTATTCGCAGAAAACTTTGAAATCAAATGATCTTTCAAAATCTGCTTCTGTCGGCGATGGAGACTTTCTGAATTGCACATCCATAAACCAAGAGTCGAAGAAAGTATTATTCGGTCTGCAAGAGAGTGGGATATTTGAAGAAGGCGACTGGGAGAGTAAATCCACTCAAACAGATTGCTACGATTGCGCTTGTCCTGAACCAGAGAGTGATTTAGCGACTGAAGTCTTAAGGTTAAACCAGATACGAGAGCAATTGGAGAAATCTGGAGCGATCAAGAATAAAGTCTCCGCAAACGTCTGTAGTAGTCCGTTAGATTTAAAGCAACAAAGACGCAAAGATAGAAAGAAGATCGAATTATATGAAAACCGTATTGCATTTTTAGAAAATAAATTATCTATTTATGAAAGCTCGGATAATATTAGAGAAAAGAAATTGGCACAGAGGCTACAAAGAGAGCTAGACTTACAAACTAAAGTTAAGGTATGGGAATTTCAAATTTATCATTATTTTTTTTAAATTACCGTTTTAATAGGTTTCAAATGTGTTAACATAATAACATAACCTCAAACCATAGATCTTGTTGATGTGAAGAAATTTCGTGTTTTTTTTTCTTTTCAGAATTTGGAATTTGATTTAGATAGACTCAAAAGAAAATACATTGTTCTTGAAGAGGAAAAGTGTGAATTCGAAGAAGCCGAGAACGACACAAGACTTCACTGTCAGGAGTATGTATTTATTTGTCAATTCATTATTAATCGAATTTTTTCTCCTTCCAAAAATATAGGTTCTTATAGAGGGTTACAATCTTAGGATTGGCCTGCACAATGTGTGTTAACTTCGTCACTGGTCACCCTTTTCAGTTCTTGAAAAAAAATATTTTAGTGAAAAATAACAAATAAATTAACGCTTTTATATAAAAAAAGTGTCGGTATAGCCGGCGAAACTTATTACCTGAGGCAATTTTTCCCAGTCAACCAGTCCCGAGAACTCTGAGACGGGTCAATTCTGGGTAAAAATTTCAAGTCCACGCCATTACCACTAGGCTACCGAGGCTATAAATACCTACTAACATATAAAAAAATCAAGACATCATCCCTTTATGAAAAACCCTATTTTAACTCGCATACATTCGTGTCTAAAACAACTCAAAACACTGTATACTATCTCCTTTAGCTACTCGTATAATAAGCTCAGGTACTTACACAATATCTACCTTCCTTCTTTCAACAGCTGTGGGTAGTTTGGACTACACGTATAGCCGACTGTGGAAGCGTGAGACAAGGAGAGAGAGAAAAACAGCGCACTTAACCCCGTGACGAGTGAAAGGTCCATGTCGATGATAAGACATGAACCCTGAACTACTCACGTTGGATTCTGTCGACTGAGAAGCAGCTAGATGTCCAGACCCTCTGTGGCTCATGGTCGATGTTTCACTCCAGACAAGAGTCTTGTTCCTCAGATTGGAGGATTCAAATATTTTTGATATTTTGTTGAAAGCAACACTTGCCTGATGAACTCTATTTTTTCTGCATTTGAGCGGCCCATTTGGGATATTTTACTGCCTAAATGAATTCTTTCACTATTTTTTCTATATTTTTTGAGGTTACTATAAAACAGTTTCCTAACATTTTTATGTTTTGGAAAAATTAACTATTTTTTAACTGTTTTTTATTTATATATTTATTTCTTTGGTTACCGGTTTCGGCTACCAGCCATCATCAGACCAAACTTAGTACATTAGCACATTAGTTTTAAGTTTGGTCTGATGATGGCTGGTAGCCAAACCGGTAACCAAAGAAATAAATATATAAATAAAAAACAGTTAAAAAATAGTTAATTTTTCCAAAACATAAGAATTCTTTCACCATCGAAATGGAGACGCCATCCAGACACACTTGCAGAACGTCTCTTCCAGCAACTATGTAGTTAGTCTAGAATTCTTAGACGTAACATTTCTAAATATACCTTTTTTATAGCTTTGCTTATCTACTTACTAAGACGTTTGCCTTGCAAGTTAATAATAATATAATCAATTTTGTAAAATATTTTTGTAGATTGGAAGCGGAGTTTGACATTTTGAGTGCCAAACTCCGTGACATTGACGATCAGAGGAACTGCGCTAGGAACGAAGCTGAGTGCTACCGACAGTTGGTTGAAGAGTATGAATACAAGATAATGACGATGCAGCAAAACGAGGATGAAATGAAGCAGAAGGCGGACATTGTCAATCAGGTGGTGCCCGTCTTGGTGTCTTACAACATTTACTGTTTGCTGGAAGAGTTGACGGTTGGTATTCTTTATTATTACCATTCTCAAGAATAGAAAGCAAAACATGGTTGCTGTCAAAATGAAGTAAAAAATTTAAGTCTAACTGCTTTGATCCTTATTTTATCTCAAAGACTGAGGCCGACAAAGTGTCTTTTCATTGATCGTTGCGTAATTCTCCCCTTTTCCATGTTAATCGTGGCAAGGGTCATTGGTTTCAGACCATATGTCACTACAGGCAGTATGGAGGACTCAAGACACATTTCTTTTCAAACTGTTTGGGATCTCTTTATTTTCAAAAGCTTTTCAAATGCTGCCCACCTCAACCCAATTCATCTCGGCACTTCTGCATTGCAAATATACATGTATTAAATTAATATTTCAGAAACTAGGCGCTGGGGGAGGTGGTTGCAACAGCGGATGTACTGGTCCATGCTCAACTGGCACTGCAGGACAGTCCGGTCCACCATTCTCACCTGTCCTCATGCTTGATTATGAAGGGAAGGATATGAAACAAATTGGGAAACAGCTCGCATGGTAATGATATTAATAACGAAATTTCTATTTACTTAACATTCAAATGTGATGGATATTGTAATAAGTGGTCATAAGATACTGCAGTAGAAATTTCTTCTAACCAACTTAAAAAAGAGTGATTGAATGAAAATACAATGATGAGAGTAAATGGCAGTAGCTCAAAATTATAGTATTAAAGCAGCAGCGATGAGAGCTCTACGAAGAAGAATATGTGGAAAGAATCTGTGGTATATGGAAAGGAATGAGAATATTAGGAAGGAATGTGGTATGGAAGTTAGTGTTGTAACAAAGATGAATGTTGATATGGTTTGGATTACAAAAAGAATTTGGAAAGTGGAAGAATGTTGTCCATCAACACATTCCATCCTCGAGAAAGGCCAGGTCAAAACAAAAGAAATAGGAGAGGTTGAAGTGAAAGAAGTGTGCTTGGATAGAAAAGAGTGGATGTTTGTTCCCTTTTTTATGAATGCTTTTTCAAATTTTTTTGATAATTTCAGTCTTGCGGGCCAAGGATCAGAAATGATGAGTGCTATGCAACAAAACAACGCCAGCGTGCAAAACGAAAGAAAGGATGACAAAGGCTCACAACATGAAGTAAGTTTTAAGTGTATGTAAATGTTACATTCCGTACCTGGATACCATCAAATGCGTGACCCCCACCTTGCCACGTTCGCACTTGTCATCCTCTCTGTAAACCCACCTCTTGAGGTTGCTTTAGCAATAACATGAGACACCTGTTATTAATCTATTTAACGCCCTCGGCATCTCTTTAAATAATTTTAAGAATTAACTTATTCTTTAACTAATTTAACTGCCATCTAAATAACTAAGTTTATTTGCAAAATACCTCAAAATCTTATAGTAAGAAACCTCCCGTGAAATATGTTGAGAATGAATACTCTGCGTAAAAGATTCACGCACAAACATAGTGCCTTTGTTAAGCGGACTAATTTATATTTCGAAGTGAAGAACATTTTAGTCAGCAGTTAATGTCAACACATTAACTGCTGACTAAATTATTGGAATCAATACACATTAACTGCTGTATATTGATTCCAATGAAATCATATTGAAAATTGTTTTTGACTTAACTCTTTGCATGGCACTTGAGCGTATATTTCGGTGTATACAAGCAACAAATATCAAACTACATACCTAACGAAATATTAATAATTAATATTAATTACTTAATGTTTTTTGGTTTATAGCCCAATGTGAATTTGCGTAGTCAGAAAGTCCAGCAGGCCATAAACACTGTGCAGTTTGAAGAGCATGCTACAAACACTGCACAATTTGATGAGCAGACTGCTGCCAAACTCAAGATGAGAATAGAGGAGTTGGAGAAGAGAGAGTTGGCCTACCTGGAGACTCTTACCAAAGGCGACGAGATGTGGGCGGAGATGGAGGCATCGTATAAACATAAGCTAAAGGAGCTGGAAGAAAACGAGACGCAACTGATTACTGCTTACAACAAGTTGAAGACTAAATTTGAAGATAAAGAAAAAAAGGTATTTAAGTCTTTGAGACTTCGAAAATTTCTTATTCCTTCCAAGTACTTATACCTGGGTGAATATTAGTATATTGCTTGGTATGGTGGCCACACAAATTACTTTGCATTCGCACAACATTCTAATTATGTCTAGATTCTTGTGATCATTTTTCAGGACTAGATCTTAACGAATATGCAACAACTAATGACTCTGACAATTCATTAATGATGTTCGATTTATAAATGGAACAAACCACTACGGGCTTACGACCATCTTCTTCTGTTATTTCGAAGGCTGGCTTAGTGTGATCACTTAACGTTAACAACTTTCGCCATTAGGTGGTAATGTTTAAATCTCCGAAACTCCTAATCAAGAGAATTCTCATGATTAGGAGTTTCGGAGATTTAAACATTACCACCTAATGGCAAACGTAAAGTGATCACACTAAGCCAGCCTTCGAAAAAACAATAGAAGACGGTTGTAAGCCTGTAGTGGTTTGTTCCATTTAAAAATCGAACATCAGTAATGAATTGTTAGAGTCATTAGTTGTTACATATTTGTACTTTGCATTCAATAGGTTAACGATGGACAGAAGCATTTTAGAATACATTGAATTTTGAAAGGTTCAAATGTATAGATTGTTCTAGAAGTCAGTTAAATATCATTTGCATGATTTTTGCATAGCACAAGTAAGAAAAAAGTTTATGAAAATAAATATTTAACTTGATTTTACAGATTCACGAAATGGAAGAAACTGAAGAAATATGGAGGATGGAGAGGAAGGCATTTATGGACGATTTGAGAGAAGTAAAAAAACTTAAGGATAATCTGGAGCGAAAGAATAACAGACTGAAGGCTGACCTTGCTGAGTCCAGACATGCCCTCGAAGAAAAGGAAAGACAATATCAGGTGTGCTAACTGAATTTATTTGACAATGCACGTAAGTGCCAAGCTCTTCTCTAAGTTCTTTTCTTTAATCTATATTGTTTCAGTCTCATATCTCGTTAGCAAGGAATAGAGAGGACTCCGTCAGAGAGGAGCTGGCAGAACAAAAGCGATCCAGTGTTGAGCTTGAGTCGGAATACAACAAAGAGGTCAACACGCTGAAGAGAGATTTGAGAAGAACGGCCGAGGAACTGAATCAATACAAGGACTCTGTTCGGGACTTGACAGAAGTGGTTGGTTTTTTTTTTCTTCCATTTCGTAGAACTATGTCTCAACTCAATCACAATATTAGTTGTGTTGTCTATGGTAACTTGATAAGTTCGCTCACGGAAAAGTCGTCCATTTAATAAAGAACCTTTTGTTGTGTGTATTTCCCCCAACACTTAACCTTACATAACTAGCAATGGCCTAATTACCCAAATTTTTGCCCTGAACACTATGCTGCATCCTAGATTAATAATACACTTATTTCATTTACCTATTTTGTGAAATTTTACATAAAAATGGTTGCGGGTTTTTCCAATCTATTTTATTAATATAACGCCATTGTTGTCCATTTGTTTTTTTTTCCTCTGCTGTGTGTTCCTTGTGTTTATCTAATTCATTATCATTAATGATTGTCTTGTTTCATATTCTTAACAAACAGGTAAAAACCTTGCGCGAGAACTTGACAGAAGTTGAGTTTATGATGAATAATCAGAAAAATGAATACGAAGAAAAGTCCAAATCCATGTTGACAGAAATCAAATCAAAAAACGATGAGGTTCGGCTCTTGAGGGAATCAATTGACCAATTGGAGAGGTTGCCATCTGCGCATGAAGAATTAGAAGATGTGATATCGAGAGATAGAAATAATACACACTTGTCTCCGAAAAAACCAGAAACAAGCGCAGCTTATCAAGCTAGGACTAGTTTTAAAGAAGACTTGTCGATAATACCCGCTGCTCATAGTAATCAAAGATACCCTGCAGGGCCAGTATCACAAAGTCAAAATAACGACTGCGTTCCAAATATTTGGGATGAACAGGTTACAACGCTTATAACTATCAAAGCTATCAAAGGGCCTGGCAGTGGTGGCAATAATGCTCGTCATAGTCGAGGAGGCAATGACGATCCTCATCACCCTGATAGGAGACAGCCTAGCCCTTATAGAGATAGAAGAGGGGGCAATTATAGTAAAGATGATCACGATGGTTATGGTAAAAGGGACAACCATGTCTCGTTCCGACATGATGACTGTGATATTTTGTATGAAAATGTTAGAACTAGAACAAGCAGGATGACAAATGATTCCGACATAAATTTGGTTGATTTTTCTTCATCTACAGGAAGCGTTCCGTTTAACTATAGAGCAAAATATTCACCAGAAAGTTTTGACTTCACATCTCGTGATTCTTATGATCAAGGGAGATGCAGGTGTAGCATTCAAAATCCTAATGATTCTTCTAATACACCACGAAGTCATGTTGTAAAATCAGGAGAAAATAAAAGATCTTGTTCATGCCCTCGAGCAGCCCAACCTGAAGAACCCAAACCTGTAGAACCAAAACCTGAAGCACAAGGGACATGTACCTGTTGTCAGAATAAGGGCAATAATGGAAGCAGACCTTTTGAAGGAAGACCTATACCTCTCTTGCTAATTCCGACAAGTGGCAATCAAAAAAGCAAAAATTCCAAAGGTGGCAAAGCCAGCGAACGGAAATCCCCTATTGAATCAGAAGAACAGGAAAAACCAAAAAGCAAATCTGAAGAAAAACCCAAAAGTAAGCCGGAAGAAAAACCCAAAAGTAAGCCGGAAGAAAAACCTAAAAAGCCAGAAGTTCCGTCGCGTAAACCAAAACCAGCGGTCGCCTTCAAACCAACCAAAAAGGATTACGAATTGAGAGTTCCACCTTTACATTTGAAAGAAGACGTTATTGAACCAACCGATGCTATTGAGAGAAAATACATTTTGTGTCACCAACAGGTAAGGAAAATATTAAAAAATCTACATTTTCTTCAACTAGACAGAATCGTACAAATACTTTTTCTTTTCTTTTCATCTGGGATGGCATTTTTATCCTCTGATATCCATTCCATGCTTTTACCTTAACACCTTTAAAAATAAGCTTTTTTTTCTCCGTATACAAAGATTATAGAACCATTTCCTTCCCACATTTAATTCTAATTTGGTTAATACTGTTGCGCCTTTTGTATGTCACACCTATTTTTATTATTCTTAAGATTATAAGATGCTAAATTTAGGTTTGAATCCTGGCATGGGCGTTAGAGTAGAAGACAGTAGTCAATATAATTAACTTACATAGTATATGTGATATTGATTAAGGTGGTTGGAGACATGTCCAATGGTTGGCAAAATGTGAAGGAAGATAGTTTGAAATCGACAAATTTATGTAAACCTGGCATAAATCAATTTATCGGCGATAATAAAATGGTATTGATTATTTTTGACTGAATCTTGTAGCAAATAAGTATATAGTTTCTTTTCCTTTTAAATTAAGCAGTAGATCTATATAAATTAAGTTATAAAATTTGTATTTTTTTTCAACTTTATAATAAACTAAATAAGTACTTAAATATTGAAAAATTAAGTTGCCAGCGTACAAGAGGATTTTTGATAGAAATGCACCAGTTACTTTTCGCCAATTGTTCCAAAAATAGAGACAATTGCTTAGAGGAACAAGTTGGTCTGCACTGTGTTGGATTTTGTTTTCACTTGAAATTTCTGATGTTGGGAGAAATTGTTTAGATGCATTAGTTCAACTAGATCATCACATTTTCTGTAGTTTGTCGTAAAATGTACAATACAATCTTTCATACAATTATGAAGTATTTTCTTTAACTCCACGAACATCTTTGTTCTACAATTTGACTGCTTTATATTATTTTGGCGTTTAAGTAAATTTTCTTTATTAATATTGAAAGCATTATACACTTTATAAATCAACTGTATAGTTTTCAAATACTTAGTAATTGCATTGGTTTCTTCAAATCAATATAAGATAAAAATGTTGGTAGTTTTTTTTATCAAACTGTCTTTTGTGAATATTCTCAGCTGGAATATGGAGATAACGAGTCCTCAAAAATATTGAAACATTATTGGGAACAGTTAAAGCAAGGGGATTTTAGAAAATATGAAACGTTAATGATGAGTCACACCTCTGAGGTACCTGTTAGTAAATCATGATTTGTTTACAAGCCATGTTCCATTGTCAAATTCAAATAATTAAGAATACATAAATGTCAAATTCAAATAATTTAGAATACACATATTTCAAATTCAAACAATTTAGAATTCATAGATGTTGAGATTGTCAAATTCAAATAATTAAGAATACCTTCATGTAGCAATAATTGTGTAATTTAATTTTTAATCATTAATTTTTGTCTTTCACCATTGCAGATCGACAAAATGGAAATCAATTCCCTGCCGAAGAATCCCACTTGTTCTATGGTATGACTCTCATGTTAATATTTTACAGTTTTATACTATATTATTATTATTTTGCATAGTAGGTTTGACTAACTGCCTATTTCACAACGGATGTTATCAAAAAATATCATAAGATTGGATGGAAACAACTTAAATTATTAGAAGTTTAAGGAACCCTAGCATAATTTGGGAAATTGTGACAACATTTCATTATGCCTTCCATGACTCCTTCCTAACAAACTTATATTCAGGATTTATAATAATAAGTTCTTTATTCATTGGAAAAAAATCACATTAGATACATTTTCATATCTCCCTCCACTAGGCATAGCCTGTCTTAGAGAGGATTTACGCCATGGTTTTCTATTTCATACTTTTCTTTAGCATAAATTCTAATAGTGTATTGAATATTGTGTTCTAGGCTACCGTAAGTGACATTGAGAGGTCCGAGCCACCTACTGAATCCTCTGTAAAAAATGTAAGATGTCAATTAAAACTATTTTCAAATGACTTAAATATAAGTTACTAATGCTCTAATAGCTGAATAATATATCCTTTTCCATTCCTTCACCAGATTACTAACAAATCCCAGCCCAAAACTAACACAAGCTTTCCCAATATACCTGGTAGAAATAAGCAAACACCTCTTAGAGGTAAACAACCTGCGAAAGTACCCGTGAGCAAGAAAAATAGAATCGAAAGACCTTGTATGGTCAATAAAAAAGAAACCCCAGTTAAGCCGATACACACCAACAGAAATAACAACAATAAATGTAATTTGCCTCCTAACAAATGGAATTCGCCCACCAACAAATGCAATCCACTTCCCAACAAATTGAATGTTAATGTTAAAAACCGTAAAGGACCCAGTCCGATGGTTCATTTTGAATCTAATTTCAAAGTTGTTCAAGAATGTTCAGTCAGTTACGAGACCAGGAAAAATGTCAAAAGGACGCCGATATTGAAAAATGCGACAAAAAAATTAAAAAAGCCTCCATCACCTTACGAAAAGAGTGTTGGGCCTAAATCTAAGAGTATTCTGAAAAAGGCTGAACCCGAAAACCCGTTTTTAGCCACACCACAAATATCCGACTCGTCACATTTAAATGTTAAGAATGATTTTAACACTCTCGTATCGGATGATACAAAGAAAGTACTTGCTTATGATATTGATGAGATACTGCAAAAATTCTTGTCCGCTCCTCTCCCAGTTAAACCACCGTTGATAGAAGAAGTTTATGACGAACCAACAGATTCCGATTTACTTTATGAATCTATTGCTGATTCTTCAGAGAACAATTATTCTATGAGCACGGATTATGATATGCAGTCAGCAAATAAGTTGGCAGTAATCAATGAATCTTCTAAAACAAGCTCAGTCGATGATTATAGTAATTGTGTTGAATTGATTGCTGTAACAAAATCTAACGATAGTAATTTTGATGTGTTGTATGAGAATAAAAATATCAATGACAAAAGTCTTAGCAAAATGAGTGTGATTGTTGCACAACCATCTGCCAATATTGTTGATTCGTCCTCACCAAGTGACGGCTTTCGCTCCAGAAACAGTGTCAGCACTAAAGTTGTATTTTCTGGTTATATGTCTGGAGGAGTTTGTTATGGTGTTAAGAGCTTACCATCAATCAATTCTGTGGCATCAACAAATAGTACCAAATTCTTGAAAACATCACCAGTTCTTAAGAGATGTGAAAAATCATGGAGCACAACCAGCTTTCAAGTGAAAAAACAACTGTCTATCGTTGAAAATGCACTAAAACTAAATAGTTCATTGGATAGAGTTGAAAAATGTGAAAATATGAGTCGTTCCAGGTCAATATTGAAGAATGCAGAAAACACGGAGCAAACTATCGTAGAAAAATATTACGATAATCTCAAAAGCTTATATAATAAACGCCCCAATGTTAAAATAAGCAAATGCAAGTCATTCAACTGTATGTGCGACTTAAGAAATGAAAATAATAAATGCGAACAAAAAGTTCAATTTAATAATAGGAGTCGACGAGTTATATCTGACGGTGAACTTGCTGTGAATAAATTAAAGCTATACTCGTGTTTCGAAAGTGAAAACTGTGCATTTAAAGATATAATAAAAAGTTTACATTCGAACGAAACCAGTCGAACTTATGTACCAGAGGATCAAAATGATTCCTTTAGGAATATGGATTTGAAACAAGAGTTTTACGAGGAGTCTACTTATGAAACATCGAGCAAGGAAGTATTTTCTTTACCGAAGAGCAGAGGAAAGAAAGGTAAAACATATAAAATCAAACGAAAGCTAGCAAGACTCTCAACACATGATACAAAGACTAAAGTGACAATTAAAATGAGGAAAAGCCAAACGATTCATGGGAGAATGTCCATTAATAATAATCTGGGTGGCTTTCTTTCCAAGATTAACGCAGATATAGTCTCAGCTGTTGGGATTGCTGATAGAAGAGCTATGGATGTTTTGTCTGAGGTGTCTTTACAATTGAGTGATACGTTGTTCAAAATGAAAGCTTTGCAAGAAAGTAGTAGGAATTTAATATGTCTACCATCACCAGTGGTCTCAAATAATCAGGAATATTCAAATGATGGAAATAATCAAGAATCTTCTAAGGACATAAGCAATCAGGAGTCTTATGTGGATGCATATGATCAGGAATACTCTGTGGTTGCAAATAATCAGGAAAATTCTATTGATATAAATAATCGAAAACATTATGTAGAAGAAAATAGTGAGGAATTTCCTCTGGTAAATACTCAGGAATAAGGTAATTTCTTTCAATCCCTTGTAAAATAATTGCAACAGTCCAAACTTTTATCATTATCCTTAATTTACATCCTTCCACTCCTAGAACTCCTTAAAATTTTGTAGCTGTTTGCAATAGAGTGATCACTCTTCTATCACGTTCAATGGGGACCGGTACATCTTGCAATAAGTGAAAATTCGAGGTCATTTCAGCACTGGATAGTCAAAATTAGTTTCTGAGAGAGGCAAAGAGACTTTCATTCTACTAGTGAGGTATCAGTTTCACGCAGAACTCTGCTAGAAGTGATGATAATATACATTGAATTTTATACTTTGGAGAAGAACATAGTGATGGATATTTTGCTGTCGATGTTTTTCTTTTGTTCTAAACTGCTCATGTATTAGCCATTAAAGTCTTTCCTTATACATAATACACCTATTATATATTGGATGAAACATCACAGCTTTCCGCAATACGGTTGTTGATATGTTTTTTCCGGTGACCTTGCTTTGAAAAATCCGTGATGCACTTAAACCCCAAAACTAATAGCAAAGTGGCGGGGATCACCACAGACCTTTTTCTTTTGTATAAGCTTTTCAGTATGAAACTACAAAATCTATATGTTTATTTGCAGATGCATGAAACACCTTTAGCAAGTGAGCTTGAGTCGCTGAGTACTTCCCTCGTCGATGTTTGCCATTTGTCTCCAGTTCCCTCACCTCGTAAGCGTACAAATAGCGGCATTAAGAGGTATCACTCGTTGACAGAGTCTGTTCAGAGCTACGAATGCGAATCTCTTCCGCCAGTTATGAGTCATTCTGACAGTGGAGTTAGTTATAATAGTATAACTGCCAAAGAATTGATAGCCAGCTTTAACAACATTAGCGAAGGAGTCAAACCGGAAAAGTGCACCAAGAACTCGTACAAAAGTGTCATACAGCCCAAGTCGATTGGTAGTTTTGTATTTGATAGAGTTACGAAATTGACAAACGGCTTATCTAATCCCAAGGTTGCTGGCTTAAAGAGATCTGTATCTATGGTGGCGGATAGCAAACCTCAACCGGCGACGTTTTATGCAGATTTATAGTTCGTAATATCGTATAAATTATTTACATGAACCATGACCAGTAATAAAATATAATATTATTTTTGTTGTTATTTGATTTTGTAAAAAAAAATGTTTCGTATATTGTTGTTATGTCTATACAGTGCCAATTTGTTTTATATTGTAATTTGTTAATGTTTATATTTATAGGTTATTGTACATACATTTTTAACTTCCCTTTTAAAGTAATAAGTAATTATTATTTTAAATATTCACAAATTAATCGATAATATGAATAAATTATTATATTAGTTTTTTTAAAAATGTTGACAAATACTATTGTTAAATTGTACATAAAGTAATCAATTTCTGACTATGTTATTTAAAAATGTCAATAATGCTATTTCAAACAATAAAATGATTATTTTTGAATATGATTTCTCTTTTTTTCCTTTAATGTCAAACTTCTATTTCAGTCTAGCTAATTTCAAGGTTAGGCCAACTTACTGTTCCCAATAATTTATCACCTGCCTACAAGAAATTTTTTTCAAGGTTTTTACAGAGAATTTTCCTTTTTTTCTATGGTAGAAATGCATAGATAATCTAAGGGGATTAAGAGTGACTGCGATTGGTTGTAAAATTTTGAATATTGAAATCATCATTCTAAGAAAAAATGTTTTTTTGAATCTGTCAAAAATATTTGTTGATCTTAGGCTGAAAAATCACCATGTTTTTCAACAATGTGTCAAAATTTCTTGTAATTTTTTGTTGGTAAATAAATTTCAAATAGAAAATGAGTGCATTTCCTTCAGTATTAGCTCCATATCAAATAAAATCATGTCTAGGAAATTTCTTGGGTTTAGACAGGCTGATAAACACTATGAAAACAGATCTCAAAGGGTCACCTTTATTGAAAAAGTATGGCATAAACTACAGCAACAATCAAATTCCACTTTATATGGAATGCCAAGAAAGCAACGAGAGACCTTATGGCCTTCTTCAAAATTTGTTTAAGAGCTCCTTAGAAAACATTGAACAAAATTTGAGGTATGAAGAATATTTAAAGGTCCAACCTAAGCCAGAAACTTGTGATGTTGGTGCTACAGAATCCAGGAAATCTGCTAAGAAAAAAAAGCGCTGCAAAAAGAGCAAATGTGAAAAAGATATTTTTTGTACAAGGCATTACAATTCTAATACATCTTTACCTGAAGTACTAATGTGCGGCTGTCAAAGAGTGTGTGGCTGCCAAAGAAATAATGAGAAATTAAAAGGAAAGATTGATATGATTGCAAATTTTGCTTCATTAAAAGGTGAGGATCTATGTGAATATTGCAAACCATTACTATGTTATCAAGAACCCAAAAAGAAGCCAGTTGTTATGTTAATAAAGTCTGTGCAGACAGATAAAGTTACAATGGCTGAAGATGTAACAATCCATAATAAGCTGAAGGCTGAAGATTTAACAGTCAATGATAAAGAAACAGTCACTGCTGAAATGGAACAACTTTTAGAAGAAATAAAAGCTTTAGAAGAAATGACACCTTTGGAAGAAGCTAAAGTTTTAGAAGAAAGAAAAGTTGCCGACGAAAAAATCTTCAATCAAGAAAATACAATTAATGTCAACGAAAGCACCAGCTACAATTTCGAAAAAGATTATTTAAAAGTTGATCCCACTACGGAGAAAGGTACAATGTATAGTATTGCCGATTATGAGACACCTGATTTAGATCCGGAAAATATTACAAAAGAAGACATGGAAAAAATATTTTACCTTTGCTGTTCCGGTAATAGAGATGATTATAAAGCAAAACTAAAGGAATACTTTAAAAACATAATCCCTAGATGTGATTGTGCTGATCACAATAAATGTTGCCGCTCCAAAACGAAGCCTGCAGAAAGTTTGGATATGTTTATCGAAGAACTTGTTAAAAAATTACCACCGTGCAATGAGCTGGTGAAGCGTTATTGTAAATTATGTGAGAGGTGCCCTCTAAGCAAATAAGGGTTGAAAACATAATATTTTAGATACCACCTACCTAACCAAACTGTATTTATAAAAATAAGATATTTTAATAAAAACGAAACAATTTTTTTTAAATATATTGTATTTTTTACATCATTTTTAATCTCCCGTAGTGCAAGGCAAAGACAAATCTGGATGAATCTCACCAAGAATTGTTATAGCTTAACCCTAGATGTATACAAAACCGTCTTTGAAATTAAGAGATAAAAAATATTTGTTAGTTTTAAAATTGCCTTCATTAGATAAAAATTTATATAAAATAGAAATGTAATCAGGGTTCACTTTTTTGATAAATTCAGGATCACAGGCACAGATGATTACGAGAATTAGTTGTATAGATTCAAAGAGTCACATCGGCTTGCGGCTGATCTAGGTAGCATGGTGACATAGGCGCCAACTTCTGATAAAGAGGTACAGGTTCGATTTCCGATTGAGTCAGAAATTTCTACAGCATTTATACTTGTACTAAGGCCATTTACAAGTGTTTGATCTACTAGAAAAAGTTAAAAGTAAAAATTTGGTGCAATATTTAGAAAATTTTATCATTCTCTACACTTAATAATTTTGCAAGTGAAATTTTTTTTCAAGATTTTTCCTACTTATTAAGTTTTTTAGACCATCAGTTTTATTTCTCCTTTTTTGTCAAGGATTAAACTTTATTCGAAAATAGATAAAATCTTAAGCTCTAACGAATCATTCCTATTTAGAAGATAATATTTAAATTAAAAATTGGCTTTACAAAAATTTTGTTAGGAGACTAATATTTTCTTTTAAATAGTTCATCTTTAAGTAGGTACCAAATTTTTGATTAAAGATATTAAAGAAATAAAACTACTATGAAATATTTTCTATGGATTGAAGAAAATTGTTCCTTTTTCGAAAATGACAACCAATGTTGATGAAAATGTAAATATTGACTGGCAGCAATGAGTAAACGGAAAGCCATAAGCAGAAAAAACGAGTGTGTTTGTATTCCAGAGAACTCTAAAATTGTGTCGTATTCTTCTCAAATCAATCAGTTCAGAAAATCAGAATATATGTGTGATGGAATTGTGCAATGTGTCGATAAGAAATCTGTGAAAATACATAGACTAATTCTATCATCAGTTAGTCCATATTTTAAAACGGTGTTTACAAACAGTTTGAATCCTAATGAATCTGAAAGATCCGAGACTGTCGTTGAAATCACGAGCTATTTTTTCAATCTTCTGCTGGATTACGCTTACACAGGAAACTGCAAAATATCTGACGAAAATGTACACGATCTTTTGATATCGGCAGACAGGTACGAAGTACTCGGGGTTGTGGAATTATGTTGTCAGTATTTGATTGATAGACTAAATCCTAAAAACTGTTTTAACACACTACATTTTGCGAAACAGTATTTCTGCAAATTATTGGAAAATTCCGTAAAAGCTTACATCAGACAAAATTTCACAAAAATCTTTGAACAACAAAATACAGAATTTTGTAAATTGAATTTAGAGGAAGTAATTCAAATACTAAGCGACGATGAACTGAATATTAGAAATGAAAATATAATTTTGAAAGCCATCCAGTCCTGGATTAGATACGATAATGATGAAAGGAAAAAGTTTGCTTCAACATTGGTGAAATGTATAAGATTTTATCAAAAAAATCAAAATTATCATTTGTTGAAAAAATTGAGAAAATGGAGCTTATTTGAAGAATGTGAGGTTTGTTCATTATTTTACTAAAAAAAAAGGCCATTGATGGTAAGTAAAGTCGCACATTCACTATCATTCCAACCAAATGGAGCAATTGTGGGTCCAAAAAATGACAGTGAGTGGGGAAAACCAAATGGACGATTGAGTTAAATATTCATCACTCCAAAATTCAATAAAGTCAAGCCATTTGTCCATTAATAATAATAATTTGGATAACTTATATAGCGCCGTTTTGTGAAAAACTTCCACCTCAAGGGCGCTGAATTACTCCAGACGGCTCGTCAATGGGGAAACTCGAGTGGTCATGGTCTGAGTCATTCAGTATTAAAAACATGTTGCAAACTTGTCTCATTTTGTCATAATCTATGCACCAGGGTACATGTGTTGCTGTTTTTAATTTCATAGTAGCAAAATAAGTGTATTAACATATTGAAATTTTGTTAAAATGATTGAAAAAAGCTCAAGTTTACCATCTGTCAAAATGGAGTGACATCGCCCAATTGTGAACGTCGAGAGGTGGTGAATGGGACAATTAATTTGGACAACATTCGTGTGGAGCTATAGTGAATGTGGGACTGGGTCGAACAAAATATATTGATCACAGCTTATAACATTTTTAAATTTTCAAAGTTTCTCTATCATCACTGGTCTAGGCTGTTCTGAGGTGCTCATAAATTTTGTCTTTGGGTTTGTTATTTGTTTCTTTTGTCTCATTTTCAGTCCTACAGTATGCGAAACATTAATGATACCTAATATTACCTGATATTGCACAATTTCAGGACTATGAATATATAAATCATATGGTATTGGGGGAGTGCACCCTTCTGAAGTATAATGTTTCTGAAATTCAACACCGTCCTCGGATTCCCTACGAGATTTTATTTGCCGTAGGTGGGTGGGACTCGGGAAGTCCAACAAATCTCATAGAAACCTATGATGTAAGGTAATATAATAAAGACCGACTATTCTTTTCAAATAACATTTTATAAGTCTAGTTTGGACTAGGTTTGGACTAGTCATTCAGTAAAGTTACAAGCAATTGATCAATTAAAAATACTACTTGCTTACAAGTTTCAACGGCCCAGTAGAGTTCATTAGTGTGCAAAAAAATTGTTTATTTAGGCAGCAATACTGAAACACACAAGGTTTGACCAATATATCTACATACCGTATTAGTCCAAACATAACGCAACCCCGAATTCAAAGCGATTAGTAAACAGACCAACAAAATTTGTTTCGTTGTTATATTAATAACCAACCTTGGTAGCCTAGTAGAATGGGCACAAACTGCTAATTAAAGGTCCCAGATTCGATTCTCAGTCAGGTCAAAGTGTTTTTCACTTGAAATTTCTACCCGGAGTTGGCTTTTCTCAGATTGTATGGGACCGGTTGACTGGAAAAAATTGCCTCAGGCAATGAGTTCGGCGAGCTATACTAACATTTGTATAGAAGGGAAAATGTTAAATTAAATTAAAATTACTGGAACAATGTGCAAAAACCTGTTAATGTTATTTTATAAAACAACAGCGATCCCTTGCAAATAATTTTACAGGCAATGTCATTTTATAGAATAAATTACTCGCTACTAGACTACTAATACTAATGCAATCTGAACTAGGCTTAATTCTATGTGAGCTATACTAATATATTGTTAAAATACAGGAAGGTTTATTTATTATTTTTTTTCTTTCCGAGCTTCACCTTAGTGGCGTTCTTGGTCAGTCTCAAGTACTTATCTTTATCTTTTTTATTTATTACAGAGCCGACAAATGGTTTGTAATGGATCACATAGACAACTATTTCCCGAGGTCCTATCATGGTGTGTGCTGTTTGAACAAAGTTATTTACGTGATTGGAGGCTTTGACGGGAACAAACATTTCAACACTGTCCAGTGTTTTGATCCCGTCACTAAAAGTTGGGAGTATAAAGCGTGCATGTATCAAGTACGATGCTTCGTCAGTGTAACTGTACTAGGTGAGTTTTTATGAGATTTGACACGACCACTGGCAACTTTAGGGTTGAGTTAATGGTATGGAAAGTGGCACCTTTAACAAAATGACCAAAATATGAAAAACGTTGGAGCGTAGTGTCAAGACAGCATGTTAACTGTGCGATGTGTGTGTGTAGCCCATTCTTGAATATGGGTGTAAGACCTGGGATCTTACCAAAACCCAGGCATAAAAAGTATCTGCGTTTGAAATGAAGTGCCTGAGAGGAATTTTGGGTAAAGGATGGTACTACATCACGAATGCCCCAATATTTCTTCCATTATGGAAAGGAGGTGGACATGACAGTTGGACGAGATGAGCGCTGTTCTTCCTAAATAAAAAGGGAGACCATCTCACACCTTCTTAATAGAGCAGGATTTGGAAAATCAGTGGGAGGTCATTGCGTCCGCATGATCGAGCTCAGTGGAGGGCATTTTTGACATTTAATAATTCCTTAACATATGAAACTGAAATTTATGTTTTACTATAATAATGAATCTTAATTAAGTAGTTTAGCTACTTTAGTTGCGAAAAATGTGAAAATAAATCTTAATAATGATTGTTATTTATTTCATTTAGCTAAAAATATATTTTTTTGAGGAAATGACACCTTAAGTAAATTATTAACTTTAGTTCGAACTAAACTTTTTCGAGAATTAGGGGACTGTTTCTAGATTCGGCTCTATGTTAGTTTGGTGTAAATGCACCTTTAGAATAATCATGTATGGCACTATTATTGTTATATAAAAATCTCTCAACTGTTTGAATGTAGATGGGAAAATTTATGCATTAGGAGGTTTTAACGGAGTATCAAGATTATCATCTGCCGAACGTTATTGTCCAGTTAAAAATCAATGGGAGTTGATATCACCTATGAACAAGCAAAGGTCCGACGCTGGAGCCACTGCTGTCGATGATAAGGTATGCAAATAAAGTTCACCATTACATATGAATTTCAATAAGTTTGTGGGAGAAAGAAATGAAAGGCTATTTCAGGACAAAATGAGTTACTAGTTCTGGAACATGGTATTTCCAATGTGTCAAAAATTGAACTCGATTTCACAGTTTTCAAGAAAATCAACTTACGATAGTTTATAACAGGATCATTTATATAAAGTGTATTGTCCATTGTCCTGTCTTTATTATGAATATTGGATTAGAATTTGTATAATGATAAATAATGGATTACTTACCACAGTATCTATTATTCCGACAGATGCATCTGTTTTAAACGTTGTTTACAGGGTACATTGTGACAATCGAACCGACTATCAAACGAGTGACAGTTTGTAAAACACCAAAAATATATTTGTTTTAGATTTATATAATTGGTGGTATAGATGGCAGACAAATTCTATCATCGGCAGAAGTATATGATCCAGTTACAAATCAGTGGACGTACATCAGATCAATGCCCAGTCCACGTTCCGGTGTCAGTTTGGTAGCGCACGAAGGCCTACTCTATTGCTTGGGAGGTTTTAACGGTCACAGACGTTTGAATAGTTGTAAGTTGTTACACGTAATACATGTTAATCAATATGTATCACGTAATGCCGATCATACAGTGGTCTTGACGCGGTCAAGTTTGTGATGCCATTCACCATCAAGAATTCGTGGCAAGCACACCAAAAGCTGGATGCCCCGTCAAGGCCCCTGCAGGCGGGATAGTGTATGGTCGAGATTAGGCTATACTAAATCTCTTGCTCTAAGCTCTTGTGTGTTGCAAAACAAATTTTAAAGAAGGTAAAAATCTGTTGAAAAGATTGAATGAGAACATTTTGGGATAAAAATTTCATATTCGAAAAAATTGCCACATCAGAGGTTTCAAATAATTAAAAAAAAGATTTTTTATACGAGGATGAAAATTAATGCAGTGAGCAGAACTTTTTCTTTGACAGAAATGAATCTGTGCTCCTCCAAATATACTTTGAGACATAATATTTTAAACTAAGAAAAGTTTGCATCGTTTAATAGGAAGATGGTCTGTACTGTGGATCAAACCCTTCTGATTGAAATTCGGCTATTGAACTGCTAGGCCACCTGTCTCTCTGTCAACTAGTATTTTCTATTCCGAGGCCAAATACCAGAGTCCGGAGAAGAAATTTTTAATGATAAACATACCTACTCTATATTATCAATATAAATAAAATAAATATTGACATGAAATAGACAGAGTAAAGCAACATTAATTGTTGAAGCATCTATATTATTATTTTTTGGCCATTTTACCAACTATAAATTATTTTTAGGTGAGAAACTAGACCCAGATGACGGAGAGGATTGGAAAATGATTCCATCCATGATAATAGGCAGGAGTAATTTTGCAGCCGTCATTCTGGACAACATGATTTTTGCTATCGGAGGCTATGACGGTAAAAATCTTAACATTTTCTGACATATCCTAAATTCAAGGATGTTTTCCAATAACGGCTGGTTTAAAAAAAAGCAACTAAAGAACTCTTTAGCTAAAAGTAGGTACTTTAAAAATCTAAAGTCTCCTTCAAGTTGACGCGTTTCATTAAAAATAGCCCCGCCTACTCTAGTTAAAAATCTGAAATGTCAACAAAATATTTGAAAGTTAGTAGCAATTAGTAGTGTTAACTTGGAAATTTATGGATAGCTTGTTTAGGCAGATTTTCTGTCAATCTTTTATTTCATTTGCCGTTACTGGTGGTACAAGGTTGTTTTTATCTAAATTGACTTTAAGTGGCAACCACGGGTCCTAAAATTAAAGCTGACTTCAAATGACATTTTGTTGTTATGAAATGCATTATTTCCTTAAAGTGTGTTTAAACTATCTTACTATTCTATTTCCAGGGACGGGGACAATTGCAACTGTAGAAGCGTTCAACATATTTAAAGAAGAATGGATCAGCGTACATTCCATGAATATTAGCAGATCCGCTTTGAGTGCGTGCGTATTGTCGGGTTTACCCAATACAAGAGAATATTCTTACGTTTGTCAATCAGTCAATAACGGGATTGACATCAATATGCCCCATTCGAGTAATTTACAGTGTGTATAAATGTTTTTGTAGAGTATGTATAAATAACGCTCTTTGTTACCCTGTATATTATCCATGTACATATTTTAGTATTTTTCAAATATTACTAACCGGCAAAAATATGTGCAAAATTTTAAAAGATTTTTTTTTATAATTTAACGATTTATGTAAAATACACTGTAGAATTTGTTCATGAGAACAGAATTTACGATATTCTCAGATAAATATTTTACAAATGGTTTATCTTGTTGACATGTTTTTTATGCTGTGATTTGAATTTCAATTAATCAATAATATTATTTCTTAATTTTAATACTTAGATGTATATTATCTTTTGCACGATATTGTCTTTATTAAAAAATATACAATATATATATTTTGTTACGCTTATCACCAAAGTTTTGTTAAAAATGAATTTTATTGATTCATTGTAAATTTGTATATAAAAAAACTGAATAAATGTAAAGACAGTTAACCCTGCTGTAACATGGTACTTATTTATAAAACATTATGTAATTTCCATGCAACTAGAGATGCCAACTAGATTCAGGTAAAAATCACATAACAGTGGGCAGTGATGTTGGTTTACGAGCATAATGCATGCGATATTCTGCATAAATTGTCAATTTTTAAATAGTAATATATTTAACAAGAAGTTCAGATTAAGGTTTTTAGTTTGGGGGCGTTCAAGTATTACGTAACGCAATTTGGGGGAGGGGGGGGTCTTGCAAAACGTTACTGTGCGTTACAAGGGCGGGAGGGGGGGTTCGAACAATGCGTGAAATTTTTTTTTTCATAAATAAAACAATTTGGGAAATAAATAAAGTCACTTGATTGTACCATACGTCATTTTTATTTTGTTCTCCAAAGTTAGGAACTGTTAGGTACCTTTTTCATTTATTTTTTGCGGGGAGTCCCTCGACTACATTGCATGTAATTTTTATTTCCCTCTCCCAAGTTGGCAAACCTTTTCTCTTATTTTTTTACGGGGAATCCCTTGACTGTATTATACATACGTCATTTTTATTTTATTTGTTAGTATTCGTTAGTGCTTTAAACACGCAGTACACATAAACACAAATTGCTTGTAGTGAGTGTTGTTAAAGTGAGTTTCTAGATACTATAATAAATGTCCTCAAAGGGGGATTTACATCATCAACTGTTCTTGGCCTATAAAGGCTTTCATGCTGACTTGCAGCTATGCCATAAAAATACCAACCAAATTTGGAAAACAACAAAAGAAAACATAAAGAAAAATTTATGAAACATGTAATATATATACTATTATACGAGAGTTCAGTAAAAAAATAGCCTCTAACATTTAGGGGGGGGTATAGAAAAACGTTACGGCGCATTACATCGGGGGGAGGGAGGGTAAAAAATCTTAAAAAATTGTATTACGTAATACTTTGTTAACCAAACAGATGTTTTACCTAACAACCACTTTATAAAAAAAGTTGAATAAGAAACAATAAATTAACACTTTTATATACAAAGGTGATTCTATACAAGCTAATTCTTTCATTTGACAATTTTTTTCTTATCAAGAGTGGCTTAAAAATCAATATTCTCAAATTCAAATCTTCACAAGCTGTTTAAGATAACGTAATTTTCAATTTTCGTAGAATGTAACCGTGTTATAGAGGGCTGTGAGTCAATATCTGTGATACGAAACGTACCTGTTTGAAAAATTGTATTATATTATGTACATATTTATTATTTTTAATAAATTGCTACTCAAAATCTTTATTCTTATGACCATATTTTACATTTCTATCTACATTTTATTGAATGCTTACAAAATTATTGCCTAACGTTTTCTTATCCACCATCAGAGCTGCAGTGAGGGTAGTGTGCGCCCGGTGCAAAAGTCAAATTTTGCACCTTCTAAGAGCTTATTTGAAAATTTTGTATACACCAATGCATCTGAAATCTTAAGCATTTGCAACAGATTTCTCTCCTCGCAACAGCTCTGCGTAATATTGTGATTAAACTTTTAGAATATTTTTTTTTTTATAAAATCAAATCAAATACATTATTTTTTAAATCATTTTTATATACAAATTGTTTTATTTTGTTACCAAATGTCAAAAAAAAAAATTAGTGTTGCAATTATGTTATAAAATTATCATACCTTTCCTGTCATCCTCATTGTTGAAGTTTGTGGTCGCTGTCGAACCTTATGCGGATGATCAGTCCTTAGGTTAGTTCTTTCAGATGTACAGCTCGGAGAATTGTTGGGGCTGACACATTCAGTTTGAAGGGTATGATGATAAATCAAATTTTGCCAAGCTGTTGTTCAAAAGTTTGGGCACAATGGAGAGACAGATGAAAACCTCAACATGATGCAAAGTATTTGAACTTTGTTATTTTCAAAATTTTAGTTTCAGTCAGGGTTTCTGAGTCACAATAGCAGAGAGCTCTGACAAATTCACAAAATTCAAGGAACTCGATAGCTTTTTTTTTTCAATTCTTTTAAGTCATATTATTAGATATTACTTAGGTTTTTTGATAAGTACATATAATAATTGAATAAAAGAAACTACCAATTGCATTGAAAAATATAATTTTCAATCCAAATTTATATAAATCTTAAAATTTAATATTACAATAAATATATTTATACGAATCGTTATGCTTCATCATTATTTGCCGACTCTTCATTTGATTTTTTAAAACGCTTTGTCATTTTTTCCCCAATAAAATTCCAATATTTAGACCGAATCGTATCATATTTTTCAGCCATATCTTTACAAAGTTCAACTCCTCTTTCTAAAGTATATTTTGGATCTTCTAATCCTTTTGACAGAACCTCGTCACACATGTCAATGATTAGCGCCAGCAGGTAGGGACATCTATTGGATGAATCATATAAGTCCTCGCAGAACTTAGTGATCTCAGGAATTCCGACTAGACCTCTATCATCGAGAAAGACAACTCCGCGTAAATAGTTCCAAGCGCTTTCGTTATTTTTACGAAGTTTGATTTTTTCAAGAGTGAACTCTACTTCTCTTCTGATCACGTCTTCGGTAAATCCTGTTGTGTTTGAAATAACAAAGTATCTCTGGTTCCAGGCAGAATTGTTCCGTATATCATTCGATAATAATTCTTCGATATACTCCAATTCTTTTTCAAATAGACTGAAAAAAAAACATTATCTTAAAATACATTGACTATGGTTTGACGATAAATCTGTGGTTAAACAATATTTGATAAGACAATCATAATAACAAAAAAAACTCTAAACTAATGTTGAAGAGCTAATCTAATATTAATGCCATATTTTCAAAGCAGATTGTTATGACATTACTCAGCATTTTTAATGATGCCACATTGCAATTAATAATCTGTCTTAAAATTGCTGTTGTCCAGTAATAGATGGCTTACATTTCTTCTCAGTCTCATTGTTTTAATCATATTCATACAGAAAGAAGTAAAAACTTTATGTATTGACAAAATAGAAATAGAATGAAAAAAGAAAAGAAGACAAATATTATAACTAGAAGAAAGACTCAATAGTTATTGGATATAATGCAACTCAATTGTCTGTTAGTCATTAGTAGAAAAACCAACACCACCTACATAAGAAGGCCTTAGCGCTGGGACTGTGACGTCACATTGTAAGGCCCAGTATGTACTTACCTGTACTCTATGATATCTGTCATATAGCACCGGCGGCCTGGGCCTCGGGTGTGACGTTAGAGGCAAAATGGCCACCAGCGCTTAGGCCTTCTTATATAGGTGGTGTTGAGAAAAACAGTCATTGTTTCTACTGGTTTCTACTTTGGGGTACAAATTATTCTAATTGATTGAAGTCAATCAATTTTAACAAGAACAACAACTATAAAATTAACTTACCCAAAAGTTTTCACAACCCATTGACGATGGGTCCAAGCGTGGTAGTTCTTCGGATCCTGTTTCAAAATGGAAGCTGTGAGCTCTAGTTCTAAAGAAGCATCTTTGATCCATTCCACAATGACCCTCCTGTGGTGCCACACCTGGTAGTTTTTAGGATGAGTCTCTATCACATTCTGTAGGTAGCTGAGTTCATCTATGAGATCTATATCTAGTGACTGGAGGAGTTCTCGTCTATGGAGGAGTATCAAAAATTCATATTAGAATAGCCCAGGACATTTCGACTGATCAATCAACGCCGCCTACCTGAAACGATACCTGCAGGCCACACATATACACACTGCTGGTGGGCTCGAGTCAAGGGATTTAAAATGGCCACCAACATTTTCATGGTGAAAATGTAAAACCAACCTACAGCTATTTTAGTGTTTTCACACTTACATTAATTAGATATTTCCAATGATTTCGAATGCAAAGTTATGTGAGGGTGTGTTTGTGGATGATAGATGTTTCCAGATTCCAAAATACAGAGCTGATTGTGAGTGCGAGGGAGCATCCCGGTAAGTGAATGTGTGAAAGAGACGGCTGTAGGGGGTATAGTTGAGATGAGGGTGTGTGAGTAGTATGCGAGAAAAGGATGACAGACCGAATTCAAGGATGGCCGAGAAATGCCGAGGAATGATAGGCAGTCGTGTAAGGTAATCCTAGCGTGCAAGTAAGTGATAGGCGTTCTGGCCTATTTTTTTTATCTTGAATATTTGTGTAACGGCGCCTTTGGATTGAAATAAATCGGTTAAATGTGAAAAGTTTTTTCATGAATTAAGCCCGCCAACTTTTAAAGAACCGCTTAGACATTGATTGGCGAAAGCATCAAGAGATAACACTTTATACTGGAATGCAAATACCAACAGAACAGTAGGTACCATCCTATTTTATTGTACTTGACTCGAACAGCAGTTTTAGACACATAGTGTAAATTTATCAAAATTTACATACCTACTTAAAAGAAATTAATTTTTCTGCTATAAGTTTGCAAATTAGAACATTCATGTTCCTTTATAATGTTCTACTGAAGAAATAATAATGTTAAATTTGCTCCTATCAGTACGGCAATGAACTGATACCTAGTATTGATGTGTTCAATGCAGTATACCAATATAACATATCAAGTTTATCAGAGTTTTTTATGTTGGGTTTAGAAGGATAGTCTATGTGCATGGTGTTACGCTTCTAAGTATCTTCTATTTTTAAATGAGCAGACATATTGTACGCACTAACATTCTAACTTCATTTTGTTACTTTTCATACAAGTATTTTGTTACTCATTTTTAATTTCTCATTCTGCTCAGAGCTAAGGTTATTTCAAAGACATTTCAAGTAGTTTTAAAACTAACCTGTATTGCCAGACTGTATAATTAGCAGGATTTAATTCCAAAGCATCTTCAGTTAATTGTAAAGCTCTCATTGATTTTTCATTTTTTTGTAATATAGCTCTAAAATAATCGAATACATCTACGACTGAAAAACAACAAATAAAAAAGAAATTAAAATATAACCTAAAAACTTAACATTTCACCTCAATAACGATAAAAACAACACTTACATTTTTCTGTATAAGCGATAGCTACAATGGGATTTGGGCCGTCATCTTGGGCCACGGGTTTAATGTCATTCCATTCGGTTCTGTCTCTATAGAATTCCCATTCAACATCGCACTTTTCGTCATCAGACATTGTGAAATGGTAACAAAATCTTATAAAAAATGAACAAGATTCAAATTGAATATTCACGGAAAATGACAGCCACACGAAATATTAAGAATTAGCCACAGAAAAATGGGTGACCTTTTTTGACATATTTGATGACAGCTGCAACCATAGACGACAATTAATAATACAAAACGTGGATGAATAAACCACTGCACAGAGAAAGGCTAACTAGTAATGAAAATAATAAATCAATCATCTAATAGTATACCTACTGCATTTTATTATTTTATGTACTTAAATAAAAGAAAAATTAAAAAAAAAATGCTGGTTTATTCATCACGTACTCAATTATTAATTTATCTCTCGACAACACTATTTCAAGCCGTGTTAAGAATGAATGTTTAGTTTTCTAGCTTTATCGATAGATGTCGATATGAGTTATAATTTGAAGATTTTTTTAAAACGAATAAAAATTTCGAAGTGCGGATATGGTTTCAAAGAACATACATATAATAATACCTACCTATTTGGTTATACGTATACTCAAATATAGATATACGCTTATTTCTACCACATTAATAAAATTATTGATAATCTTAGTAGCCTAGCGGGAAGTCCCGGGCTTGATTCCCGCTCACGTCAGAAATTTTCTGTTTTTTCACTTGAAATTTTCTACTCGGACATCAGTATCTACCCGTATTCTAAGTTTTATCGGAAGGTAGTCACGGAAGTAAAGTAAGTATTACACGATACATTTTTTATGGAAAACGTGTATAGCGTTGCCACAAGGATATTTCTAGAAACAAAAGCGACTCTCGCATTCGATTTGTATAGACGTTTTCCATACAAAAGTGACTACCTCCCGATAAAACTTAGAATACGGGTACTGGAGTGGTTGACTGGTAGAGAATTATTCAAAAGTTCCGCTTTACCTACATACACCTATGTACCTATAGAAGAGTAAGTGCTAACTTATTAATTTATTTATGTAATAATACATTCGCCATATTGTCAATTGTTGTACCTATCCCCTTTCACCATAAAATTATACAGAATTCCACATTTTCTGACATAGGTATTAAGTATCTCTGTTTAGCAACAGTTGTTCAGAGCTGTAACGAGGGTTGTGTGCGCCCGGTTCAGACTACAAATTACCCCCCCCCCCTTTTATTACATTTTAATTTTACATTTATGTCTAATTACGATCTAATGTTCAGTCACAACACAAAATAAAATAAAAATGGATCGTTCATTTATTACCTACCTATACCTATTTATTGTAGGTACTACATTGAACTCAGATCTACGAAATCATAGATTCAGAAGTCACTACATAGGTTTTACCAAAGCCGGTGGATTTTAACGTGGATTATTTACCAGTCAACCTGTCCCGTCCAATCTGAAACAAAATTCTAACCTAGAGTCCAAAGTTCAACTGAAAAAAAAACACTTTAATAAACAAAAAACTGATAAGATCAGAATCAAACCAGTACCTCTGAACTAGACAATATAGATTTGGCAATATTTATTTTTGTATTCCTTTATTATAACAAAACACAAATTACAGAGGACAACTACTGTAAATTTATAATACACACAATATATTATAATCTAATGGCCTTAAACAAAATTGTCTCTATCGAGATCTGTCACATGTAATTATTATGATATTGATTTTAACGTGTACCCGTTCAAACAAAACTACTAAAGAGAAAAACTTTTTGTATATATTATTCAATATGAAAAGAAAGATTCAAAGAACAGAAAATAAACAAATACGAAAGGAGAGTGCAAGAAGAAGAAGGAAAGGAAAAGAGGAAGGGCTGTGGAAGAAAACAATCAGCAAGCTATCGTGAATTAGTTAAATTGCAAAAGAACTCTAAAAATTTGTTTCTTGAGTCTATTATTGTGAGGACTGCCAAGCTATATCAAAAGATCACTGCAGAGAATCATAACCTCCGAGCATACGATACAGAGCTCTAGGCCTAGGCCTCCTCAAACCCACGTTGTTTGCCTCGGTGTGGACAACTGAAAAATATCGATTGAGCTGGAGCCCAAGCCAAGTGTAATAAAATTGCCGCAAACCGTGTGGTATATCCATAGTAACAACGTACAACGACTGCTTTTTACGTTAAAAACCGATCGACCGACATAGTTGGCGGCCATTTCTTACACTTCGCTTAGGCTCCTGGTTGAGGTAGGAACACGGGAATTGAGGATAGTTTCGGTAGTTGAATTCCGACCTATACAATATACATATAACATCTTACCCAGAGTACAAAATTCCTGCGGCTCACGTCTGAGCCTAAATATGCGAACAGAACTATACGATGCAACATCAAAACGTTTGAAATATGAGAGAGATAACACATTTTTTTCATGAATCGGCAATAATTTCCTAATTACATTTTTCTCAGTGCAAATTCATTTTTGATGCTACCGTTCTCGAAGTGGCGCGCCTTGGGCATATTATGCACTGTGAAGTGTGCTCCTAGGTACGGCACTGGTTTATAGAGAGCTATGCAGCGGGTAGACATAATAATTATTGAGTGGAAAGGAAAAACGTTTTAAAATATTATTATTATTGGTGTCCTACGCGTCGGCAGATAAATCTTTGATAATTGAATTTTTAAGATACAAAATGTAGGTTAAGATTGTTTATTATCTGCGCTATGTGCCCTAACTACATTCATGTACCTAATAATGGGGATATGTAACGCGATAGTGGATATAGGTAGGTACCATTTTGTAGTTGCGAAATGTCGCATATTATAACAATCGAATTATTCCATACATCTACCACACATCTTATATTCGTACTAGTATTAACACCCCGTTTTATTTTCGTACCTACTTATATTCTTGCTTTTTATTCTGTCTCTTATTTTACATTGAGACATTAACAAAAATGGAAATAGTCATATCCTGGCGCCAAATACATGACGGCAGTCGCAGTCTTTAAATTTGGTTGATCTCTTGTTCTTAATAATTTCCAACTTTTATCTCTATATTTAATTGATTATTAAATATGTATCTACTTGTGCATACATGAGATTTTTCGACATGTTGAACATGTTGAGAATTCTCATGATTAGGAGTTTCGGAGACTTAAGCATTACCACCTACCTAATGGCGACGTTGTTAACGTAAAGTGATCACACTAAGCCAGACTTCGAAATAACAGTAGAAGACAGTCGTAAGCCCGTAGTGGTTTGTTCGATTTTTAAATGGAATTATAATAGAATTGAATTGTTAGAGTCATTAGTTGCTACATAGATGTACATACATTCTCCTTTTAAGACCTCCCGCACACATGATTCGATCGTTTGATTTTCGAATACTGTTTGCACACTAATAAGCGCGTATTAGCGTGCAATTAGCTTTCGATTAAACTCGTACTAGCCCCACTGTTCATGAAGAAACGGTGCATCTATTTAGCGATCGTTGCAGTGATTTGCTGCTTGGCTTCGGCGTTTTGTATCGTGTAAAGATGAAATATAAGCTGTTAAATGCGTGTGTGTTGCCCATTCTCCTATATGGGTAAGAACACGTAGAAAGCTGATTCCGACACGCGCCGAACCAAGCCCATTTAAATGCATTGAAATCATAGACAACAATCTATGAGTCGGTCAGGGCGGGTCGGAATCGGCTTTCTACGTGTTCTTACCCTATGGGTGTGAGTCCTGGCACCTGACCAAAGCCCAGGTACAAGGAAACGAAGTGCCTCACAAGAATTTTGGGTATAAGATGGTACCATCGCATCACGAACAACGCTATACGCCGGCGCACCCAGCGCAGGCCTATCACTTCCACCATTATGGAGAGGACATTAACTTAGCTGGAACATGACGTGTTAATGATGCCGAATGACAGATGGCCGAGGAGACCATTAATCTTCCTTGCATCAGGGTTCCAAAGACGAGGAAGACCCTCTCATTCCGTATTCCGTACCTTCGAAGCAGAGCTGAGGGATTTGGACGTGGTGTAGGTGGAGGTCATGAACATTGCGTAAGATCGAGCGCAATGGAGAGCTCTTGTTGCCTCCATATGCCCCTAAGTGAGGTGTAAAAGGAGTTTGGATTGAGCTATTCTTGAAGGATTCATCCTTCAAGAATAATAAATTATTGTAATCGCAACGTTACACTTGGTAACGGGCCCTGGGCTCAATCAAAGTTAACACAAATACCACATCAAATTATATTATTATTTTGAAAGAAAGCGAATGGATTCATTAATTCGCAATGAATAGTTGTAGTAGAGACGTTTTGGCCACCCATTTTTATTAATGTCGATAATTATATTTCATTGGGTGTGGTTGTATTTTATGGCTAACTCTATACATAGAGTCACATAAATGATTTTGCGAATTAAAAACAATAAAGATTCGTGTGCATGTAACAAGAATAAAATATAAATAACCAAACTCATACCCACGTGTGCTCAATAGTCACGTTTAGAGTTACGTAACTATCACATTAATATTTATTTATTTATTTTGTGGCATATCACAGCTATAAAAATGATGCCCCAAGCACCGATCACAACTAATGCCAATTTAAGTAGGTAGATACTATTTTCGGTATCATTATCTTTAATACTATATTATTTGTGACGTTTGGAATTTATGACCGTTTATTTTTGTCTAGTTGCAATTTGGTGGTGGTTTATGTTGGTAGGTAGTTGTAATGCAAACATTTTTTATTTAATAAAATTTCAATCAGCCAGAGTGTTAGACCCTTAGCTATGGTGACGGAAAAGAGGGTTAAAAAGTGGTTGGTAGCCTAGAGGTTACGACGTCGGCTTTCGTACTGTTTCGTTCGGAGGTCGTGGGTTCGATGCCAGGTGCCGACCATTTTCTTCTTCCACGACACAAGCTTGGAATAGCTTAATGTGAAATAGCTTAATAATATAGAATATATTATTAAAGTTAGTATGGAACGGATTTCCTGCGACGATACTGCCATCTATGAAAAATCTATAAAAACAAAATTATTGTTTACTGCACCTGATAGAAGTTCCTCGAACCACCAACTCCACCGCTTAGAGCGTTCTAGAAAATTGTCATACAAAGTCAACAAAAATATCGGGCACTTTCAAAATGTGCACACGCAGCATCGGTAGGCAAGGTAGAATGTCTGCGCACGCATATGTATATTGTATATTCTCGCGTTGTTCCCGCCTGAGCTTTGAATACGAATGAAATATGGATATATTATTGGATATTATAAATATTTTAATGTTATTATTTTATTAGCTTAACTCGATCGATTTAATTGGGTATTTTTTTTCAAGGGCGCAGTGCACATTATGATTGTACAATATACCTACATATGAACGGGCCGCCCCGGGTTAGAACCACAGGACAACGTCTGTCGGGAAACCTAGTTATAGTATAAATAGGTGTATTGCCGCTGTGATAAACTGCCATGCCATGTTCCATTTCCAAAACATCCATATTTCATTCGTTTTCAAAGCTCAGGCGGGAACAACGCGAAAATATATGCCTCGCGCACTTTCTACCTCGCCTATGAAGTTCCGATGCTGCGTGTGCACATAATATTATGAAAGTGCCCGATGTTGACTTATTTCTTATCCATTTTTCAACTTTTTACTAGTTATTCTGTTATCCGGAGTGGAGAAGAAACCAATAAATCAAACATCGAAAGAATCTGGCCTTTTTAGACCCCCTTCGGCCGATCTCGGGTTATATGACATATAAAATTGTGTTAGCACTAACCTGATTTTCATTCATATTATAAGATTTAAACTGGCGTTTGACACCTGTACCCCTATTCTGTAGCAAGTGTAGGGTAGTCACTTGAAAAAAGTGACTATTAGGCGATACATTTTGTATGAAAAACGTCTAACGTATCGAATGCGAGAATCGCATATAGACGTTTTTCATACAAAATGAGAGTTTTTGTAAACTAACACGTTATTACAAAAACTCTTCGCTGAAGATTTATTTATTTATTTATTTATTCAAACAAAATTCTCCAGTCAGCTCTAGGCTGGTATAAGGAGAACAAAATAATCAGGTATAACAAATTGTTAAAAATCTTTTCACAAAAAAAGAAAAAACACACAAAAATAAAATACACAAAATAGTCAACTAAAGTCTGAAGTTAACAATAATAACGTATAAAATATAGATTCAAAATAAACAAAAAGTATACATAGGTAGATGCATTAAATAAGCACATTTTACACATAAAAATTATACAAACTCACACAAGGCAAATCATGCAACGAATTGGGTCGAAAACGAATCCAAAATATTGAAAATCAAGGTCAGTAAAAAAAAAAAAATCTTTAGTATGTCAAAAGGCATGATTCGACACAACCAAACAAGCATGTCAAAGACAAAGATTAAACTGAGCCAGTAATTCAAAAAAGATATATGCATATCGTTATTCGATAATAGGCTCAAGATCTGGAAGTGTGAACTGTGGCAGGGGGCTGCTGGAAAATGAAAATAAATGTAAACTTAACCTATATTAAATTTGAGCAGTCTCGCTGCGATTGTTAAGTATCAAAGTCTTTAGCCTCCCTACAAAATGTTTCAGGTTCGTGCTTTGCTTAATGTCCGTCGGAAGAGAATTATATTCTCTACACGCGGTGTAACTGAAGCCTTTTCTCATTCTTTCTGTTCTTGGCTGTTCCGTTCGCAGGTGTTCTCTCTGTCTAGTCTGGTAACTATGTATTTCATTGTTGAGTATGAAGTTCCTGTTTGTTTTTATAAGGTTATTTTTAATTTGAAAAATCATCTTGTTTTTTTCTAATCTAATGAGGTCATCCAAACAAAACATGCCAGACACCCTGTAAACTTCTGTGGTTCTGGTAAGTCTATTCATATCGAAAACCAATTTAACAGCCTTATTCATAGCCCTTTCCACTCGTGACTTAAGATTTTGGCTACACTGGGTCCACAAGAGAATGCCATAGGTAAAATGAGGCAGAATGAAGGAATTGTATATATATTTTTTAGTTGTAGTATCGAATAATTCTCGCCTTCGCAGCACACCCAGAATTGGCCCAGTTCTATCTAGAATTGTGTCTATATGCTCACTCCATGTCAGTTTTTCGTCCATCATCATTCCCAGATATTTCAGTCGACTTACTCTCTGAATTTCCATGTGATTAATCACGATCTTCAGGCTCAGTTCAGCCTTATTTTTCTGCTTTAAGATCATATAGTTGGTTTTTTTCGCGTTAATGGTGAGCGAGTTGTTACAAAGCCATTCCACATAAATATTCAAATCATCATTGATCACCCTTTCCAATAAATGGCCCTCACTGTGGCTATAAATCAACACAGTGTCATCAGCATAGACAAAGTACCTCCCTCTGAGGTTACAAAATCTCAAACTGTCGATATACAGTAGGTATAGAAGTGGTCCAAGAATTGAACCCTGAGGGACGCCCATGCCCACGGAGCACTCACTGCTTGTCACATCTGCATTCCTAAGAATAGCTGTTCTATCTGCCAAGTAACTTTTAACTAATTTATGAGCGCTCCCTCTAATTCCCAGGTTATACAGAGAATGCAATAATACCCCATGGTCAACGGTATCGAATGCCTTTGACAAGTCAATAAACACTGGCACGACGTAGTTTCCCTTGTCCAATTCGGCATTAATGTAGTCCATTACGTCAATCAATGCCGTTGTTGTGTTGCTCCTCGACTGGAACCCATATTGATAAGGATCGAACCCGAAAGATTTTTGTATATAGTCTACAAATCTCTTGTGAATTACTTTTTCAAATATCTTACTAAAAGCACTAAGGAGACTTATAGGACGATAGTTTTCGGGCTTCCTTCTATCACCATCTTTATGTATTGGCACAATCAGAGCAGTTTTCAGACAGTCAGGAAATGATCCTGTCCGAATGCAGTCATTTATTATATTTGCAATTGGCTCAGATATTATATCGCGCACTATTTTGATGTCACCAGATGTAATCCCATCATTCCCTGAGGCTTTGCTATTTTTGAGATTCGTTATGACCAAGGATATCTCTTCCATATTTGTTGGGTAAAGGAACAAACTACTCATTGGTGTGCTCGATTGCTTGTTCATTCTTATAGTGTGTTGATTATTTGACCTTATTACGTCCGCAAGCTTTCTGCCAATGTTACAAAAGTATTGATTCATTACTTCAGCGATATTCTGAGAGTCACAGACAGTACCATCAGGGTTTGTTAATTCCTTTATTTCAACACACTTTCTGTCCTTATTGTTTCGGCCAAGACCCTCGTTAATGATTTGCCAAAATTTTCTCTTATCGCCTGTCTGAGATGGTCACTTAGTCGGCCGAAAATATATTTCGGATTAAGAAAGTTATCGTAATACTGCAAAGATAGTTTCATTTTAAATTTCCGTTTGAAGTGGTTGGTAGTCTAGCGGCTACGACGCCGGCTTTCGTACTGTTTCGTTCGGAGGTCGTGGGTTCGATCCCAGGTGCCGACCATCTTCCTCTTTCACGACACAAGCTTTAAGTAGCTTACTGTGAAAGAGTCAAATAGTGTATTTGTGTTCACTTTGAGTGAGCACAGATTCATTTAAAAAAAAAATTATAAATTGGTATAATGAAAACCTAAGTATTTCAAAGTTACAAAAAATAATGTGTTTGAAGAATAGTATGACTATAATAATGCAACCATAATATGGGCAGAACTTTCGCGGCATATAATATGCGGAGTATCAGAGCACTTCTTCTACAGTATCTGCTGGGAGTGAGTGATCATTGATGCAGTTTTCTCGGTCAAGGTGAACAGTGTCGTGATCTGGTGGTACGGTTATGGCGACTGGCTCACGTGGCCATTATAATAAGTAATATGTAACAACATACCCACGGTAAATCATGTCTGTCGGTAGAGCGCGAATCACATAATGCGAATATATCACAACAGTGTCTTTCTATGTACATTTTTCCAGAGCCGCATTCGAATTATGTATTATTAATAATATATTTTCTAAGAGCATATACAAACATATTTTGGTGTACATAGAGAAAAATATGATTTTATTATAGATAGCTTTTTTTATATTTAATTTTCTTTTCTCTTTCTTTAATTATATCCGTTTTCCGTCTATAAAGTCTTACCTTGCTGCCAGTTGGCACAAATCGTCCTCATCGGGACGGAATGCCATATTTATGTAATAATAATATATGATTTATTAATTATTCAAGTAGATATTTCAAAGCCCATAAGTAAGGTGAAATAAAGTGGCTCAGAAGAATTATGGGTATTTATTTAGTGGTACCTACCACCGCATTAAAACTACGAAAGTGTCGTGCGGCCGGTACTCACCTATGGGTCAGAAACCTGAAATATCTTAGTTATACATGTCCGTGCCATTCAAATGCCGAAATGAAAAGATTAAGATGAATGTGTGGGGTCACCAAACTGGACAAAATCCGAAATACGTATATATAATATACATGAATGTCTAGATGTGGGTAATTGTGTGATGTGGGCATTAAAACTACGAAAGTGTCGTGCGGCCGGTACTCACCTATGGGTCAGAAACCTGAAATATCTTAGTTATACATGTCCGTGCCATTCAAATGCCGAAATGAAAAGATTAAGATGAATGTGTGGGGTCACCAAACTGGACAAAATCCGAAATACGTATATATAATATACATGAATGTCTAGATGTGGGTAATTGTGTGATGTGGGCATTAAAACTACGAAAGTGTCGTGCGGCCGGTACTCACCTATGGGTCAGAAACCTGAAATATCTTAGTTATACATGTCCGTGTCATTCAAATGCCGAAATGAAAAGATTAAGATGAATGTGTGGGGTCACCAAACTGGACAAAATCCGAAATACGTATATATAATATACATGAATGTCTAGATGTGGGTAATTGTGTGATGTGGGCATTAAAACTACGAAAGTGTCGTGCGGCCGGTACTCACCTATGGGTCAGAAACCTGTAATATCTTAGTTATACATGTCCGTGCCATTCAAATACCGAAATGAAAAGATTAAGATGAATGTGTGGGGTCACCAAACTGGACAAAATCCGAAATACGTTTATAATATATATTATAATATACATGAATGTCTAGATGTGGGTGATGAATCCGAAAAAATCCAAGAGGGAGGATAACGATGGTACGGGAATGTGAGCAGGAGACCGCCAGAATTCATCGGCAACAGGCAGATGGCATGATGTTAAAAAATAATGACAAGTTGACAAGTATGCAAGAAAAATGCAATAATGCAAGTAGTGCTTAGAGAGCCACTATACCACTCGTATCTCACGGAAAGTAGGACTAGGCAGGTGTACGTGTTTGCGCAGAGTAAAAGGCTAACGTCGTTCGCACAGCACCATTACACGTATTTGGGAGAAAAATATTTCAAGGAATCGCCCGAAGACATTAGGAAAATAACAAATACAAATATGATAAAACAAGAATTGAAAAAATACTTTAATAATTCCATATACCTAATCTTGACTGATGTGAAGCTGTGATGATGGGTTGTGTGTGTCCTTGGTTATGTTCTGTGTTTGACTATGTTTGAATACATGGGTATATAGGTACTTAATAGTGATATCCGATAGTAACCCTGTGTCGATATTGTCATTTTTGGTATAGTATCGTGTGTGGAAATTTATGGGTGATGGCAGTGCAGTATTGAAACAACAATTCATTTTATTATAATTTTTTAATTTTGTGTCAACTCATGCAGATACCCTCTCTTTGCACAAGCTTATACAATAGAGTGGAACAAAAAATTTTTTAGTCGAATTTCGATTTGGAATAGTTTTATTATGTTGCCTATTGGCATCAATATTCTACATAAAAATATAAAAATTCTCATACAACGGTAAGAGCCCCCGCTTTGACTTCGAATATTTACAAAAACGGCAATTTTGGGGCTGTTTTCGCGGTCTACGAAATATTACAGAATTTACTTAAATAGGTTTATTTTATTCAAAAACTAATCCAAACATGGTTGTCTAGCTGTTGCTATCGCTATTTCATCAATTTAATAGTCTTTGACGCTGTGAGAGAGGAGCAAAGTGCAAGACAAAACGGGGGCGGCAAGGGCTGATTTATACATTTGAAATTTTAGTTTCATCAAGTGCAGTGGATGATTATTGTCTTAAAGTGAAAGGTTGCATGTCAATAATTATTTCCACGAGTGTGTAGGAATAGGTGATGTATGTTTTAAAGTGTATTAACATGACTTCTACGAGATAAAATTTAAAATGTCCGATACTTGGTTTCATAACACTTTTGTGCAGACTTAATAGAATAAATCCTACCTACGTATAAAATGTGATGTAATTATAAAAATGGGTTTGACAAATGTTATAATAAAAATAAAAATCTGTGTAGAAACTTAAGGAAGTAGAGTTAGAAGCATTCAGAGTCCAAAATAGAAAAGTTTTTGACATATCTGCATGTAAATGTAATGAATTTGTAAGATGTACTTATTTTAGAAATGTAAAATTGACAAAAGAGGAACAAATATTTTTAAATGGCTGAAAGAATAATAGATTTAGGAAGAATTGATCTAATCCAAAGTTAAAAGTTGCAGAATAGAAGATTACGTGCTCTAAACAAAGAAATCATTCATAATTCATATTCATATTTTGAAGTGGTTGGTGACCCAGCGGTTACAACGTCGACTTTCGTACTGCGGACGCCGTGGTTCGATCCCAGGTGCCGACCATCTTCCTCTTTCACGACACAAGCTTTCGGTAGCTTACTGTGAAAGAGTCAAGGAGTGTATTTGTGTTCACTTTGAGTGAGCACAGATTCATTAAAAAAAAAAAAAAAAAAATATATAGGACTACACGAACTGAAAAAAATTTCTTCTACTAAAAACTCGCTAAAAAGTGGATCTGCCTTCTTGTTCGTCGACCGCAGATGGTTTTAACACATATAAACTCCTCGTTGGAAGAAAATAAAAGACGGCCAAAACTATTTTTGAAGGATCGCAAAAGCCTAGAGTGGTTGTAGCAGCGGAACATATTTCGATCATAAAGAAGTCAAGTTCTGTGTAGCTTGGGTTCGTTATTTCGGAAAATAAACTATCTCGACCATTGAAATGGATAGTTTTTCACATACACATCAAAGAGTTTCCATTGAAGCGATTGTTTACCTATGCCGTTGGTCCATTTTGATAAGATTGAAGATCTACCTCCACGAATATCAACAGATCTCAACGCACACCAAAAACATTTACAAGCAATTACTACTGCTCTCATAAATGAATCCAGCACTCCTGATTCATTAAACAGAAACACAGTTGAGCTATCTCGTACCCGCTGGTTGCCATTTAAAAACATTTGTACCTCTTTTGGCAATTTTCCATCTCTAAAATAAGTACATCTTACAAAATCATTACGTTTACATGCAGATATGTCAAAAAGCTTTCTACTTTGGACTCTGAATGCTTCTTACTCTACTTCCTTAAGTTTCTACACAGATTTTTATTTTTATTATAACATTTGTCAAACCCATTTTTATAATTACATCACATTTTATACGTAGGTAGGATTTATTCTATTAAGTCTGCACAAAAGTGCTATGAAACCAAGTATCGGACATTTTAAATTTTATCTCGTAGAAGTCATGTTAATACACTTTAAAACATACATCACCTATTCCTACACACTCGTGGAAATAATTATTGACATGCAACCTTTCACTTTAAGACAATAATCATCCACTGCACTTGATGAAACTAAAATTTCAAATGTATAAATCAGCCCTTGCCGCCCCCGTTTTGTCTTGCACTTTGCTCCTCTCTCACAGCGTCAAAGACTATTAAATTGATGAAATAGCGATAGCAACAGCTAGACAACCATGTTTGGATTAGTTTTTGAATAAAATAAACCTATTTAAGTAAATTCTGTAATATTTCGTAGACCGCGAAAACAGCCCCAAAATTGCCGTTTTTGTAAATATTCGAAGTCAAAGCGGGGGTTCTTACCGTTGTATGAGAATTTTTATATTTTTTATGTAGATTATTGATGCCAATAGGCAACATAATACAACTATTCCAAATCGAAATTTGACAAAAAAAAATTTTTCATACAAAAGTGTTCCACTCTATTATACAAGCTTTAAGAGAGAGGAAACTTTGTATATTATATTGTTATTGGTGAATTTTATTGTAACTATTTTTAACTCTGTAAATGATCTTAAAGAAATAAAATAAAAAAAACATGTTCGAATTTACAATGCCTTGTAAATTTAATTTATACTATAAACATAACGAAAGAATTGTAGCTGTTTTAATTTTGGATTAAAAAATTTAAAACTCCCAATTAAATTAAAAATAAAATAAAATGTTACATATTGCATAGAAAAGTTGGCTGGCTGATCTGATTTCCCTGTGGGTCCGGACATTTTTTCTTTATTGTCAAATTCTTTATGTAGGTATAGTTTATGAGTTATTTTTAAGTGTATAATACCTGTATGCAGAACAGCCAAAAATACCGTAAGGGATAAGACATCTTTCTATTTAAAATTATTGCACAAATTTTTCATGTCAATAAATTGAAAAAAAAAAAAAAAAATTGTATGGTAGATTCGTCTCTGGTGACTACAATTTGTACGGGCACGAAAGTGTGATAAATTGCGAATTTATTATAGTGTAAGTAGGTAGTCCAGGTTTTAGTATTCTTTGAGACGTTACACTGCCACTTCTAATGGCACCTTTATTTACCTGGTCGAGATTATATTAGTCACATCGACAGGTAGATGAAAAATTTCTCAATAAACAGAAATCCTTACCAACAATAATTAGTCAACAATCTCGCCTAATTAATACCTAATGGTCATTGAGTCCATATTAAATGAATTTTCAAAAAGAATGATATTCCTACTTATCAATCAATTCCCCGTTGTTTTTGACCCCACTTAAGGGCATAGGGAGGCAACAAGAGCTTTCCACCGCGCACGATTTCGAGCAGTTTCGATGACATTTTTTTTATAAAAATGAATCTGTGCTCACTCGAAGCGAACACAAATACACTTTTGACATCTTTCACACTAAGCAAAGGCTTGTGTCGCCTCCTCCCACAAATTACTCTAATTTCACCCTTTTGACAGTATGCCGTCATTCTGTGTTTTCAGTTTCAATACGTTCAATTCTTAAACTTTGGATAGCAATCAAAATGTAGAAGGTTTATCCAGAGATATTATTTTATGATCATGTCTTTGGATCTTTTCTTCTCTAAACACGAGACCCTACTAGGAAACGTATGTACCTGAAAACAGAAAACTTTTGTTGTTATTTCTGTTGTGGTGTGTTTCATGAGGTGTATTGTTGTTGTCTCTGTTGCTTCTGTTTTTCTGCTGCTGTTGTTGTTGTCATGTTGTGTAATTTTTATACCTGCTTATTATTGTCACTACTATGTTTTTTTTTTTTTTTTTTTTTTTTTTTTTTTTTTTTTTTGTCTAGATGTGGGTAATTGTGTGATGTGGGCATTAAAACTACGAAAGTGTCGTGCGGCCGGTACTCACCTATGGGTCAGAAACCTGAAATATCTTAGTTATACATGTCCGTGCCATTCAAATGCCGAAATGAAAAGATTAAGATGAATGTGTGGGGTCACCAAACTGGACAAAATCCGAAATACGTATATATAATATACATGAATGTCTAGATGTGGGTAATTGTGTGATGTGGGCATTAAAACTACGAAAGTGTCGTGCGGCCGGTACTCACCTATGGGTCAGAAACCTGAAATATCTTAGTTATACATGTCCGTGCCATTCAAATGCCGAAATGAAAAGATTAAGATGAATGTGTGGGGTCACCAAACTGGACAAAATTTTTTTTTTTTTTTTTTGTTTTTTTTTTTTGTTTTTTTTTTTTTTTTTTTTTTTTGTTTTTTTTTTTTTTTTTTTGTAAAAGGCATTATCGCCGTATATTGTGAAATAAATAAATAAATAAATATAGACTAAGATTTTTCATTGATAATTAATTGTTGAAAAGATGTAAAAAAGAAAATTATAAACCATTTTTTTCTCCATACGAATCCGGACTCACGAAGTCTGAAATCAAATACATTTTTGACACATTTCCGATCGACACATTTGACTCACTCGAAGTGAACACAAATACACTTTTGACATCTTTCACACTAACCAAATAAGGTTGTGTCGTAAAAGTGGAAATGGTAGGCACCACCGGGATTCGAACCCACGACCTCCAATATGCTTTACTTACGAAATAAGCCGATTGATACTACTTGACTACCAACCACCTCAAATTATCGATCAACGATTATGGGTTCGAGACAAAGTGCTCGATTGGATCACGACAAAGGCATACTGCTTAATGTGAACGATGTTTGTGATTGGGATGAGCCCGGGTTCACTAAATAAAACCTTGTTGAGCCACTTCCATAATTCAGGCATTGTTGCCAATCTCCGATAGCTTACCAAAAAGATGGCTGGATCTACTATATTATCTTTGCACCTTTCAGGTAGCCATTGTGTTACAAAACGGCGCGATGAAAATCATCCTCATATTATTATTATATTAATGTTCATCTTAATGGCTACAACTACTGTGGTGTTTAAACTGCTTTAAGTGAGTGGAAGTAATTTACTAAGTAACAAAATCATCCTCTTAATATTATTATATTAATGTTCATCTTAATGGCTACAACTACTGTGGTGTTTAAACTGCTTTAAGTGAGTGGAAGTAGTTTTCTAAGTAACAAAATCATCCTCATATTATTATTATATTAATGTTCATCTTAATGGCTACAACTACTGTGGTGTTTAAACTGCTTTAAGTGAGTGGAAGTAGTTTTCTAAGTAACAAAATCATCCTCATATTATTATTATATTAATGTTCATCTTAATGGCTACAACTACTGTGGTGTTTAAACTGCTTTAAGTGAGTGGAAGTAGTTTTCTAAGTAACAAAATCATCCTCATATTATTATTATATTAATGTTCATCTTAATGGCTACAACTACTGTGGTGTTTAAACTGCTTTAAGTGAGTGGAAGTAGTTTTCTAAGTAACAAAATCATCCTCATATTATTATTATATTAATGTTCATCTTAATGGCTACAACTACTGTGGTGTTTAAACTGCTTTAAGTGAGTGGAAGTAGTTTTCTAAGTAACAAAATCATCCTCATATTATTATTATATTAATGTTCATCTTAATGGCTACAACTACTGTGGTGTTTAAACTGCTTTAAGTGAGTGGAAGTAGTTTTCTAAGTAACAAAATCATCCTCATATTATTATTATATTAATGTTCATCTTAATGGCTACAACTACTGTGGTGTTTAAACTGCTTTAAGTGAGTGGAAGTAATTTATTCATCAAATAGTAACAGAAAAAAGAATATTTAATTTAACTATCATGCATGAATAAAAACAGTCAGAATGCGTGGTAAAGCGAAGAAGAGGATCTACCAAAAAATCTACCATTCCAGATGACATTTTTACAGCACTTCACAATCATCTCAATTGATCACGGCTTTCTGTAAGACCTCCTAAAAGACAGAGAGTCAACTATGGAGGTTTGGCTTTAAAGAGCAGAACCTTTGAAAAAAACAGGCCATGCATGAAGGCTTGAAATTAGAATGAATAATGTTTGATTTTTAATAAATAAAAAAAATATACATTTATTCGCTCGTTTTGACCATGAAACTTATGTAAATTCGCAACTTTATAATTCCTAATAACTTAATAAATAAGTTACTTAAGTTTTACGTGTTGATAATATGACATTACTTCTTGTAAAAGGTTCTTATATAGAATATTATCTTTGTCGAAGGTGAATTTTAATAACACTTTTAAGTATTTAATTACCTTTTATCTTTTAATGTTTTATAATGGCCAATACCTTATACGACTATATTCGGTTGGGCTTCATTTTCGGTCACTGACGGCAAATAATGTGAATCGGTTCTACTGGTTTTCTTCGGTCCGAATGAACCTTTCAAATTTGTCGGCAATAACCGAAAGAGCATCGAACCGAAAGTAACCGAATATTTTTGTGTGGTGTAAAAGCCAGTCTTTATAAGGTCAGTACCACATGCGAATTGTAAAAACAGAACGGAAATGCCGAGAAGTACCTACCTACTAAAATAATATGCTACAAAGATGTGTTGTAAATAAGAGCATAAAAATACCTTATTTGGTTATCAGATAACCAATAATTCGAATACATTTAAGTCTTTAGTGGATCATATTGAAATTTAGCCTGAAAAAAATCTAACACGTGTAATGTACCTACCTAATCTTCTTAAAAAATGTAAGTAAATCAATCGATTAAATCTTCCTTTACACCTCGCTTAGGAACAGAGGAAGGTAACAAGAGCTCTCCATTGCGCTCGATCTTGAGCAATAATTATGCACTCCTCCCACACCATGTCCAAATCCCTCAACTCTGCTTCGAAAGATCGGAACACGGTATGAGAGGGTCCTCCTAGTTTTCGACACCCTAATGAGAGGAAGAACAGCGCTCTGCTCACCCGTCTATCATTCTGTATCCTTAACACATGTCCCAGCAAAGTCCATCTCCTCTCCATAATGGTAGAAGTGATGGGGATACGCTGGGTATGCCGGCGTATAGCGTCGTCTGTGATACTATATTTTACCCAAGATTCTCCTGATAAGATAAAAATAAATGTATTAAAAATGTTTTTAAAGTCATCCAATGTGTTTTGATTCGTACAAAGCTAACATTTAAATTCTATACATACACTTCCAACCAAGATATTTTACGTTCGCCATTTTTTTATTTCGAATGATAAAATTCTTATTGCAGCTAAGTTGTGTTTTTTTTACAAAAAAAACCTTTGCGCCGTTGATATGATAAATAGTATTCACCTACCTAGGAACTATGTAGGTACCTACAATGTACACAATCTTTGAAATATTTTGTGGGAAACTGATTTTGAAATGCAAGTAAATTTTATTAAGGTATACATAATCGGCGATTTAATTTTATACGTATTATTTACTAAATTATATAACAATCATTTTTAAGATTTTACTTGGTAGTTATCATAGCAAGATTATTGTAATTTTTTCGAGAGAAATAAATTTTTACGTTTGTTTGTTCGCCAAAAGGCTACGTTCATAGTCCAGGCGATGACCCTGGCACAGATACGTTGTTATTGTAATTTTCAAAGTGCCAAAAAATACTATCGGCGTTATATTTTATGATTGTAACATCAGTAAATTAATCTATGACATATTGAAGTGATCTTGAATGGGGGGTTTCCATTTTGACAGATCCGAAATTTCGGCTGCGGTCGACTCCCAGGTGTCTATCCATCCCTTTGGTGGTCTGCCTGGGAGTCGTCTTCCATGGGGGCGTTCAAGTATTACGTAACGCAATAGGGGGGGGGGGGGGTATTCTTGTAAAACGTTACAATTGTATTACCGGCGCAGCAACAAAGTTAATGACTGACTTTCCAGTAATAATATTGTGATTTTAGGCATACATAGTTGTAATATGTGCGTTAGGCAACGCTTAGAGAATGGGAAGAGGGGTAACAAAAAGCGTTACGAGGCATCTCGGGGGAGGGGGGGGGGGGGTCAATGGTCCCTATGAAATTGGCCGCGCAATGCAATGTGAGGATTTTGGATGGGTCCATTCTCCTCACATCATTTGCATACCAGTATCTTCTTCTTTGCCTCCCCCATCTTATATATAACTTCAATTCGATATCTTCAACCTTGCATATTTCCCGTTCCCTCGTATTCCTTATCCTATCTCTGAGGGTCTTCCCAGCAATGCTTCTTAGTCTTCATTTCTGAGACTCTCATAACGGGTCTCACAAAAGTCTTACCTATAAATTTTCATCTTTTTTTCCGATGTCCATGTCGGGATTTTTCCATATAGAGTTTCTTAAACCACCCGAAATGCCAGAGTCCATGTCAGAGTTCATTCTGACCTACTATTTTAGCTGGCAGGTCCGTTTGTGCACAAAAATCAACACCGAGGTACTTGGTAGAAATATGATGACAAATTTGGACTAAGTTTTTAACATCAACAATCAAGTAACGTGATGACATAGGGAACGCCCACTTGAGTTTCCCCATTGACGATCCGTTTGGAGTGATGGATGAATGGCTTGACGCGATTGAATTTCGGACCGAGAGATAATATCCGACTTACTCTATCACTCCACAACATCCATTTATTTGGTTTTCCCTACTGAGGATCATATTTTGGAGTGACATCTCTCCATTTGGAAGGGCGTAGTGATAGTTAATGGAGGGCCTAGTCAACAACAATTTGGATTACCATCTGCTTCTTCTTCTGCATCAGCCTGTTTCCGTCCATTGCTGAACATATGCCTCCCTCTTTCATTCCAATCATCTCTGTCCAGAGCATCGTCTAGGTCTAGGTTGTCTTCCTCATTTAAACATATCATTTCGAAATCATGCTCTCCTGGTAGAAAATTTTAAGCGTGGCTTTTAAACGTCAACAAAATCAGAAGTAAATAATTTTTAATACATAAAATATTTGGACAATATGTACTTATGACCTTATGAGGTGTGTTAATTCAATCTCTATGGTGAAGCAAAATAAAAATATTTCATAAAACTGATTTTCGATAGAATCGGAATGACCTATCTACGTATCGAAGACCACAAAAGGTGTGGTAAATTTATTTATTTATTTATTTTCAGTAAATAAACACCGCTCACCACTACAGCTTTCGCCTTTGCGATGACAATGAATGAACTCTCAGTCGCGGGAAAAATTAATTCAAAGGCACAACATGCATATTTATATGTAGTTTGAAAAGTATGAAAGAGGCCTCTATCTAGCGGTGGAAAGATTTTTTAGGAGGTAGGTGCCTATACAAAGCAAAATTTCATAGATTATTGTAAGTAGGTACCTACCTATACAAAATCCAAAGGTGATATAAATAGAACAAGCGCAGATTATTACAACACTCTACCTCCTGTGTTTGCTGCTTTGTTATTAACCCATGACTTTACCGCTAGAGGGAACATTAATCATTTACCAGCTAACCTTACAAGTATAAATTTAATGTTCTATGTAGAGTAGCTGCCAGCGATAGCGGATCAATAGAGCGATTCTCTATGGTTTCCAAAAGACTGATTGAATCTATGCAGTATGCACTGTCAATAACTATTCGGCGCCATTACGCGTGCGTGTGATCTTTGACATTCCAAATGGATTTTGCTCGTTCTAAAATGGATTGTTCTTTTTTTTAAATCAATTATCTAAACATTGATCTATTTACATTGACTAGTAGTCGACCAGTGCCCGAAATTTGACCATAACTTATTAAAATTATAAGTTTGAACATTATTATTAAGGTTCCATTGTCAAAGACTAAGCGAGCGCTATTTTACAATTTTCATTAAAAACAATGACAAGCCAATACGTCATATTTGAAATGGTGATATGAACTGTGTTTTTTCTATTAATATTAAAGACAAACAATATAGTTGTGCAGGTTTTTCGCTGTTTGAATGTTTTTATTATTTTACGATTTTATACCTTTGTCTTTTAATTTTTACTTTTATAATATTTTTAATTTTTTTTTTTTTTTTTTTTAATATTGTTTTTGAATATACTTCACTTTTTATATGTTAATTATAGTTATACAAACTTCTCAATGTTTTCGTTTATTTTATTATTTACGTTTATATACCTTTGACTCTTATAATATTATAATAATTCTTTCAATTTTGTTTTTAAATTAACTTCACTTTTTATATTTTAATTATAGTTTGTATTACTTATTTATTCTGTATCTTAATTATTTTTATCCAACCTTATTGATTCGAGTTGTGTATTGTAATGTGTGTCCAATGCTGTATGGGTGATTTTGCGTTGGTAAATTTATTTATTTGGGATAATTTTGACACAATTTGTTTTTTTTATGCATACCTATGTTTTTTTGTGGTATTATTATTATTATTATTATTTTTTTATTATGATTTCATACTTTTTGACTTTTATGATTTTTTAATAATGTTTTATAGTAAACTTCGCTTTTTTATATTGAAATTACTAGTCTACAAGGTCTCACTTTTTTATATTAAAATTAGGAGTATACAAGTTTAAGTTACTCATTTATGTAAATATTTTTTTTTTGTTATTTCAATTAATGTTTATAACCTGTTAAAGGCACAGTGGTGCCGTATACATGTAAATAAATAAATAAATAAATAAATAAATAAATATACCTAAATCTATTCTCAATTTATATCCCGGCATTTCCAGCTCCACCATTATGAAGCGCTTTTCATTTTAATTTTTTCTATGAAGTTGATGATAAGTACCTAGTCTGTGGATGTGTGTGTGTGTGTGAGTTGAGTACAGTAGTGTTTGTAATGTTTTTTTTATTGATTTAATCTATTTTTTAAGCATAATTTAAAAAATATATTAGCATTCTCCACTCCATCTCTATATAAACTATAAGTGAGCGAAATTTCCTTCTCCTCACAGGAAATAGTCACAAAGTTTTTCGTTCACGTATTAATATATAGATACCATGTTCAGATAAGAATAAAAGATCTTAATCTAAGTTAAAATAAACAAATTTGAATCCCCAATTAGGTACCAGTCGAACCATTGATGAATTTTGGAAAAGATGGTGGAAAATGTGAAATGCAACAAATATCCGATTTTTACTTAATATAGTATTCCATAGAGACCGTATTTTTTTTCAAAGTGTGGTTGCTGTTATTTGTTTAGTTCGTGGTTGTGAGAGTGTACTAGTATGAATAAGTAGGTATAATATAGGTATATTTGATCATCCTAGTCTGTCAACTTGCTGTCATTGATCATTCCCTCTATGTAGTTTTATTCTCACTAAGGATTTTTATATTTTTTTTTTATTCAATAAAAACAACACAACAATTAAAAAACACAATTTGGTGACTCCCTCCACTAGGCAACGCCTGTCTTGGAGAGGAGGTTGAAGAGTAATAAAATTAAATATCTATATTTAACACAATAATAAAAAGTATAGTCAATCAATGGAGCCCAAAAAAAAATGACATCAATTTAGATCATAAAAATGTTAAAATACCAGCAACAATCAATAAAAAAAAAAAAAAACAAAAATCAAAGAGGTAAAAAGTGGTTTTAATAAAACACCTGTAACCTATTGAATCAGTAATATTTTTTTTTTAAATTAAATAGTAAAGATAATAAAGTAAAGATCATAGTCATAAAGTAAACATGTATATAAGTACTTACAAATGCAATGCAATAACAATAAAAAATACCTACAATAAAATAGCCATTAATAAATATATACCTATAATAATATACAATAACAATAAGAATTACAAAAAATTAAAAAAAAAATAATAATAGTAAAATGATAAAAAATAAAAATACTATAATAAAATAATAAAAAATATATACATATATACAAACAATACACCCACACACACACACCCTCACACAACATATGATCAGCAATCAATATAAAAGCATCGGAATTCGGAATAAATAACACAATATACACCTAGTACTCAAAACATGAAAAATGAACAACCCAGTGGAAAACCATGAATAAACATCAAGACGATGAAAAAGGCCTTAAACAACGGCCTCAAGCAAAGATCCGATCCAATGCATGCGGCCGACGAACATAGTCTTTAGCAGCACATTTTAATCTAACTGTATGCTTTATAGACTTCAATTCTGGTGGTAAAGAGTTGTACTCTATATAGCGGGAAAAAACGCAGCTTGTGTTGTTTAAAATAGATTTCGCCCATTTTTTTCATGAATTAATTACATTAACGTTAATAATAATAATAATAATAATAAACATCTATTCAATAGAATATCTCAGTACAAAATACAATATGATAAATCTACCCACTAGGCCAAGCCTGTCTCGGGGAGACTTAAATATAGTACATAAAAATAGAGCAAGACACAAAAAGACCAATACAAAAAAAAATGCAATAAGCCTTTATAAAATTATTAAAAAAAAAATAAGCCATAGTCATTTCAGTCATCATCAGTAAAAACATTCCATTCCTTAAACAATAATAATTCAAAGTCCAATATATGGTTTTAAAAAAAAAAAAAAAATTAAAAGTGCAACTGCAAAAAACAATTAACCACTAAAATAGTAAAAAAAAAATTATTATGACAAATAGTAAAAAAGAGTACAGATAAAAAAAGATAGTCGGAAATGCAAGTCCATCGCTAAAATCAATATTCATTATTGAGTCTAAACAAAAAAAAAAAAAACATGAATAAATAGTCATTAACATAAGTAAAAACATAAAAACAGTCAATTGTAGACAACAAATTATCAATAATCTTTAAAGTCATCAATATTAATAACTATAAGAAAATACACACATACATACATACAACCTCTCATACCCATACATGCACATACGTTCACATAAATACATAGATATATACATATAATTAAAATAATAATAATAAATCCATTACAATACATAGTAACATAAAAGATTTTCATCAAGACAACCACACATACACACCCTCACACATTCACCCTCCCTCGCATACAGCTCATCCCAACCCAGAGGGTACCTATGTACTAGTACGGAATTTCGTTGATTTCTACTTTAACCCAATTGTCAATAGCCTTTCGGAATACATTTTCACTTCTGGTATTTCTTATATTCACATTCAAAGAGTTGAAAATTCTCGGTGCTAATAATAATATACAACCAATACACACAGACGTAGATTAATCACCATTTTAATTATAGCGAATTCACATGTTTTTAATAATGGCAACAATTACGTAGCAAACGACCGAATACCTTTTTAAATATAACGAAGAATTAATTTCTTGTTGCTGGCAACTCAGTATATATCGTGGAACATTCTTTCTGTGATGAATAAGCTAAATTTGTTTCACAAACTATAATACTAGCGTATGATACCCTTTTGGTTTTCTAATTTTTGGTACCATAAAGAGTAAACGATCCAAATTGTAGTTCCCTTTTCCTCTTTTTTATTTTTTTGTGTATGAAAGTTGACAGTGTATTATGCCTCTGTTTTTTTTACCAGTGAACCGAAACCATGCAGGAGGTCGTGGGTTCGATCCCAGTTGCTAACCATCTTCCTCTTTCACGACGAAAGCTTTATAGTGCTTCCAGCCTTTGGGAAGAAAATACTACTAGAGGAATAATGTGCTGCTGCGCATGGTCCCAACATGTTCCACGGGACTGCTGTAAAACTCACAAAAACTGCGATGTTTGTCGGTAGCGGTGTGTGACTTTTTTTATTTTTAATATTTTTAGCGTTAACACAGAGGAATTTTATGTTTTAATCGTATAATTAGTTAAAGGAGGGATCTATGGGTTTTGTTGTGTTGTCTTGGGCTTGTGGATGAAAATTAAATGAATTATTATTGATAATTTATCTTCAGTCACGTGACTGTTGAATAAAGGAACCTATTTTCAAAAAAGTTCTCTAATACTATATTTTTAAGTAGCTTACTGTCAAAGAGTGTATTTGTGTTCTCTTTAATAGAGCAAATATTAATTTCGTATAAAAAATTGTTTCCATTTTTTTTTAAATAGGTAAGGTACTTAGGTATAAGTTGATTATCATTATTCCGATTTAAGCATTTGTTCTGTTTTCTTTTCTTAGTTCAATGGTATTTTTGTTAGGTACCGTAATCGGTATGTTCCCCAATGATAGACGGTGAAATGTCCATTTTTATCCAATGGGATTTTTTGATTGTATCGATGTGCTTTCCAGTGAAAGAAAGTGTGATGTTATCATGGGAGATCCTCAAGCTAAGGTGGAAGAAGCTTTCTTAGTATCCTTTTATATGGCATAGCGAGGTGCGTACAATTACCCAGGTTACAAAGCTTATCTTAAACTTTGGGGTAGGTACGTATTCTATGTATATTTATTTGAAAATAAAAATAACAATAATAATAAAGATAAGAAATCATTAGGTATATTTGGGTTTAATTTATAACAATGGATCAGCAGATTTGAGTTCGACTTATAAATTAAGATATCAAATAAATTAACAACTTAACTTATTAATGTTGGTAATCAATCTTGGTTAAAATTTATTTATTTAACAATTTTTTCACCGTCTATTTTCGTAACAATGTAAGGCCATTCGTGTTTTATTTACTTGCAAGTAGCGCTCTGTCTAGACCTGTTAGAATAAAGCCATAGATAAAAATAAAAATTATGTTACGTTAATTCAAAATGGTAATTTAAGAGATCAACAACTCATGTAAGTTTATAATATTAATAGGTGCGTAAGCACATATTTGCGGATTATCTATTTCTTTATATTATTGTTTCAAGGTTTTTCATAAGTGTTACAGGACAACTTTTTTGTCTATATGCTTCTTAGCGAAGTCTGAAAGAGAAGGCAGGTATATTCCGTTTAAATTTAATGCAGTTCTGGTTATGCCTATGTTGCACTTCTTCAATACCTTCATTAAATTTCTATGTCCCACCCTATCAAATGCCTTCACGCAATCTAAGGAAAATTGCGATTATTTATTATCCTTAATATTCTTTTACAAAATGCCTTCCTCGTTCCTGACCTTATCTGTACAAACGGTTCGATGTTAGATTCTCAATTGGATCTAGCAGTGTTTTTCACATTTCAACGTGGTGTTTGTATCCCAACGCAGATTTGACGGGATTGGTTGGTGAAATATTTCAATTAAATATTTTTTTTTTATACTTTTGTATAAAAATAACACATAAACTTCGAGGACTCCAAGGACATAAACTATCAAGTAAACAAAAATATGACCAACTTTCCATCAGTAACAATTATTATTAAGTTATATCTACTTCCCAATATAAAATTACATAAATAATTGTTTCAAAGAGCAAGGCTATGCAGGTAGGTATAATATTGTCTACAAAATAAATGAACTGCGAGCTATTCGAGATGTTTTCTTTACTTCAGTTAACATATAGGTACCTATACACAATAATATACAAAATTAATTTATTATGTTTTTGGTTAATTAATTTTTTCTAATTATTTGTAAATTGTATGTAAAAACAACCATTGGTTGCGTAGATTTCAAATAAGTAAAGTAAGGGTTGGCGATGAACTTGGACCTCTAATGAGAAATTAGAACACATCTCGAAAATCCAAACAGTTGATGTACATGTACAATGCAATCCTTATACTATCCATGACGTATGGAAGCGAATCTTGGATATGGATGAAAAATCTGGAAGTTGGTATAAATGCTGTAGAAATTAGATCTTCGCACAGGATATGCGAAAAAAACTGATTTATAAGGTGAGGAGTGATGATATTAGAAAGGAATGTGGAGTTAATCTTAGCGTAGTGAATATAATGAATGTGAAGCAATTGAAATAGTTTGGCCATGTTGAGAGAATGAATAAAGAAAGAACGACAAAAAAGATCTATAAAATCTGAAAAATTAAAGGGGGGTCAAGTCAGGAGTAAAAGGAATAGGAGATATATGCGGAACGCTGTGCTGTTGAATGAAGCGAAAGAGTTTTTTTGGATATGGATTTGAATGGAAGTCCCTACTCTTTGCTCACCACCTCCGGGATACGGCGTGATGGGTAAAATAAAAAAAAACTTATTGATCCTTTGCGTTACAGATCATTTTTCTCTCTCTACTTTTGTGATGAATCTGTGCACTAATTAACTATTCATTTCAAGATTTCTAGGAAATTTTCTGCAACGAAACGTGCAGAATAAAAATAGGTATGCTTATTCTAATTGAAAATTGATACTCCTGCACTTATGACTCTTTAGCAACTATTGCTGTTAAAGGAATTTAATTAAAAATCATTATTTTACGAAAAAAAAAGAGATTCAAGTGCCATCAGCACAAGAAAAGTGAATCAATTCAACATGATAAAAAGACCCATCGATCGCAGAATCTCCAAACACAACTGTTAATCTGACACTTATGCCCCTACCACACGCTCCGTCTTACCTGTGGTCTTGCCTGCGCAAGCCTGGCTTGTCAGGTAAGACGGAGCGTGTGGTTGGTAAAACTGTACACCGCACAAACTCGGTGGCGCGGCTTGACGGCTTTTCGTCTTGTTTGAAATTTTACCTGCGCAAGCCTGGCATGTCAGGTAAGACGGAGCGTGTGGTTGGGAGTTCCGTCTTACCTGACATGCCGCGCCAGTCGCAGTACTGCCGCAATTGATCAGTCGACGTTGAACATTCGGAAATGGCAGACCTGCGTTATTATAATCGCGAATATGCTATCGAATTATTTAATTTAAAAAATATCTACCTGATCTATAGATAATCAAATCTAAGTACTATTGACAGAATACTGCATTATGAGAAATTGAGAAAGGATTTGAAAGGGAAAGATATATTATAGAAAATATTTTATTATTTTTGTTTTATACATTTTAATTGCATATCTTGTCATTGAATTAGAGATAAAAATAACCTATGGATGATCAATAGGAAAAAAATATATCTATCGATATTTTCACAAATTATCGATGCATGTAGACTAAAAAATATGATTATATTTATACCCAAAAGTGCAATTACCTATTAAGATATTCAGAAATAAATATAGAATATCGATATTTCCATAATAAAAAATATCCACGATTTATATCAATTATTTAAAAAATATGTTGATATTTTTACATTGATATTTACATTTATCATTTGGAAATATGTACTATAAAACAACCATTTTTTCCACATTGTTCGTTTACGCCTTGTTCTACATAATATATAGATATAAAAACACAGCAGAAAAAAAAATAGTTTGGAAACATTATTTCGACGCCAACGGTTTGCAAAAGAAAGTGTTGTCCTCGCTGCACGGTTGCGAGGAGGAAATGAGGCTTGCGTCCGTCTTACCTGTGTCGTGTGGTAGCAGTGTCCGTGTTCCGTCTTACCTGTCGTCTTGCCTGCGCAGGCAAGACCACAGGTAAGACGGAGCGTGTGGTAGGGGCATTTACTATCGTTCATACCTCCCAGATTAGAAAACGCTTATAAATGGCATATATGTAAAACAATCTAAAGACCATATATTGGAACTATTTTTCGTATAAAAATCCATGAATTTTTTTATTAATTAGTGGTTTAAAAATCCAGATTGGAAAATTTTCACTTGTGACGGTCTTCTTCCAACAGGACGGTATGTGTCTACCTATTTGTATAAGTAACATGCAATTGCTTAAATTATTCTTCAGGATTCGTTTCAAGTCTTCGAGATTTTATAATCCAGGATAATGATTATAAAAGCCAGGATACATTTCAGACAATATAATATCTCTTTTGGGATTCCTGTGGCGACTGGGATAGTGCAGTCAAGACAAGGCCGCTTGGGGAGAATTTGTGGAGTTTTTTTTGTATGCTGAATCTAGGGAGTGCACACGAGAATAATAATTATTATAAAAGCAAAAGAGACATCCGGAATGAGTAGCTAGTATCATATCGCACAATTATTCATACATAGTACGACGCCACACTCTGAACTTGACTCAGTTTACACCGAAGGTACGTATTATATATCGTCTGCTTAGAACAACAGTGACCAAACTACGAAATCATTTATTACTTTTTGCTCAGTGGAAAAAAAGAGTTCAGCGGTAGAAAATTTGCGATCAAGCCGTCGTCGAGGTAGTTTAACCCATATATCGATTGATTTTATCGATCGAGCTGATCTCTGTAGATTTTAGCCCGCCATGTTGGATTTTATGTCAACCGACAATTGTTTCGAGTGTACAACAACGTTTTCTGTAATCAATATACTGTTTTTTTTTTTAATTTTTTCCCGTCCAATTAGGTGCTCCCTTCATATTTTGGTCCATTTTGTTTTGGTTTATCATTTTGGTAATAGAAATTTTAAACAAATAAAGCAAAATAAATATTGCATTCCCGTAATCATCGAGGTCTTACAACCATGATGCACCAACTAAATTTATGATAAATATAATGACGTTTTGAAGAAAATATTCAAAGAGTACTTTTAAAGTAGGTACAAATATTAAAATTAACATAAATTAGTTCATTTTGGCAAAAAAACGTAAAGGTTTCGTGTGATTTTATAAGGACTTAACAATATTTTGATAATAAAAAATTAAAAAATAAGGTCTGGCACCTACTCAAAATCATTCAAATCTGACATAGCGCATTTCGGCTGTAAGCGCTCCCGTTGCCGGGCTACTATTTTGATTGTTTACAAAATTTCGTGTGAAATGTCATCTTAATGCATAACAAACGCGGATCAAATATTTTTTTTACAATAAAGTAAAAACTGATCAGTGAATTATATGTAATCTAACGATTTACGATTTTTTTATATATATATCTTATAGATATCCAATTGAATGTTGTGACAGTAAGGTGCGAGTTTTGTTAGTCATTTACCTACTGATTATATTTAAGCGCAATAATGATTTATGTCAGTATATCGCTGGGTGACGTTCGTATGAAATTCACGTCAACAGTGTCTAAAAGGTTAGCTGATATAGGAGAAAGATCTTGATGCGGTCTTTGCCTGACTGAGCACTTCAATAAGAAGTGACCAAAGCGGAGTTTCGCCTTTATAAGTAAATAAAATATTTGCGAATATGTAACAACTAATAATGACTCTAACAATTCATTACTGATGTTCGATTTTTAAACGGAACAAACCACTGCGGACTTACGACCGTATTCTACTGTTATTTCGAAGGCTGGCTTAGTGTGATCACTTTACGTTAACAACGTTCGCCATTAGGTGGTAATGTTTAAGTCTCCGAAACTCCTAATCATGAGAATTCTCGACATGTTCAACATGTCAAAAAATCCCATGTATACAAGTAGATATTAAATAATAATTAATGACTAATGAGATATAGAGAAAAAGTTGGAAATTATTGAGAACAAGAGAGCAACCAAATTTAAGACAAATGCAAACTTCCTACTATGAAAAACGGGGCAAAAACCTGATGGACCCTCACACAGCAAACGGTCCTTCAACCACAAGTAGCACAGAGAGCCATGGGAAGGGATATGTTGGGAATCACATTGCTAGACGACTTATGTCGAAATGAGAAGACGAACAGGAGTGGCCGACATTTTAAAACTGTTGAAATCTAAAAATGGAGGCGGGCGGGACACATGTGTCGTAGAGAAGATTGTCACGGGAGCCGCAAGATATTGGAGTGGCAGCCCAGAACAGGAAGAAGGGGAGTAGGCAGACCACCAGCTAGATGGAGGTACAACGTAGTGAGAGCGGCCGGACGAAGTTGGATGAGGAGGGCGAGTTGCAGAAAGGGTTGGAGGAGAGGTGTAAAGGTCCTGGGCCAGCAGTGGATCTCAACGAGCTGATGATGAAAATAAACTTAACGTATGATTAAAATGTTATAAGTGTTGACAATAGTACAAAAGTGACATATCTAAAAAAAAAGTTTAAGGGTTAACTTATTTAGAGTTAAGCCACTTTTATTCTCAACAGGTGATATAAATATTATTGTGCATAACACTGACCGGTACTGGTATTGTGCACACAAAGAAAATAGTATTACCAACTTTTTAATTGATTTGCTAGTTGTTCACCTCATCATGTCTTTGGTTTCTTTTTTTAAATGTCTCCTGTCACATTGTCCAAGCACTGGCATTTACGTCAGTAGGTCAGACCCGTAATATTGCTTGCTTTACTTGTTTGAGTCTTGGTGCGTATACTCAAGGGCACTATAGCCTTTTGATAAGAAATTGAGACCCTATGTTTCAAGACAGAAGTGGAACCTATAGAACAAGAACTATTAGTATAGGTTAAAGAGTATTTTGATTTTTTCTTCAAGGAAGCTTCGAAATACTTATTCATTTATTTAGCTAATGGAATAATTCCTACAGTTACCTAAATGAAAAAAAAAAGTGTTGGCAACTTTTATATCTCAAAATAAGAATACAAATTCAAGAGTAAAATATGCAAAAACAGGAACAATAATATTATTTACTTATCTAGGAATAATGTTCAAGCGTATGTACCGATTACTGCAAAAATGATTTAAGCAACAAGCATATAAAACATATAATGGGCAAATTATACAAGTAAAAATTAAATCATAGTAAAACCAGTCAAAAACAATAATATAATATGCAATCGCAATGCAACATTGTACCTACAAAATATAAGGGTCAATTATTATTATTAAATAAATGCAGTAGAAATATGAGAGTTCTATGAAGAATATTTGAAAAGACTCTGCAGGATAATACGGTAAAGAATAAGAATATTAGGAAGAAATTTGGTAGGTATGGAAGTTAGTGTTGTTACAAAAAAGAGAAGGTTTTATTAGAAATGGAATGTGTTGGCAGAACAATAGTGTTTTTGGATAGAAAAGCGAGTTGAGATAAATTCTTTCGGCCTATATAGGTACCCCTCAAATGACACGGCGTGATGGATAAAAAAATGTGTAAAGAATAAGGGAAATTGTAGACTTTTTCAATTTGGTGACATCAGCACAGTTTTCTCTTAGAAATTGTAGTAAACAGAGAGACACATTTTGGCAGGTATTGCCTCATTTTGTTATCCTCTTCAGTCAATTGTCATTCGATATCCTCAGCACTTATTCCAGCAATGCCTTCCTCTCCTTCACATAATGCATCCCACAATATCTCTATAGGTATGAAGGAAAAAACTTTGTGAATATTTTTACGAAAATTGTGCGGTGGAGTGGCGAATGTTAATATTTTTTTTAAAATTAAGCATAGAAAAGATTAAATCAATAAAAAAACATAACAAACATTACTGTAATGTTATGTATTTGATACTCACACACACTTGCACATACTACTTCTAAGAATATCGACTTCGTAACAACGAATGTAGGTAAAATGAAAAGCGCCTCATAATGGGCGCAGAAAGCTTTTTGAAGGCGGTATATTCAAATGGAAGGTGGAGCTGGAAATGGCGGGATATAAATTGAGAATAGATTAATATTGTTTGTCTTTGATAACCATAGAAAAAACTTTGTACATATGTATCTATATTTCAAATTTGACGTAGGTATCCATGTCATTGTTTTTGAAAGAAAATTGTGAAATAGGGATCGCTCCTTCTTTGACAATGGAACCTTAAAAATGTTCAACCTTATAATTTAAATAATTTACCGTCGAATTTCGAGCACTGATCGACCTCTAGTAGATATAATTTGAAATTTTGCCAAGGAAATTCTGATCTTGGGAGTACGTTTTTTTGACATATTATATTTTTTTCTAACACCCAGTTCTCATGGCACATTCAGTATTTAGAATTCAGCCACTTTTTTGTCAATGGCTTAAAACAATTTGACTTGTATATCAGTAAAAATAATAATGACAGTCGATTTATTATCTATCAGTCAGCTAATAATAAATTGTATTGTTTAAGTATTTCGACGATATTGAATGTGTGATTGTGTTCGTGTATGGTATTGACGAATATCATGTCTAGAATCACACGAGGCCCCCTCTATAACACTGTCTAGGACTCCTGGCCTAGGATACAGCTGCCGCGCTATTGAATCATTCGAGATAATGTGCTTTAAATGTCGCTTACACATGAAAGTGATAAACAGAGACAGATTTTCAATCATGGTTCTTTATTTATTAAAATTAACGAATTGAACGTGCATTCTTGGTGGCATTATTTAAATACGGTACCTAATTTAAATAAAAAAAAAAATAAATAAATAAAAAAAAAATGTTTTTCCACAAATTTAATAACCTGACTAGTTTCGCGGGCACATGACCTGCAGTTTCTATGTCACATGTGCCTACGAGTTTAGTCAGATTATTAAATTTGTGAAATAACAGAAAAATATTTTTTTTTAATTTAAATTACCTACTTTCTTTATTTATTATTATTATATATTTTATTTTCTGTAAGATGAAGTTATTTTGAAAAGTTGGTTAAAATGAAATTTTGTAGTAAAAATTTTAATTCTGGATGATGCGAGATTTACATTTGAAATATCTCCCTGTGGTCGAAGTCAATTAAAATTTTGCGAATCGAATTTCCGCAAATGTAGAGTAAAAATAAAAAATAAATATATTATATAAAAAAATGTGGAGTAAGTAAGTAGGAAGAAAATTAATTGTCCACTTTTTATATTTTATATAAGTGTCTTTGTTTGGTTTAAATAATTCTTGATATGTTTCTGTGGACACCTCACTTTTTTCGCACTCTACGTTAGTGAAAATTCGTCTCGCAAAATTCAAATTGACTAAACGGCCACTGGGGTCGGTTTGCTATCTGAAACTTGCAAAACCGATTGCTGTGAATGTTCGCGATTTTCGTAGCTTTTCATCGGGTTTTTGAGGCAAATATTCCATCCTTCGCATTGACATTTTGTCAATACTTTGATAAGTATTATTCTTTTATTGCTGCGTTTGACGAGCCTGAGTACATTGGTAAATGAAGGACAATGGACCATGAACAAAACAAAAAATAAATTCTCCATATCATTGAAGAAGAAATTGCTTCATACCCTTAAATTAGTACGAAAAAACAGAACTATCAATTAAACAACCAGCTTACGAATAGCTAACTGACATTCAGGTGATCACTAAGTTCCGTAGTTCCGTCAGTATAATTTGTGTGTTATCGTGATTGATAAAATTTTGATACAATTGTGATTGAAAAACCGTGCTAACTTCTGGAAATTTCGCCACTTTTGGCGTGTCCACTGACAGCGGCCCTCACCTTAAGGCAGGTACCTCAGCACACTCACACGCCCGCCCGGAGACAAGATGGCGACTCACTTACTCTCCTTACCATATAAATACCATCCCAAACTTCATTTAAATCAGATCATTTTGGTCGTTCGATAAGACACATTGTGTTCATTACTCAACCATAACAACCAACCTTAAAATGGCTTTCAAAGTAAGTCATATCATTATTATTTTAAGGTTTCTTTTTGTGAGCGTTGAAGTTTTCTCTATGTGTTTCAACATCAAAATTCTTTCTCGTATTTTATGTCAATTATTGCCGACTTTAACTTAAGTTCGAAGAATTTCGGTTTGCAACTAAATTTCAACTCGTTTTAGGATATCTGGAAATTCGTGTGGATTAGGGATGTGATTTTTTAAAAGATTCTGGAGAGTCTATTCGTTAAGAATAATGTTTTTGTTAATAGTGTGCACCTAGTTTTAAAGTTATGTATCCAAACTTATGTTGTGTTCTTTCTTGTTCCAGTTGTTCGTCCTTTGCGCAGTCTTGGCTGTCGCTAACGCTGGCATTATCGCCACCCCAGCCATCACCACACAAGACATGAACATCCTCAGAAGCCACGGAAATCTTGGCCAGATCTCAACTTATTCCAAGACTATTGACACCCCATTCTCAAGTGTAAGCAAACATGACGTAAGAATCAGCAACCCAGGATTGGCAGTTGCTCACGCTCCAGTTGCTTACGCCGCTGCTGCTCCAGTTGCCCACTATGCCGCCCCAGTTGCCCATGCTGCCTATGCCGCTCCTGTAGCTCACACCGCTTACGCTGCTCCAGTTGCTCATGCTGCCTACGCCGCTCCAGTAGCTCATGCTGCCTACGCCGCTCCAGTAGCTCATGCTTCCTACGCTGCTCCAGTAGCCCATGCTGCCTATGCTGCCCCAGTTGCCCATGCCGCTTATGCCGCCCCAGTTGCCCATGCCGCTTATGCTGCCCCAGTTGCCCATGCCGCTTATGCTGCCCCAGTTGCCCACGCCGCCCCAATCGCTAAAGTGGCTGCCGCCCCAGCTCTCCTCGGAGTTGCCTACTCCGCTGCTCCAGCTGTATCCCACATGACATACAGTAACGGAGTTGGCCTCGCTTACTCCTGGTAAGCTACCCCTCTAAGTCCTAGTTATTTATTCCAATCTAAAGTGACTTCTTTACCTTTTTCTTCTTTTCTGCAGTAAATTCTTCAGTCTATTAAAAAAAACTCATTCGTTCACAAATGACTGTGATATTGTTAGGAGTTACCATTTACCCATTTTTTGTCAATTAATCAATCCTTCTTTTCTCTGTATGTTTCCATTTCTAATTATTATCGATTTATTTCAATCGTACGTAATAAATCGATGATTTATTTATTTGTCTGTTATTCTTAAGTATTATTTGTTTTTTATTTATTTATAATAAATTAAGTTGTTTTCGAAAGTTCAGTGTTTTCTTGTTCTTATTAAACTTATCCTGTATAGCGTATATTTTATAAAATGAGCATTTACATATAATAAGATGATTTTTATTCCAATGCAATGCATCATGAGAGATGTCAAAACTGTAGAGTGGGGAACCTTTTCAGTCTGCAAAAAGATAACATAGTAATGGTAATTGTGACCTCTGCAATCAGATGTCTAGTTTTCTTAGATTGTCTTTATGAGATTTTGGAATATAATGACTTTATTCGAGGATATCACCATTGGTAGGTACCGATAGGTTTTTGCCAAACTTCTTTTCTTTCATGCACAAAATCACGATGTTTGATTACCCTGTTCTTTTTTGCCTTTTTTTTTAATTTTCATCGAAATGTACAGCAAAATCCACCAGAGAGGTAATAATAATTATCCTGGGCTACGATCAACCAACACAATGTCCTGGCGTTGCGTTTATTGTAAATGACATTGGCTCCAGAAATAACAACATAGTCAATGTATTATTCTTGTCTAGTTACCTACTATATTTAAATATTGATAGTTATAATTGCATTTTTTTAAATAATAATTGATACTCATAAGTAGTAATCCAGAAAAGCTACCAATCATTTATAACCATTTTTATTTGAGGTGGTTGGTAGACCAGCGGTTACGACGCCGGCTTTCGCACTGTTTCGTGCGGAGGTCGTGGGTTCGAATCCCGACCGTGTCGACCATTTCCGCTTTCACGACACAAGAATTTGCTTAGTGTGAAAGATATCAAAAGTGTATTTGTTTTCACTTCGAGTGAGAACAGATTCATTTCAATAAAAAAAATCTTATATTCATGTTCAAAATAGCTATAAATATTGAGGTGGTTGGTGATTCGAATCCCGGTGCCGAGCATTTCCAATTTCACAACACAAGCTTTGCTTTCTTGAAAAGATTTCGAAAGAGTGTTTGTGTTCACTTTGGGTGATCCCAGAATTATAAAAAAAAGATTGCATAAGAAAAAGAACGAATCGAAGGTAGGTACCAAAGAAAGGAGTGAAAAAGCGAGGTCGACCGACAATGACTTCGATCAATCGCATCGATCCCGTCCGCAAAACAAACAATGCTAACTGATGAGTGAAATTTAATCTCTCTGGAACAAGCGAAGGAAGTTTGTCAGAAAATTAAGTCAATAGTTCCGTTCTCGCTGCCTCTCCTTAAAGAGACTCAAAAACCATTAAATTGGTTAATCAAAGTTATTTAAATATTTTTGAATTATTCAATAAACTTGATTATATAAATTGTATCGATACCGATAGTGTTTTAGGTCAATCTAAATTCATTAAATTTGTAATTATTGATAACTTGCATTATAATCGATTACTTTTAACCTTTTCATACATGCATAAAACAGGCAACGCCTTGTGGGCATTATATAAAAATCGCTATTACAAAATATCACATTACGTTATGGTACAGATTGCAGGTGATAGCAAAAATCTCTACAACATTATTATCATTATCAAAATCTTTGCATATTGTGCAGCTCAAATGACCGGAGATACATTTCCAAATACATATGCATACTTTTAAGAGATAGGATTAAAAGTGTACACATTGATGGAAACCTAGGAGTGACATCAATAGTCAGCTAGAAGAAAGGCAGTTGAGATGGTATGGACACATAGAACGACGACCGCAGGAGCATATTGCCAAACATACAATAAGCATAGATTTTCCAAGTTTGATAGATGAAGACCAAAAACTTCCTGGACGGTGCAGAGCCGTCCGTGATCAGATGCAAAGATCTGGAGTGGGGGAAGTGGTTCAGCAGAGAAGAATATACATCACCCTGAGGACACGAAGAGCTGACCCCAACAGCCTATAAAGACGTTAAGCTGGGAGCAAGCCAGAGAGAGATTTGCATACTTTTTGATAGATTAGGTATATTGTAATGCTGGTCTTGAAAAACTAATTCCTCCTTTCTTGTATATAGTTATCGTTTTCGGCCATCCTGTGAGAACCGGGATATTGAATTTTGGTCGTTTAGCAGCATTCCTTAAGAAGGTTTCAAATTTCAAATTTCAGGTGTGAGAGGGAGTGTCTAAATGTGTGTGAGAGAGAAAGGGTGTGTCTGGATGTGTGTGAGAAGGAGTGTTCTAGGGTGTGAGGGTATATGTGTGTAGTATTTCATCAATGCATTGCTTATATTACTGTGATGTGTTGGAATATTGATTTTGAGATCATTTTGGACATTTTCATCATTGATTTTTTGCTGTATCTACCTATTTGTCATTTTATATGATTTTCTATTGCCTGAACTACATATTTGTTTTCTTATTGTTGTGACTGCTTATAGTGATATTAATTGAACTGCATATTTTGTTTAATTTTATAAAGTTGTTCGTGTGGGTATGTATAAGTGAAGATGTGTTTGTGTATGTTTTATTGATGATCTGATACATTTAACTGATTGTAATTTTTTGTCTTTACTCATTTTAGCTCTTTTGTCTTCTATTATTATTATTTTTTTTTTAATCATTTATCAGAATTTATGACTATGATTTAATTTTATCTATACTATTTAATTTTGATTTTTTTATTACTAATTCTATAGATTACAGGTGTTCTAGTAAGACCACTTTTTACCTTTTTGATTTTTTTATTGATTATTGCTGGTATTTTGATGATCTGCATTTATGTCATTGTTTTTTGGGCTCCATTGATTGACTACAACTTTCATTATTGTGTTAAATGTAGATATCTAATTTTATTGCTCTTCAACCTCCTCTCTAAGACAGGTAATGCCTAGTGGAGGGAGTCACCAAATTGTATTTTTAATCGTTGTATTGTTTTTATTGAATAAAGTTATTATTATTATTATTAAATTTTGTTTTAATGCGAGATAAATCAGCTGAAACAGATCTTTTATTTCCTTAATTCTCATAAGTACGAGTACCTACCTATGCTAAAAACATTTCCAACGTCGAATACCACTTGAGAACAGGTTCTTCAACTTGGGCAAATTCTCCTCGCAGCCATTAGACCCTCCCACACCGGGATGCTCTTCAGCCGCAAGGCTCATCTTCCTTAAATTTTTCTTCGATAATAAGGTGTAAGATTGTGTGAAAGTGAAAGATGAGAATTTGAATTTGGTTTCCGAACCTTACTAAAAATAAACTACCTTATCATTCTGATAATTGGGTATATAACACTAGCTTTCCCGACAGACATTGTCCTGTGGTCCTAACTATGAATATTAAATTCGAATTTATATAATTATAAATTAATTACCTTTAACTAGGTAATGTAATTCCGACAAATGCATCTGTTTTTAACCATAAATTTTCCATCAGTGTTCTGTAAATCGCATCAATTATCAACAACTGACAAACAATTTCTGTCACAAAAAGCACTAAGAAGGTTACCTACTTTAAGTTTTCTTCTATTTTCTGATGTCCTGCGAACCTTTCTAATTTTTTTCTTTCATAAGAACCTTCTCCTTAAATCTAATCCAATCCAAACTCCCCACTTAGGGGCATTGGGAGGCAACAAGAGCTCTCCATTGCGCCCGATCTTGCGCAACGTTTATCTTCAAATTGCCCACACCATGTTCAAATTCCTCAGCTCTGCGTCGAAGGAGCGTAACACAGTATGAGAGGGCCTTCTTCTAAAATTGAACAAAAAATAATTAGCGAAATTGGTCCACCCGTTCACGCGTAAAGCGATAACCACGGAAAAAGAGCTCCATTTTTATAAGTATATACTTAGAAATATTTAGAGATGTAACGGATATCCGGCAACTATCCGGTATCCACCTATCCGGTGGCGTTAATATTTTCCGGAAGAATACCAGATAAGATCGAAGTGGTTGGTAGACTAGCGGTTACAACGCCGGCTTTCGTACTGTTTCGTGCGGACGTCATGGTTCGATCCCAGGTGCCGACCATCTTTCTCTTTCACGACACAAGCTTTAAGTAGCTTACTGTGAAAGAGTCAAGGAGTGTATTTGTGTTCACTATGAGTGAGCAGAGATTCATTAAAAAAAAAATACTACCACCTATCCGGCCGGATACCGGATAGAAAAAAAATGTTTGGATAACTTATTGATTTATTTAGTAAGTATAACTTAAGAAATACATCCTGTTATGACAAGATACATAAATTCTACAACTTAGAAAATTGATTAGCAAACATACTGCACTAAGGGTAAAGTATGGAGAACGAATACTTTAATCTATAGGTAGCAAGCGGCTTCGTTTGTCGTCGTAAATCACTAATTAATAGTGCAGTTGATGGTTTTTTCGACGATGTTCCCAATGATCCCTTAAATTGCAATATACGCCCATGGATGCACCAACCATAAAAATACGCCGGATATCCGGTATTCATGGCTTAGTTGGTCGAATATCCGGTATTGGGTAATCCGGCTAATGTGCTGTATGTTTCATCTCAAGAAATAATAACGGAAGTTGGATGTTTTCTAAGGAGAAACATAATAATGGGTATAGGGAGGGAGTTTGGTTAAAGGCTCTTAATGAGTCTCCAAGAAGGTACTTGGATCATTTAAGAAATTGCCTCCATTAAAAATAATTATTTGATAAACATGAATGAATTATTTGAAACATTTTCATAATATTAGGTAAGTATTTTAATTTATTTTAAAGTGTGGGAGTTAGATAAAGTTTGTTTACCGCAAGGTAAGAAGGCAGGAAGGTTTATATAAATATGTAGATATATATTTTGAGGAAGCTAATAATTAGACCGTTACACAACGTTCTAAGTTTGTCTAGATTCTGGTGTTCGTTTTTAAGGACTAGATCTTTTTTTTTTTTTATTTTATTATAGACCTCCACAACGAAAATATCAGCAAGAGTCATTAGTTGTTACACTTGTTAGTTGTTACATATATTCTTTCGATATCCAGTTATTTACAGTCCACTAAAAAGAGTCAAATTTTAAAGACTCATCCCACTATTGTTATGAAAATTAAGAAAAATGAACGTAGGAAAACTTCTTTTGATTTTTTTTAACGGCGTTTGACATCAGCTGTCAATTTTTTGATAGTTAACCTGTACGTGTGTACCTACACATTGTTCAATAGGTAATTAATTCATCACTATCTCCTACTTTGCTGTGGGGTTGCCGGCTAAGAATAGCACCTCTGCTCTTTTGCTGGTTTTCCGAGCATCCTGTAAGAGGCAGGAAATCGAAAAATCAGATCGGGACCGTGAGGTTGACCACCTCACGTCCTTAAACCTCAGCGGTCAGAAAAGACACCATAAGCCTCGGACGCCTTCGAGGTCAATGGAGAACTCTTGGTGCCTCCCTATGCCCCTAAGTGGGGTTTAGGCCTCCTGCATTGCGGGTTGGTTTGGGGGGGGGGGGGATCTGCGGCGGGCTTGATTTGTGTGGGATCGGCTTTTTGGTTTGATTGCTTCGATCGAGCTAGAGGGTTGGTTTTGCTGCGTATTTGTCTTTTCCGGGCTGGCTTGCGGTGTGCGGGGGGCCTTAAAGGGAGAATGTATGTATCTCCTACTAGTAACAAAGTTATCAGTTTAATCAGCGAAACTAATTTCACAAGACAATATTTTCTAGTCAACCGGTCTTGTCCATCCTTGAGAAGCCAAACACGGGCAGAAATATCAAGTGAAAACACCTAAAAAAATCAGAAGTTAGCGCCTATACCACTATGCTACTGAGGTCGATCACATAACCTTGTGCCTAGTAAAAAATGCTGTTGTCAATTCAATTTACATCAAAAGGCGTTATATTTTTTATACGTTTTTCAAGAGGTTTTACTTTTAATCTATTTTACAATGTATACATATTCACCTTAGTTGTACAAGAGACTAGAAAAAGCTACCTAGAGATACTATAGCCTTACCAGCCCATTAATTATACTTTTCTATAATATCTTTTTCTTAATGCAAGAACTGACATCACCAAGTGTCTGTATGCGTAAAAATAATAGGTAGATAAATATACCTAATGTAGGAGTTTTGAATCATTTAATTTGTCAAACAATGAAATGTCATTTCAAATATAGTAAATCATAAAAAGCTTCATTAGCATATATATAATTATTTAAATTACTATCTCAATAAACGCCTTGAGGAGTATCCCGCCTACAATATCGTTGCGCAATAATCTAAATTGAATTAAAAGTTAATTATTTTGTTTGTTTACAAATATTAAAATAATCAAGGATTATTATAAATGAACGAGTTTATCAATTAATTCAAAAATAAACTCATTATTTCAACGGTGTGAATAAATGTCTATTTATATTAAAATAATAGTATTGGTTATAAAAAATATGCTAAAACTCGTTCACATCCAAAACTGGTTTATTCTAATTTTAAACTGTTCATTTGTCATTTTGAAGTGTTTTGATTGGTCCGTATTCAAATTTATGTTCTGATTAATCCATCATTACAGTGTTGCTACATGCTAAATTTTACACCTACCTACTGCGAATTTGTTGCAATAAAAGAAAATAGGGTCGGGTAGTGTTGCCTTTATTATTATGTGGTGTTATTTCAATAGCTACCTATTTATATTAATTTAATTTAATTATGGTAACACCAGAAAGCAATTTGTTTTTAAATTATGGTTGAAATATAATACCAGGCTTGTTAAATAAGATTTGAAAATGAGAATAATGGGCATGAAATGAATTTCAGTTAGTTTTAATAAAACTAACTGAATTCATTTCAGTTTTTTTACGTGATAAATTTGAAAAAAGATATTATTGAGAATATAATGTAAAGATTGGTCCATATTTGGGAATACATTTGACTTGTTTTAGCCCCTATGCGACCCTCGATGTTTCTATGTTCACCATTAGGTGGTAATGTTCAAATTTCCGAATATTATGAGAAATTTCAACATGTAGAAAAAATCCCATGCCTCAGGCAGGTTGTTAACGTAAAGTGATCACACTAAGCCAGCCTTCGAAATAAGAGTAGAAGACGGTCGAGAGCCTGTAGTGTTTTGTTCATACCATTTAAAAATCGATCAGTATTAGTCAATCATCAGTTGTTGTTGATATATATATCGTCGAAATATTTTTAATCCAATCCAAATCCAAACTCCCTTAAGACCCAACTTAGGGGCATAGGGAGGCAACAAGAGCTCTCCATTGCGCTCGATCTTGCGCAATGTTTATGACCTCTTTTTAATACTTAGCAAATTTTTCATACATACAAAATCAAGCCAACTTCGGTAAATATGTTTCGTCGATATTCGTTTTTATGACAATTACACCTAACAGGTGTCCACAGGCTTATTATTATACTGTCAAAATATGTGATATAGCTTGATAAGATGTTCATAATAAAGGTACATGCAACTATTGTTGAGGGAAGAAATGTCAAATTGTCTGCAGCTCTTAATGCGGTAAGGTAAAATAGTTAATTGGACTCTTTAAGGAACGACATAACTGATTTATAGGACCATCAAACAACTAACGACCCTTATTGTCTATACCAGGACCTATCGTCCGGCAGCTTTTGTTTCTGGTCAATATATAAGCGAAGTCTGTAAATAACAGTGATTGCTATTTTAATACTTGCTTGCTTTTCTAAGTATTTTCTCTATGTGCGATATACCGTGAATTGTAAAGACCATGCAAAATACATAATATTATGTAGGTGCATATATATGTAGAATAATTAAAATGATATGCTAGTTACATAGTATATTATATACGTAAAACAATGTACTTGTATTATTTTTTCTCCTGACCCCAGTTTGTCATGTCCGCAGCTTTCTGGACAATATTTTGCGAATAAATAAAATGCTTTTTTTTAAAGATAATTTATCCTTTCGACTGTACGACTTTTTTTTCATTTATTATTATTATTATGTTTATGGCATCCCATCCCTAGAGGGACGATTTGTGCCAGTTTCAAATATTTGATGATTTGCAAAACAAAAATATTATGCTTTAATTTATTATTTTTCTTTTATTTTATATAAAGACTTACTATTTTTACATTCACACTCGGCCTTACATATTACTTACAATCACGCCCTTACGTACATACATTCTCGCATTTATATAAAAATATATACATACACGCACACACACATACTGTTTATATAATTAAATAATTCTGTTTTACTGATTTTAAAATTTTTTTGTAGACGGAAAGCTTTTCAGAGTGTAACAGACAAGACATATTAATGGGGAACTGAATTTCATCGATTTCGTAATAAAGTTCATATGAATCTCTTATTGGGCAACCGAGGAAGACGTGGTCTAATGTCTCCATATCGAGTTCGCACTCACAGAGTGGAGACGAGGCTAAATTTATTTTAAATAGATGACTATCCAGTCTATGGTGATTGAATCTCATGCGAGTCAGTGTGACTATTTCTGATCTGGAGAATTTGAAGTCTTGGTACCATGGCTTTCTGGAGATAGACTCCTTAATGTCCCGATAAATCGATCCCTTAGCTCTACCTACCTCATCCCAATGATCGGTCCAGGCCGACATTGCTCCGAGAAAGGCAGAACGTTTTATATCACTCAGGGGGAGTTCAAAGTTTCGAGGGACCAATCCATTGCTGGTGGCCTCTTTTGCCAATGCGTCTACGTCCTCATTGGGTGTTATACCACAATGAGCCGGGATCCAAGCTATGACAATATCTCTCCCTTTTACTTTATGACTATATAGGTTTCTCCTAATGTCTAAGATGATACAGTTATCAGTATCTGAGCCGGACGCAAGTACATTTACTAGAGATAAGGAATCCGTGAAGATGATTGCCCTTTCCAATTCATGGTGATCACACAGAGTGAGAGCCTGGTGCAGAGCAGCACACTCTGCCGTGAAAACGGAGGCTTCCGGAGGAAGTTTTAGCATTGATTTTATTTTGAGTTTGGGGATGAGAACCGCCGATCCAGAATGATCACTAGTAGAAAATTTGGAGCCATCAGTAAAAATTTGGATGTGGTTTGGCCAAGAAGAATCAGCTTTTGAAAAGAACGTCTGATTTATTTGATTGGAGGATATTTTAGGAGTTTTACCGATACCGATATTTTCAAAGACGGTTGGGGAGAATTGCAAGACTTCCAAAGGAAGGTCATAAACAGCGGATGGAAAGGGGTAACGTTTAACGCCAAACTGAGTCATGTAATTACTGTAACTGTTGCATAAATAAGGACTCGATTTATTTTTCCAGTAACCGTTAACGTGATATAGGTTACGTAGTATGGGTAAATTTTTCAGCAATGGATGATCAGTGAAAGTCCGTTTTTTAATAAAGAAGGAATCAGAAAGATATTGTCTTCTAATCTTTAGTGGCATATCAACACATTCCACCTGGAGAGAGTTGTTTGGAGTGGAGGGCATTGCGCCAACCAAGAGCCTTAAAGATTTTGTTTGTACCGCATCCAGCTTGTTCACCAAGGCTTTGGATATTGGAGTCAATAAAAAGCTACCGTAATCTAAGTGGCTGCGAATTAATGCATTGTATATGTTCTTCATAGAGGAAGGGTGGGAGCCCCAAGAGGTGCCAGAGATCGCTCTAAGTATATTTAAACCTTTTTCGCATTTGGCCAGTGTATGAGTTACGTGAGGGCTCCAGGTCAATTTCCTATCTAAGGACATACCCAAAAATTTAACCTCTTCGCACTGAGGGATTATACTTCCGTTAAGCTCTACAGAAATAGATGGATTCACGTGCTTTCTGGAGAATGATACAACTCTCGACTTTTGAGGGGATAGGAATAAGTTATTCCGTTCCATCCATGAATTGACAATATTTAAGGCTCCTGTCAAAGCTCTTTCAGCACATACATTATTTTTATTAGTAGTATATATTGCAATATCATCCGCGTATTGAATCAATTGACAGTCATCAGGTATCTTGGGGATGTCTGAACAATAGACGTTAAACAAGATAGGGCTTAAAACTGACCCCTGAGGAAGGCCCTTCCAGACCACCCTGTGGTCTCCAGGGACGTCTCCGCTCACTGAAATGCTTCTCTCCGTAAACATGCGAAAGATCAATGTGGCAATTTGGTGAGGGATACCGAGACTTACAAGTTTTTTGAAAAGAAGAGGGATAGAGACATTGTCGAAAGCAGATGTTATATCAAGGAATACGACCGACATCGGATTTTTCTTAGTAAAAGCAATCTGGATATCCGTGATCAATACACTCAAATTATCTACACAAGACAGTGACTTTCTAAAACCAAACTGTGTAGAAGGTAGTATAGAGTTGTGTTCTATATACCAAACCAGTCTGTTTTTCAAAATGTGTTCCAGAATTTTCATGGCGCATGCGGACAAGGCTATGGGCCGGTAGGAGGAAGCGAGTTTAGGATTTTTTCCAGGCTTTAAGATGGGAATAATTAACTGGTGTTTCCAAGAGTTGGGAATGTTTCCCGAAGATAGTATTTTATTGAGAAGGTCGAGAAAAGATTCGATAAAGATGTCAGGAGCTTTCTGAAAGAAAGCGTACGGAATTTTGTCTTCACCAGGAGATGAATGCCTCACCGATAGTAGGCAGAGCTTTAGTTCATACATATTTACTTTTTCTAACAATCTATTGTTATTTTGAGGGAGATTTCTGTTATTTATACAAGGGGGAACTAGTTGGTCCAAGTTAGGGGCAGTAGGAGGAGCTAGATTATTTAAAAACTCTGAAAGCCAGTCAGAAAGAGGAGCAGAAGCTCTGGAGGTCTGGAAGGAACCCTTGAAGCGTCTGATCATATTCCAAACATGTGAAGGGGGAGAATTCGGGGACAGAGAAGAGCAAAAGGTTTGCCAACTCTGTCGCTTTTTAGCTCGTAGTTTTTTTTTTACCTTGGCTTGTATGGCCTTTGCCTGTATAAAGGAGTCTGAATCAAATTTTTTCCTAAAGTTTCGCATAGCTTGTTTTCTTTCAGTGATAAGATCACAGCACTCCTGATCCCACCAAGGGGCATTTTTCGTGTTTTTGCTGGATTTATTTCTAGAGGGAATGCTGTTATTAGCCGCCTCGTAAATAATCTGTGTCAGGTCATCATAATGCTTTTGGACAGGAGACTTGGACGTATCTCCGATTTTAGACATGGATTCCTTTACAATTTCGGCAAATCTAGCCCAGTTTGCCCTTTTTGTACTGTATAATTGTCTGCTGTAAGAAAACTTTCTGGATGGAGCTACGGATAGAGTAACAAAAATTGGGTAGTGGTCGCTAGAAAACGGGTCGTCTAGGATACTCCAGCTTGATGAACAAGCCAGATTGCCAGTACAAATTGTTAAGTCCACTGCACTTGGATTCTGATTAGGGGAAGACAGTCTGGTTGGTGAACCGTCATTCAGGATGCATAGGTCATGCTTATCTACAAATGACAGTATTTGGTTACCCGCTCTGTCAGTTAGGGTATTCCCCCAGGCAACGGCATGGGCATTGTAGTCTCCGAGCAGGAAAAATGATGTTGGAAGTAAAGGGACAATCGAGTTGAAATAATTACTGTCAAATCCACCATTTGGGGGAATATATACAGAGACGTATCCAATACCGTCAATGCAGACAGCAATTATTTCTAAAAAGGGATTGCTTGGAATTGGAATAAGATCACAATGGAGAGATGATTTCACCAATATGGCTACTCCACCTCCCCTGCCCTCAACTCTGTCATTTCGAAAGACAGAGTAACCAGGAATATTATAGGTATAATGTGGTTTGATCCATGTTTCGTTTAAAGCTGAAAGGTGAATAGAGAATTGATTTAACATATGTATAATATCTGATTTGTTGGAGATTGCGCTTCTGCAGTTCCACTGAAGAATATTCAATTGATTATTATCTGACATATTGAATTATTAGTAGGTAATAAACGTTTAGTAGAATAAATAGTTTGAATTCGAAATAACAAATAGCATTCTCCAACGAAATGTTGAGAATATTGTCTGTTTATTCTTTTTCTATAATTGTTTTAATAAGAGGAAGTATTTTTGAAGTGAACATATCAGATTTGTTAAAAATAATATCAAGCAACAGCTCTAAGGCTGATTTCAAAGAATTTGTCTCATCGGTGGAAGATTTTGAAATGTGATTTTTGAGAGATGAGGAACTCTCATTTGAGATTTCGTTTTCGGATGATGTTGAAGTGAATGACTCTGGAGTTATAAGAGCACATCCTGGAGTTAGATTCCCAGCCTGCCCGTTAGTGTAAAAAAGGTTGTCTATGTAAGATTTATCATTATACAGAGGTGAAACTTTTTTGAGAGGAGCTGAGTTAGCTTTAGTCGAGATTGTAACTCGTCGACTAGAGTTTTGGGAATTATTAGGAACTTGGACTGAGGGGAGTTTCCCTTCTAAGGGCTTGACGATTTCACTATAGGGTTTGCTAGATTTCGGGAAGAGCTTAACAGCCTGGGCGAACGATAAGTTGTCCGCAGCCATAACCTTTTTTATGTCTCTTTGCCTTTTTAGTTCGGGACAACTAGAGTGCAGAGCACTATGATCTCCATGACAGTTAGGACACTTCACCTCTTTAGAGGTGCAATTATCCTTGTTATGTTCAGTGGAACTACAGATTGCGCATCTGGGTTTGGATCGACAATTTTTCCTTAAGTGCCCAAATCTAGCACAAAGGTGACAAATTATAGTAGGTTCAGAGTATAGTTCTACTGGTAAGGAGTTATAAAATAAGTAAATGTTTTTGGGCAAGATTTGCCCGCGGAAAGTCAGAATACAAGTAGTTGAAGGGACCCATGATATTTTATTAGTGTCTTTGTCAACTTTTTTCCTATTAAGTCGGCGGGCTTTTAAAACTTTAATCGAGGATCCAAATGTGGAAGAGTTTTCAACGATATCAGATTCAGATAATTCCAGGGGAATATCTCTTACTAGTCCTGATTTAACCAACTTATAAGTCGGAATAAAGGCCTTCAATTTGTTTTCAGAGACAAAGGTCGATTTAACGAACTCGTTTGCAGATAAATAATTATTAAATGTTAGAGAAATTTTATATCTGTTTTCGGCTCTAATGCATTCAGGTTTTATGCCGAGAAAGTTTCTTCTGTATAAGAAATTCCCGAATGTTAGCGGGTGCAAATGTGTGTCGTCAGCGTTCTGAACAAACACGACAAACGGCCCGGGAATATCCGGTGTATATAACAATTCATTTTGGATCATGTTGCTCGTGTTCTGAGCAAGAGAAACATCTTTGTCTTTAATTGTATTTTCAGAGATAGTTTGAGAAAGTTTACGTTTTTTCCCCGACTCTGGAGGGTCAGAGACCGATGAAATCACCCCAATGTCAGGGGGGATCTCACCTCCATCACGTTCCTCCATTTTTTAACGTCACATATAATAATATTCACAAGTGATTTAAATACAAAATAAAGAAACAAAAATAATAAAGAAATAATAATGACGTATTTAGTACGTACCGTGCCGTCCCGATGCAACAATAACGTCGCACGGGACAAACAAAACAAAATAATATAAAAAAATAAATGTACAGTAATTTAAATGGTGTTAAACTAACTACAAAAATAATATCTAAATAAATAAAAAGATAGTAAGAATTAGTCAAAAAGAAATTAAAAAAAAAAAGCTTATCGAGTGTAGAAAAAATCAATTTCCAATAGTAGTTGAATTCACGCAGCACAAAACACGTCCAGCGGGGAACTCGTTTCACCGTCAACCTCCTTTTTCATTTATTTATGGAAATCAAATGCATCCCTGCAGAAATGATTTGATATAAAATACTTACGAAGATAAAATCGCATAAATTATCACATTGTAGATATACCTAACTGTAGTTCAACATGTGGAAAACAAATTAAGTATTGTTCCAATATAAAGAAAAGTGCACATAGAAAACCTTTAAAAAAATTTCATAATATTTTATCTCATTATTCTTCGTAAACTTTCAGTCCTATTGAAATTTAAAGCAAATTTTTTTGGATAATTGTGTTACATAGCGACATGGATTTCATTTATAAAGTTCCTGGTCTATTTTTGAGGAATCTTTAGTGTACGACGACAGTTATTTCTCGTTATAACTTTCTTAGTGATCATATTATTATCAACGATAAGTACAAGACAAGTTCTGGCACTATGTTCGTTTGGTTTAAATCCACCCTTACCTATAAGCATTACGTATTGGGGTCTTTTAGCATTATTGTATTTACAGTACTAGTGCTTCTTTCGCTCTATTGAACCTCGCTGTTGTACCTACGCGTTTTATGTTGTTGCCTACGTTTGGTCATTTTATTCAAAACATTCGTGATATATCTCAAAAAAAAAAAAAAAAATCAGCGTCATCGTACAGGTATACAGTTCTTAAAATCTGTAAGATGATCTTGGTGACCCAGCGGTTACAACGCCGGCTTTCGTACTGCGGACGTCGTGGTTCGATCCCAGGTGCCGACCATCTTCCTCTTTCACGACACAAGCTTTCAGTAGCTTACTGTGAAAGAGTCAAGGAGTGTATTTGTGTTCACTTTGAGTGAGCACAGATTCATTTTTTTTTAATATAAAAAAAAAAAATCTTTTCTTCGTATGCTGCTCCTAAAAAAGGTTGCCGACCATCACTCCAAACTCTTCGCAAAATTGAGCCAGCCTTAACAAACTTGCCGCATCCGGTAGGTACGTATTCCAAACGACTGTCATACATTTTTGAGCCAAGAGACTCTTACGCCCCCTCACCCCTTCTTCTCTCTATTTTTCCTAAATTATCAACAGGTACAATTAGTGAAACAGGTAATTCTGATTTAACATACCTTGGTATGAGTCGTCAAAATTAGAAGTTGTAGATCACTTTACTACGCTTAATGCTACGAGGTCATTATAATCTACGAAACATCTATTAATAGAACTGTAATAATATAGAAAAATAGATTACTTATATAAATATAATTGACCATGGGTCCTTAATATAGTCTTTTGGATCATAAATTATATTTGCACTCACATATACCTAATGGTATTTTTTTTTTGTTTCCTGTTGTTCAAATGTACCATTGGAGCCATTGTCACGCATTGTCCGTTCGGATATACTTTGGCCAAAGTTGAATTATGGCCCATAGGTTACTCACAATCAAGTCCCGATGTTGGTCGCATTGACCTGAATTACATGTGTACGAGAATCAAGTCAGATCAGTTTGGCGAGTTGGTTGACTTATGTAATGTGCCACGTAGCGGTGCGCTTGTTGAATTCGACCTTTCATAATTTCTCCGACAGTTAATACTAAACTTAATATAAAATAGTTTGGTTATTCACTTGTTACATAAAGAACCAAGTATTTTGGCTTAACCAATTAATAAATAACTGTTCGATTTTTAATATGTAATTTTTTTATACAAACTTGACCCACTACTGATTAACGATCGCGTTGTCTAATGCTTTTCGAAGTCTAGCTTAGTGTGATCACTTTCCGTCTTACTTATAAAAAAAAACGTTATTTGTAAGGTTACGTATAACCCACCGATCAGTTTTTACTTTATTTATAAAAAAATATTTAATCCGCGTTTGTGATGACATTTCATAAAAAATTTTGTAAACAAACAAAATAGTAGGCGGGCAACGCGAGTGTTTAGATACAATCAAGATGCGCTATGTCAGATTTGAATGAATTCGAGTTATTGATGAAGAATAGGCACCTTATTTTTTAATCATTTATTTTATCAAAATATAGTTAAATCCTTATTAAATCATACGAAACCTTTAAGTTTCAGCCAAAATGAACTAGGTAATTTATGTTTAATCACTTCAATTTTAATATTTGTACCTACTAAAAAAGTATTCTTTGAGTATTATTTTCTTCAAAACGTCATTATATTTCTTATAAATTTAGTTGCTACATCATGGTTGTAAGCCCTCGAATGATTACGAGAATGCATATTTGCTTTGTTTCTTTGAATTTCCTATTATTAAAAAAAAATGATAAACCAAAATACAATGGACCAAAATTAAGGTTAGTTGTTCAATTTTGTAATAAAATTTACCACTTAAAAAATGAAACCGAAAACCCTATGACATTATTATTTCATTTCAGATTATTGCTCTGTAATTTTTTATACTTACCTAAATTTTAATTTTAACCACTGCGGCAACTGTTTTCAACGACAGACTTTATGCGTCAGCCGACCTTGTCCCATTTGAACCAACAGAAAACGCTTGGAAGAAATTTCCAGTAGAAAATGCAAGAAATTGTAAACGCTTGAATAGCAAACCTGTAAACTATTTCTTTTATTTTCATACTATTTAATCAAACACAGTTGCGGAGTGTAGAGATTGGCTGAGAAACGACCAATGAATTAGATGATTTAACAGACAAGTAGTAGGATTCATACTCTTTTCCTCTCCCAATTGATGAGAAATTGTCATAAAGGTCTTACTTTAAGGATATCCCTGATCTAATGTTTTCACAATATCATGCCACAAGTGGACTTTCACAAAATATGTTGTGTATAAATTGCAAGTTAACAGAAAGCCGTATTGAGGATCTCTTATAAATAAAGAAAGGACAATTTTTAGAGAAGAGGAGTGACAAGGGATACTAATACAGTCCAGAATTGTGTGGAAATTACAGATCTGAAAGAGGTGTAGAAAGAGGTGTGGGCCGGGAAAGTGGTGGGAACGACGGATGACAGATGAACTGGAATAATAATTTAGCAGCTTTAGGCCCAAAATTACAATACAGGCTTAAGGTTCACCCTTACGGTGAGGAGCACATTATGTAAGCTTCGCTTAACAAAATTATGCAGATTACAATGTCTCCTTAGCACGAATTTGGGGCTTATCCTACTCGTTAAGTTAAGGGATACCCTGGGGTGTCCTCAACAGCGTAAAGCTCGCTTAACTCAGTTATTTTTATTCTCGCTAGGAGGCGCACACGTCACTATACGAACAAACTGACATTTAAAATGTCATTATATAGCCGCGCAATAATTACGCTTTTTGAAGATGAAATGTCTAATTAATTATGATTCATTATGCTTATTTGTTCGCTGTTGCTTAGGTTGTTTCACTAGCGATTCTATTTGGATTTATTCGTGACCCTTTCTTTGATTATTTGACCACCACATTGACTTATATACACTGTTCGCTCTGTTTGATAATAATTACAAGATCGTTTTGCTTTAACCTAGTTGAATGTATGATATACGGTTATGTTTATTATTGAACACATCTTTCACTTTCCGTAGCTGTATCTTAATTAAGTTACATAATCGAAGCAAGGGTCGTATCACATAAATACCAAGTCAGAATCCAAGAGCGAGCATCCATAAAACCAAAACAACAACACAAACAATGGCGCGCGTCCCGGTGAACATGACAGATGTGGAGCGTAATGCATAGATAAAACCACGATAAAAGACAAGTAGTACTACCAACTTAACCATATATACGGCTTAGCCAAGCCGCAGTCGAATTTTGATTGATATTCTTTAAGCCTCCTCAATAAAGCTACAGGATAAGCTACAGATTGTAATTTCGGCCCTTAATGGCTGGGAAAGAGACACACATTGATTTTGGCTGAATGTTCTTCTACTTCTTCGTCGCTCACAGTTTGACCTCCAGGGACCGGAACGATCCCGCCACCCGTCAGTGCATGTAGATTCTGTAGTCTGTCTATGAATGCGTACGTGGGGCACTTGTTTCTCAAATATTTATTTTGATGTGCATGCGTCCATCTATCCCCATTATATATAAGTTTGAAACGGTACAGCCTACATCCCATCTTGTTTGATTGATTTTACACCATATAAATCAGGAGATTTATCTTGAGATTGACATTAGTCAGGTGAGATAAAATAGCCCCCAACTGTATTATGCAGACGGTGTCCCCATGGTAACAACGTACAGACAACAGTTTTTTTACTATATTACCATGGCAGCTCCAACTGAACGATACTACTGAGTACAAAATATTATTACTAAGTATACTGAGTACAAGTATTATTTCTTATCAAAGAACGATATCGTTGGCGGCTATTTCGATGCACTTGATTCCAGCCATTAGGCTGTGTTGAACCAGGCAGTTGTTTTGTCGAATCATCTTCTAGCTTCAGTTTACTTACTGAAATGCTGTCCATGATTTCACCATTTATTTTCAATTGAGCAACCCGCACTTGTAGCAGCAGCTTTCCAGAACTAGATTTCAGAGGAATGTGAAAAGCACAAACCAGAAAGAGATGGCATCATTTGAGGGATGTCTATGAATGCCAAAGAAGATATTTATGTTAGTAAAAGTTCTTCGTTTTAATAAAAAAAAAAAATCATAGATTGACCGATTGCCGCTATTGTTTTGAACCTTTTCTCTGCCCCACCCTACAACATGTAGTTAATTTATGACATTATATCATGATTCGCAATTCACATGTTACTGATGACTGTCGATTAAATGTCACTGCTATTGTTCCTATAAATTAATGCGCCATTTATGCGCATGTGCGAAGGAATAATTAAATAATTTAACTATTCATCTAGTTATTTTGACAGTATTACTATGAGGTACTGTAACAAAATTGTTTTGAAAGTTATAATAAGGTTGTCTAAATATTATAAATTTGAAGGAAAAACAGCTTGAAACGTAAAACAGAAAAACATCATATTTATTTGATTTGAATCTCGAGCGCTTTTGTCTTACTTACAGAAACAATGTAGAGTCTTCGTGAAATTAAATTAGGTAAGTATGTAATTTGTAAGGTCCAATATTCATTTTATTATTTTATTTATATGAATACCTACACACAATTTCAAAAAAGAGTAAGTATGCAAGCACGAATTAAAATTTGAAAGTATTTTGAGAAAAGTAGGTATATTTTTTATGCAAATATCACATTTATTATTTGCAGCTTTAGTAATTATTTATTTCTAGCTGACCTGCTCGTAGAACTTTGACCTAATCCAGAATAAAAAACTAATTTTGACTTATTACATGAATTAAAATACAGTAGTTTATGACATAAAAACTGAATTAAATTTAACTAATAATTTTTATTTCATTATTTATGTAATAATAACTGTCAATTGGGATGCGGAATAAAGTTCGACGGGTCATAAGTTTGTAATAAAAAGAATAAATTCCTCTATAGATATGTAAGTTAAAAAAAAACTAATAGATGGCGGTGTAGTAGGAAGTAAATCACATGTGATACACGTTATTCTATATGTTGTTGAAAGAATAGACATCCATCAAAACCAAATTTTACCGAATTATTATGGTAAGATACAGGATGTCCGCTACCATCCTTTTCGAAAATAGTTAGAAGAAAAAAAATACAATGTTTTTTTTTTTAAGTTTCTACCTTATTTTGAGATTCAACATTCTTTGTTAGCACGATGGTATCAGACAGACCCCATAATTGTTTTTGTATCTACTGGATATATAATACTTAGCTGTTTCAGAATTATTAATATGTAGGTATGTAGCTCAAAAATTGGTGTCTCTGTTACTATCTAATATCCTGTGAGTCAGGGTTTAGCAAAAAAAAAAAAACTCGAAATCTATAAAAAATAGCTATACCTATATATTATATTGAGGTATTTGGATAGCTCTAAGGGTGTTTTATCTCTAGATTTTTCCTTAGTCGTAATTTCTTGGACATCTCGCAGGTAAACATTATACATGTAGGGATGGTAGATTTGTTCGGGGCAACTGAAGACAAGGAGGATTTTTCTCAAATGGTCGTCGACGTCGGTGAAGGACGCTAGAAAAAAGAAGAAGATTAATTTTGGACCAGTGCTTTGTGAAACATAGTACTGAGTCGTGTGTTCGATATCTGAGTTCAAAAATCTCTATTTGACGACAAATTAAATGCCTTACTGATGCTTTGATTATTTTAAAAAAAGTGGATAGCTGAAATCCACTTTGCACCAGCCAGAATCCTTGTACAGATATTTCCTTCAAGTTCTGCGACGGTTCAATTAAGATAAAACGATAATAATAATATAATCAATCAATCGAGCTACTGAATTAAGTAACGACCTACGTTTACTTAGCAAAGTATCCATTAAAGTTTGCAGGAAGATAAAGGTGAACTTAGTTGCGTCAACTTATTGAAAAACAAACTTCGCACCCCGTGATGTAGATCACACGCCTCACTGAGCACATCCCTCAACCCCCAAACTAAATTTATGGCTCACTCCCTCAAGTTAATGTTCCCAAATGTCTTGTAAACTACTCGTATAATCTCTGCTACATCTAGACACACCGGTGACATAGTTTTAGAAACTTTGTTTCAAACGAAAACTTAAGAGACTCATTGACAATTTGAATTTAGTGTTTTTTTTTCAGATTTACTTTAAATCTTTTAGTCGAGTTCACTAGAGAACTAAAATTTTTCTCTCTGTAAAAATACTTCAAAGATTTTTGTAAAATAAATTAATACGCAAGGTTTGTAATAACACAAGCAGGTAGGTTATATTAAATCAACCTCGTATCGGTAAGTATTGAAAAATTGTCCAAATGAAATTTCTAATCTTTAGCTCAGATTAAGGTAAGTTTAGGCTAAATTATACCTAATTTATCCACGAAAGTTTAAGATTGAGCGGGACCGCTTCCTTAAGAGAGCTATCTAGAAAGAGTAGGCACTATTTATCTATATTCTAGATAGAATAAACAAACTGACCAAGTGTATAGAATACAAGTACCTACATAATATACAGTAATGTCCAATAGAGCAAGTTAGCAATATAGTAAGAAACACTATTACCTACATATTAGAGCTGAGACCTATCTAGAGCTTAAACGGTTTCTTACAGAGCTCTCTAACTACTCTTTATACTTCAATATAGATTCAATAGATACTCAATATAGATAGCTCTAGCTAGATTCTCAAAAGTCTACTGTGTTTTAAACATTTTGCCTTTACGGTTCTTAATCTTCAGTATAAAAATCTTCTTGATAGATCTGTACCACACCTCATTCCATGATTCGCTCCACGCAATTTTCAGGGAATGATCTCAATAAACTAGTCCAGGTATATACATACATAGACTTTCCACGTTGGCCCATAATTTGACATTGATCCATCGATGCAAGCAATATTCCTTGCTTGATAGAGTTTTACTACAAACCCCCCTTTTCTGTATGTTATAACTTTAACATATCTAACATTAGGTGCGAAGTTCAGGATACAAGACGACTCTGTCAATATGTTCCTTTAATACTTTTCACCATGTTAGCCACAGATCTTAAAAAAAAAATGTCAGAATTTTTTGTATCGAAAATAAATATGAAAATATCTGTAAGGTAGCTCATTGATGTGAAAATTTGTCAAGGTTACAAGAGTCAACTTAAAAACCTCTAACAGAATTAATAATTCAAAGGGGTTCAGTTAAAAAAAAAACTTTTTTGTTTACCGGTAGGTGACTAATTTGATATATTTGCAATGATAATAAGGCAGATACCCGTTTTCTTTAGATACAACGATCACCCAAGCATTCGTGGAGAAATTTAAATAGAATGCACTCAGACGCATCACAAAATGATACCATCTAGAGATCATATGATTACAGAGTGGAGAATCTGTCATCGCAACAGTTCCTAGTAATGTTATGTTTATGGATTAAGTGCATTATAATATTGTCGTCTTGTTAACAACAACTGTCAATTCAATTGACTCGCTCTATTATTTTCTTTTCCAAGCACAACGCTTGAAAGAGAGAATATGTTTCCTACATATAGTAGAATCTGTGAAGGTGCTTGAAGCATAGAGTAAACAAAATTTAGATTTCCGCAAAAATTTTGATTTTCGCAGGTACTGATCGATGTGACTGTATATTTACAGATACATTTTTTTAATGCTATCTTAATGTAATCATTCAGTATATTATACCTACTTACTTTTCATGACGAGTACAACTTTGACATAAAAAAGCATAATCAAAAATTTTTGCGGGACTTACTCAAACCCTGTTTTAGTGTTGTTTAAATTGATCGATTGGTTTTCTTTCTAAAAAAAATGACTACTTAAGGTCGGAAGATTATTAAAAAGACTAGCACAGCTATAGGACCCTTGTGTTTGAAAAGGTTTTTACCTTTTAATATTTTACAGTGGTACTAATAGAAACTGCGTTATAACATCGTTATGACGGGAATAGTTATTCCGGCATAAATCGCTTATACCACGCGCTACTAATAATCATTCCTATACCGTGTTATAACTGTACTGCAGAATAGCTTGTCAACCTCATATTTATCAATGAAACCTATGGTTGTTCTATATTACGGGGTTGATTTCTAGGAATTCCGTACGAAAACTAACAAAGAGAGGGTTGGAAGTTATGGCCTTCTTATGGCTTCTTGTCGTCCACACACATCAAACGTCCTTAACTTCCAGCTGTTGGTTAAATCGAATGATAAAGTTGGCATGTCTCCCCCATTTGACAGCATTATGGAGTCATTAAGTGATGTGGCCATGTGAAAAAAAATGAAGTATTACTGTAGCATCAAAGACTTTCGTTTTTTAACGTCAAGCCCCTTCGTGTTTTCTCGTGAGATGAATAACGAGGTTCTGTTACATAAAGAAGGAGTCAGATGATAGCAAAACGTTATTTTGTTACGAAGTCTAAAAGCGTCTATAATATTTTTAAAAAAGTACAACATATTTAGTCGATATAATATTTCCGCGTAAACACCCATAATAATTATCATTATTGCAACTAATATTGAATTACAGAGGAATTTTATGAATATGAAAAATATTTCGAGTGGAGCAAGGGTGTTTCAACGAAAGCAGCAAACTACAGAAGAACTTAACCAATTGGGATAGAGATTGACATTGATACAGTTACGCATACGCAGATAAAGTCACATGTTTTACACATCCACTAAGATTTCAATAATATTAATTAAATAAATGGTGGTTGGTAGACTGGCGTTACAACGCCGCCGGCTTTCGTATTGTTTGGTGCGGACGTCGTGGTTCGATCCCAGGTGCCGACCATCTTCCTCTTTCACGACACAAGCTTTAAAAGTAGTTTAATGTGAAAGAGTCAGGGAGTGTATTTGTGTTCACTTTGAGTGAGCACAGATTCATTTAAAAAAATAGTTTATTCATTACTTTCTCGACATTACAACATAAGATCAATCAGAACGTCAAAACAAATAAGTATTTACATATTTATTTCATAAAAGGTATCCTAACTAGGTATTAATCTGTTTTAAGGCCTACCACTTTGTTCTAACCAACAGTCGACTTATAATTTAAGCACCCAGTCAAAAATACATCAAATAATCAGTAAGTAAAACTAACCATTATATACTATTTGATGTAAATTTAGCCTACTCATAATGGTTGATTACAATTAGAATTGCTTACGTTATGTTTTCCTATAAAATAAAAAGGGCCATAACATTACGAACGCAGAATTCATGAGACAAGTACAAAACATAATAATTTATGTTTATCTCTTTCACTGCTTGCAGTAAAATGATGAAAGCTCGAAAGAGACAGAGTGTATGCTGTATGTATAGTCTCCTTGTGCGTAGCATGGATACCGCAATAAACAAGAAACCCACTGAAAACCCAAATATTTCTATGTATTACGGCCGTTAAATATCGGTGTATCTCCATTTTCTGGAAAACTATTGCATAAGTGCTTATTATCGTCAATCTACTGCTATTTCTAAATGGATCTATTTATTTATAAAATATTTAAAAAAAAGAGAACAATGTGAACAGACCTTTAGACTAACCCATGTATAGCTTTATATGTATTTATAGGTAAATCACAGATATCTGTGGTGGCATGGTAAAAGGCATTAAGTCAGTGGGATAACATTTCTCAGTATGGCGGATTTACTTGTCAGTATTTTAAGAGGTTTCGTTTTTGTCAAATATTATTTAATACAAATAAAATAGATCAACTTTGATGCATTTACTTCGTTAAAAAGGGTTCACTATACGATATCTCATATTTATTTCTTCAATATTTCTTTGTTTATATGCTTTATTTATAATGCGTGTCTTTTTACCTTGACAATTTTGGCTCATAGGTTGATAAATTTTGTACTTAGGTCAAAATTTACAAGGAAATATACCCAGTTACTCTCTATCACATGCTAATTTATTATTTTTCAACACTTACATTTTATTCTTCATAAATATTAGTTATTTTTTAGCTTACCTATTATTATTTTCTAGCATAGCATTCCCAGAACATCAGTAGGTATATTTTTTTTGCTCAGAATGTAATATTGTTAAGTAATAAATGAAGAATATTCTTTGAATAATAAAATGAAATTAGTTAATTATAGGTATTATTACCTTTGTTAAGATAACCCTCTCTCACAATGTACCGATCCTTCAAAACAGAGCTGAGGAATTTATACACGGTTTGGGATGAGGTCATACAAGCTGCACAAAATCATGCTCAAGGGAGGTTCCAACATCAAACAATTGCAAACCAGATGAATATTCGGAAATTTGAACATTACGACCTAATGGCGAACGTTGTTAACGTAAAGTGATCACACTAATCCAACCTTCGAAATAACATTAGAAGATGGTCGTAAGCCCGTTGTGGTTTGTTCATACTATTTTGAAATCGAACTGTATAATCAGTCATCAGCTGTTGAGATAATAGTTCGCAGTAGCACGACTTTCTTTAAATTATATCAATAATAGTATTAAAATAGCAATGAAAAAATATTAAAAAAAAAAAAAATATGCAGATAGTATTACCGATCTATTGTCTATAGCTTAACAATAAAAACAACGAAAGTTGTTAACAGATTGGTCGACAGATAAGGAAGATACCTGCCACAAAGTTCACAAAATACATTATTTAAACACATTTTAAAAAGGTTCACTTTTAAAAGAACGGCTTCTCACGGCAGCTCTATCATAGACAACACCGTTTTACTTCGTGGTAGACAAAATTCGACGCGCGTCGTTTTACCTTGCCAAATAAAATTAATATTGAGTTAAGCCGGAATGAAAAAATGCTTTTAAATCCTTTATAAGTGGATTTTTTTAAATTTATGTTTTTGAACTTTGTTCTGTTTGTGATAATGTATGATGAAGCGCATATAACTCAAAATGCTGAAAAACGCGACTTAATGCCTTTTACCATGCCACCACAGATATATCAATAGTGCTATCAAGTATTCCGTGTATTCATTTGCTCGGAATATATCGCTCCATTTTCAAAGCTGACAATAATATTATATTATTTAATGTCAACGTCAGTGTCACATTACACCGAGTTGAGATCTTTCAGAAAAATTCTCGTGAACATTAATTATTAAGAAAGTTATATCAGTGTTTCATACTAAACCCGTGATTTGATTACATTCATAAGACAGATTGGGAACCTTTTTGTTGATTAATTATGTAATAAATAAGTGAAATTACATAAAAATAAACAAGTATTGAACGTATGTATTATAAGTGATGTATTTTTTGATATAAACATATTTTTTTATTATTATGAAATTTTCGTCGTTATCATGTTTTCTAATCAAGGATATTATTACAAAGCATCAATTATTAGATCGTTGTTGCGATTTTTATGGACTTTCCGATTTTACGTATTAGTTCATTATCAAACTCGCATTTTAATGACTCTAGTGTGTTGCGGAAATGCAGCAATATTTCTAGATCCTTTCGATGCCATTACGGAAAAGGCGATCTCATCGAAAATATCCGATAGTGAAATGATCTCAAAATTCAATGTTTCAAGTGACGTATTGATAAATTCTAATAGAAAAAGTTTTGATTTTAATAAAAAGTTTATGAGTGGTACAAAAAACATCGATCACAACAATTTTGAAAAAGAAGAAGATGAATCAAACTCCCTGTTTAAAATGATTGAAGAAATTCATAGTTTAAGCGACACTGGTTATAAAAAATATGCGAACAATCGGTTTTTTATCAAGAACTTTCCGAACTCTTGGAGCAGGATTTTAGAAGATGGAAAGAAAAAGAAGGAAGATCTTTCTTTCTACGAAGTTCCTTTAATAGATAAAGAAAGAAGAGTTTTCGACAACCACACAAAGTCACCGAGGATAGTTACCGATGACGATGAGTTTGTGTTTAACGTTGATACACCCCAAAGTGTTGATGACAAAGACCCTGTATCATCGCAACGTTTTCTGAATATTTTCCAAATTGTTCAGTTCCAAAATAAGGAATGTTTCTCAGGCAGTGGCATCAAAGGAGTTTGCTTGCATTCTTATGAATGTCAGAAAAAGGCTGGGATTGCCACAGGATCATGTGCTGAGGGTTATGGAATATGCTGTGTCTGTAAGTACCTACTTTGCACTATTAATTTAGATATTTTAGTACTCCGTCTCAAATCATCCGTTTAGTTTTCTTTTGTCTTTTATGGGTTCTTTCAATGATCCAAGATTTCTTTCTTTTATAAGGTTTTCCATATAAGTTAAAAAACGCCCACCTTTTAAGGTTTTTAAATGCTTTCTGGTCGTCACGTTTTCGCTATAGATTTTTGAGGGTTCGGAGACTTTTAACATCATAGATAGCACAAATTGAATACTCCATAATGTGTGTATCTGTGGGGCTAGTACGAGTTTTCGATCATCGAACGGACTATTCGTTGAACGAATGGAATCGCCATACAAAATTTTCGAACGTTCATAAGTTATAAGTTAATAAGTTGTTCATTAAAACGCTCTTGGACAAAAATATCAAGATTTCAAACATTACAAGGGAAAATTCTTAGATAAGGGATGAGTTAACATTTCGGTTGACCTATGTTTAGAAACAACGTGAGCCTGAGATAAAACGTAGCTCTATTATTAGACCGTTCATCTTGTGGAGACTGTTCCACGAATCGTGTTGGCATGCGCTACCCCATAAATATGCTTTTTTTCCTACCCTTTTCTTGCCCGCATGAAAAATTTATTCTCACGCCGTAACGTCCAACATATTTCTTCCCCCTTGTATACAGCCTTCACATGCCATTCATTCTACACTGTTCTATATGAAGGTTCTTTTATTTTAGATAACTTACCATCAAGTCACGAATATGGTTTCCATGTGTAAAGATATTTAAATTTAGCAGTGATCTGATAAGACTAGATCTTAACATATTATTATAGAATAAACTAAATGTAGAGATGTGAGGAAGGTATATTTTTAAATGGCGGGCTATTTTTAAGATGAAGCGAAAGAAGGGTGCTTAGATAGAAGAGAGAGGAGGTCCGTTCTCTCTACCTACCCCTTACGGCCACCTCGTTATGGATATTTTTTTTTCAAATTGAATTACTATGCACTTACGATTATTGAGTGTGATCACTTTACGTTAATAACGTTCGCTATCAAGGTGGTTAAACACGTCCAATACCCGAAATTCCAAAGTCCCATGCCCCCTGCAGGACTTGAACTAGATTTTCTAGGTGTTACGTATAATATTGGCGCTAGCCACTGGACCATCCGACCCGACCATTAATTTCATTATGTGTATAATATAAGATGTATTTGGGTTGAAATAAGTATATTTAATATTTATTGAATTACATACCATCTTTCAATGAATAAATACCTACTCGATAGATATGTAGTTGTGTAAATACATCAAAGAGAAGTCGCAACACATTATATTTAAGTAATCATTGTGTTCTTGTTGTTTTTGACGATTTATTATTATGAGATTGTTGAATGAAAAGGTAAAAAGCAATAATAAAGTTCTATTCTTTGAAATATTCTATGTTCTAATTTCAAAATTTAAAATAAAAAGAAACGTTTGTTTGGACAATAGAATAGCAAATGATTCGAATCGTTTCTGTGCGTCTATCAATATGAACGGTCGATTTGAGTAGCGGATTCGAATTTCAAATTCGAAAAAGGAAAACATAATATGGAACGGAAATGGTGTTTTCGAATATATGACCCCCATTCGAGCGCCGTGTCATGAAATTGCTCTGAAAGTACTGTTTTGTCCTGCGAAATTGCTAGGCATAGGTACTATCGTAGCTCTTTTAAGGTATCGTATCTGCCTATTGGAATTCATAGCCACTTCATGACGGCTTAACAGGCCTAGGAACATAGATGAAAAAGAATATTCAGAATTTTTTCACAAAAGTTTTACTAAACCTGCCAGTTTTATAAAATTGTAGATACGTCTACATTTCAAGAGGTCGTACTTAATCGATTTTTGAAGAAAATTTATTATTAACACATATCTGCCCAAATTTCTTTTTGTGATTTTTTCGTTTTTTCTGCTTAAATTATGTCTAAATACCTACCATTTTTTTTTTTTGTTAAGAAGGTCAAAGGACCATATGCCCTTTGAGTCACCGCGACCAATAAGATCTATTGTGACATCCTTCAATGAATTCGTGGAGCGCTGCCTCTTATTGTGCCACGTCTCCAGAGGCCTCTTGCAGAGTGACAGTGCCTCTTCCTGGCTCCTGCCCTCCGCAAAAGGTCTCCTTAATCTTCTTTTTGAAAGATAGGTCCCAACAGGATTCCCATCTCTCGGTTGCAACAAATTATTTTGATCATGTGAACTTATGTCCACTTTGACCACTGATGTGGAAGTACCTATTATATCCATCACACCAGGTCGGCTCTACAAAGGTGCCATGTACATCCTCCATAGCCAGAACTAGGGAAATAAAAGTCCGCCCCTACAGATCCCTGCATGTAGGGGTAAGGCAAAAAGTCACCCTGAGGTTGCCTGGTATCAGGGAGCCTCCGTTAGTTACTAACCTACCCGTTAGTCACGCATCCCTCGGCACGGGTCGAATGACACCTTGGATTGGGGATTTTTGGGCAGAAAGGTTTACTCCTTCCGGAATGATAGGACTAGGTGAATATGGATGGGAGGGCTCATAGAAGGCAGGAGGAAAGGAATCAGGTGAAGGAAATGCCCTGCATGTTGGACAGCCATGCAAGGCACCCCGTACTCTCTTCGGCTTGTTGACCCTAGCATCCACAGGGACCGAATGTAACCGCCGTTTCAGCCTAGGCCAACGTAACAGGGTCCTCCACTTGTAGGTGAGAGTCGAGTTGAACCTACCATGGTAAAAATAGTAAAAAAGTTTTTTTTTGAAAGATATGCTAGTTTTCACACATACTGTAATAGTAGGTTGGGCAGATGTGCGTACAAAAAGGAACATATTGGTTTGATAAGAGTATTTATTTATTTCTAGGATATTTGTTTAGTTTACAAATATCGAAATTCAGCAAATATGTTACAGTATTATTTTATTTCAAATAATTTATTCATTTAATCACAATATATCATATAAAGCATACATCATTGTATAAAAATTAATAAAAGAAAATTAAATTAAAATTAAATAGATACAATGCTACATACTAAATATAAAAATATCGGTATTAACTCTCACGAAGTAGTGTAATCATGAGAGATCTTCGAACTACAGAGATAGGAACCTTCTCAACATCCTACATGAGGACAAAATAACTGCCTTTTGAATGGCATATCTTATTTTATTTATTACTAGCTTTCCCGACAGACGTTGTCCTGTGGACCCTTTGGTCCTAACCAGAGGCGGCCCGTTCATTGTGCACTGCGCCTCCAGAAACAAAAATAAAGTAACTAAATAATAACATTAAATATTAATTCTAAAACGTCCATATTTCATTCATATTCAAAGCTCAGACGGGATTAACGCGAGAACAGAGTTATATGCGATCAATTTGGTTAACTCTGTATGAAAAATTTCTAAAACGCCAGAAACGGTGGAGTATGTGAAATGGGCTACTGTAAGAATGGACAATTACATATGCGAGAATGAGAGGGTGCAGGTGCAGAAGACCATAATTTTGTTGTTAGATTATTTCAAAGATAGCGTCGCATCATATTCGTTCCATACAAACTTTAACATTATACCTATTTTATATTATTTCTTATCCATTTTTCAACCTTTTATTAGTTGTTATTCTGTTATCCGGAGTGGAGATGAATCCAATAAATCACACATCGGAAGAATCTGTTGAGCCAATCTCGAGTTATAAGTGTTCGCACTAACCCGACTTTAATTTATATTAGAGATTATAAGACGGCGCGAAGTTGAACGGCTCAACTTGTATTTTCATAAATATGAGTTTCGCATATTATATTCTGCTTTTTATGTTGTTCATAACCCCATATACGTGAGTTATACTTATTTCAACCTTATTATGAGAAAGGTATTTTTACTATGTATGTAAATGGTTCTTTACGAAATAACAGACATGGGTATAAAATAAACTTCAGGTCTTTGCGATGGGGGAAAAAGACTTTTTAGTTAGGTAATGTATGTATACCTTTATTTGATTTAGCTCTTACTTGGGTTCCTGGTATTCTTTTTTTTTCTTCTTTTTGGCATTTCATCCATGCACAAGGGGGATGGTTTGGCCATTCTTGGTATTCTATTATGTGGTAAGTACCTATAAACACCTTTACTCTATTATCCCATCATTGGGATATTGAATTATTCAATTTGGTGATCTCACATATATTGTAAAAGTTCCTGTAATATAATCAAATTTCCAATAATATACAGTAGGTAGAACTAATAATATTGGAATGCTTAGCTATGCTAGAATCCATTTTATAAATCGTGTTAAACAGTAAGTATAGCGACCTGTGAAAGTGTGAAATCTTTTTATTGTAATTCCAAATCTATTTCGAAACCCATACCGAGTGTCGCTAATAATGTGCTCGTCAATTCTTCTTCAGAGTCTATTGTGCAGGATTCTAAAAAACAACTAGAATGCATTTATAAAAAGATAAAACATTATATAAAAAGATAATAATTTATCTATCATAATATATGACATGGAACATTTCGCTTCTTCCACCGACATGAGAAATATTATGTCGGTGGAAGAAGCGAAAGAAGTATGCTTGGATAGAAAAGAGTGGAGGTCCGTTCTCTCTGCCTACCCCGTACGGGACACGGCATGATGAGTAAAAAAAATATCTCGGAACATCGAGGAGAGGCGAAGACCCTTAGATGTTTTCTAGTTACTCCTCCAGGCAATATGTAGGGATACGTGGAATATAGTAATTGTAATACCCTGGATATTATATACTAGCTTAATACCCGTCATGCTTTACGTTTTTGATTCCGATTGTCAGGCTTGATCGGTAGGTAATTAAACAGGTTCTAGTCTAGCTTCCCATTGCTTAACAGACCTCTATAACTGACATAAGCACAGAAAAGGAAGAATGACATTTTTACAATTTTTGTTTTACCGACCTCATAATATTATACGAACCTACCGACTTAATTTGCAAGTTTTCATAGAGAGAGCTCTATGGTTTGAATCTTAGCTACATTCCCTAAACCCTCTAATGTGTGATAATTAATTAGGCATTCCACCCATAGAGGGTGATTTGTATAAAAGCCGCTGTCAAACATTAAAATGGAGGAATCATTTTGCAAATTTTTTCATTAAATCTTTATTTATTGAGAATAATGAGATTTGAATAACATTTATATGTATAACAAATCAATCTACAATTATTTTATTACATTTTCATACCGTAATACCAAGATTCCATTCAACGTTTACATGAGTAATTTTGTTTCCAAAAGATGGCTTACTGTCTTTTTGAGAAATTTGTATGAAGATCCTAAAAAAATAGAGTTTTTTAAATAGCTCTAAATATATTAAAGTTAATGCAGCAAATTGTATTTAAGAACCTTCTCCAGCATTTTGTACGGCTCTGGGCATATTAATATCTGACCTTAATGTATGTTTTCTATGATTGATGCTCGTACAAAAATATAAATAAACGGACTAAAATATTATGTAGATTATGATAATCTTCCAGCAAATAGTTCAACTCGGGCACAGGGTATATAAACATGATATTTCACCGATGTTTTCGAGTGATGGTTAGAATCTCAAGTATGTTAACTACCTCGTTTCGCGATGTATTGAATATCACGTTCTCGAAATAGCTCCAATTATAAACATCATGATACTGAGAAGTACGTCAATATTAGATTTTTCACTGGATCACTGAATTTTTATATTACAACACTTCTCAATTCTAGATGACTTGGTAAATTTCGAATCACAACATCCAAAGCCTACTTTATTTGCAGTCAATCATTACAAAAACAATAATGCTTCTTTGTTGTGAATCATCTGACAGGTAGGGACACAAAATTTTCTCACCGTTTAAAATGCGCTTTTAATAAATATCGAAACCAAAATTAGTGAAATCGATCTAACTGTTCTTCATGCAGTTTCAGCGACAACAGCTAATCATATTTATATTATTAGAGAAAGGACCAAAGTTGCCGATGTGACTCATACAATAGCGTCACTAAAGTGGAACTGAGCCGGCCAAATAGTAAGAAAACATATGATAGATGGATCAAGAAAACCCTGGAGTGAAGACCAAGAACTGGTCATAGAAACCAAGGTAGGCCACAGCTGAGGTGGTCTGACGATATTAGGAGAGTGGCCGGCAATCAATTGCATACAATAGAAAGAGGCAGGGAATCGTATGTCCAATACTGGACGAATGAAGGCTGATGATGATATATACTATATAGTTATAACTATTCTTCTCTTAACCCTCCACTATTGATATAAGACTGTGGCTAGTTTATTTTCAAATGTAATCTTGGGATGCGGGTGTCCTGCTGGCCCTTTCTTGTCGGATATCCGGGAGGTCTGTTACTTGACATTATCTCTTCTGTCACAATATTCTTCACTCTCACCGGATCTTCTCTATTTGGTATCGTCTTTTGATTTTACCCTACCGCGATTGGACGGAGACTGGAGAGTTTACTTATGGGTGGTTTTTAGGAGAGTTTCAATGGAGAGAATAGAGAGATTATATCAAACATTCATGCGAAATCATTGTTGATGACTGTTAATGTTTTACTAGGGAATTGATTTGATCTCAAAAACTTGTTCTCATCCCCTTAACATTGAAGCCAAGCCATTGATTGAATTAACAACTAACTATCGAATTTTTTGGACAGAGAGTCAAGGTACCTATGATGCCCCTTATGTTACGGCGACCATAGTATATGAATTGTGACGTTGCGTAGTTCGATGTTACAACTCGCTTTCAATGCCAATGTGAGTCGTGTATAGCTCAGAAAGTGTCTGGGTGCGAGTAGTCGTGCCATATCAGTGATAGTTGCCCTTTAAAAGCACAGATTCTTTTGTGTGCCAGTGCATCACAGTAACAGAGGATGTGAATAGGTGTTTCATCTTTCTCTGAGCAGAATTTACAGATTGGGGGAATCTACAGATTGGATCCAATTTTGTACATACATGCTTCATATAGTTTTGACTGTCCAGTCATGGTCTAGCAACTATCGGCTTACCGATAAAAATAATATTATAAGTATGAATTAAAAATCTGAAAACGAGGAAGACCCTCTCATACCGTGATCCGCTATTTTGAAGCAGAGCTGAGGGATTTAGATATGGCGTGGGTGGAGGTCATAAACATGGCGCTAGATCGAGCGCAATCGGGAGCTCTTGTTGGCTTCCTATGTCCCTAAGCGGGGTTTAAAAAGAGTTTGGATTTGGATGATAAAGCGGCTTCAATGACTAATTAGTAAATTCACAAAATGTTAAAAAGAGCGGTTAAGTACCTTATCTAATGAGTGGAAGGCTAATAATAAAAATAAAAAAAAAGTACCTAAACAAAAATGTCCACCTCGTAGAACAGACCGTGGAAGTATGAAACCTGGGTTCAAAACAACTAACTAAAGTGCAGCTTTTAAGAAATAAGTTTTGAATGTATCGAAAACTGAATTTTTGACAAAACTCGTCGAAAAGATCTCTACGAATACGTAGAAACTATAAATCGAAAAGACGTCTCATCAATATAAGTATCGCTTTGTCTGTAACCCAAAAGATAAACTTTACACTCGGGTTCCGTTCGAAGAAAAATAACCTCAAGGGTGTGGAAGGGATGTGGAATCTTCTTCAGGTTGGAGGCATCACGGTCATATTCCAAGAATCGTAAAACTTTATTCCGCCCGTATATTCTCGGGGTTCAACCGTAGGTAGCATAATGCTGGCTGTACACGGTCAAGCCTACAGCGGGTTTGACGCAATGTCCATTTTTCAATACGTCCAACTGAATAGACGCTCACGTTTAAATTCGCCGACGAGCTTATATGATGGATCATCACTTAAAACAATGGCGTTGCTCATCAGTTAGTAAATTTTATTAATAATGCGAGCGTCGCAAAAGTTTCGAAGATGTTTAAGAAGCTCAATTTGAAACGACGTATGGCTTCACAGAAATAACATCCTGACTCCCCTTATACCAGTTACCAATACTTACTGATTGGGGGGTATCTGTATGAAATTAAATTACAATTTATTACTGTAGGTAGGTATTATTATTATAAAAACAATAAAATCTTATCTATATTAAAAAAAGATAAGGCAGCACAATGCCAGCTGGACACAGTGTTCGCTAAAAGTTAATTATTAATAAATAAATAAATAATGCTTTATTTTTACAAAAAATGCAGTCCTGATACGAGGCATTCACGAGAGTCAAAGGGCGGACTTATACCGCAGGATCTCTTCCAGCCAACCCAAAATCAAAATCAATTAAATCATCAGGGTAACACAATAACATCGTCGTAACAAAATTCAAGTAGGCACCTCACCAAGCAAACAACACAAAAATAATAACTAATAGCATATTATTAAAAATATATATTAAATTGAGAAAATAATAGGTATAAGTTTTGGCGTTTTGGATAAAGGTATAGGTACAAGCTATCTGTCACGGCTATACGATTATCGAATAAAATTATTTAAAACTCCTATGGGGACGTGCATTCATCACGTGACGTTTTTTTTGCAACTTTTTAGACCCCTCCTCCCCCCTGGTGATATTTGGTGATGTTTCAGAATTCTCCCCCCCCTCTTGCCCCGAAAATCACGTGTACTTTTTAGTACAAAGAATTGAGAAACTGATGATTTTCATTTTCGTCAATTTTTAATATTTCTGAAAGTGCAACTGTGTTTCTTAAAAAAATAAATACACGTAATTTTCTCACTAGATCCCCCTCCCCCTACGTGATCTTTCGTGTATTTTTTTCAGACCCCGATCATACGTGACATCCAATTCAGAAAAATAATATTTTTGTCACATGAAAGACCAAACCAAACTAACAATAAATAATCATGTAACAGACGTACGGCAGACGTAATAGAACGCTGTGACGTACTAATAGAACGCTGTGACGTACTAATAGAACGCTGTGACGTACTAATAGAACGCTCTGAAGTACTAATAGAACGCTGTGACGTACTAATAGAACGCTGTGACGTACTAATAGAACGCTGTGACGTACTAATAGAACGCTGTGACGTACTAATAGAACGCTGTGACGTACTAATAGAACGCTGTGACGTACTAATAGAACGCTGTGACGTACTAATAGAACGCTGTGACGTACTAATAGAACGCTGTGACGTACTAATAGAACGCTGTGACGTACTAATAGAACGCTGTGACGTACTAATAGAATAAGCGCGGAATAAGTAAATCTTCCACAACAGCTCCCAAACGGAATGTCAAACTATAAGAAGTTGATATACTATGATAGTTTGAAATTCCGTTGGGGAGCTGTTGTGGAAGATTTGCATATTGAGATTTGACAGCTTCGCGCTCCACTCTTCCATACATATTGTATGGAATCAGTTCCAGAAAAATAAATTGTTTCTTATAGAAACAAAAAAAAATTAGTATTATTGCTAATCATTGTAGGTACTGAAAACAAACAGGGGCAAAAAACATCTTAAAAACGTCGTTTATGGTTAAATCAAAATTAAACAAAAAACCCAATTTCATTAGTAAGTATGGGAATTTGTATGGGATTTAAAATGTCAGATAGCTTCGCGGAGCGCGGCTGTAGATGTCTCTATAGATTGACGATAGGTTTGATCGTGTATGGCCGGCGTAATAGGGAAGGGATTCATGGCCGAAGGTTCCAAGGCTATACAGACATTACGTTGCAAAAATATACAATGATGGTCGTTTAAGTATACGCCACGTAAATGGCAAAAATCCTGTATAACAGATAGTATAAAACTGATATTCTATAATGGGATTCAGAAATGAGACTTGAGTTTTATTATTATTGAATCTATGACACTTTGTAGGGAGGACGCATGGAAAATGCATAGTATTTTATAACTAGGGTCAGCAGTCACCATGTGATGGAATTCGTTGCAAGGATGCACAATGGTAGTAAATATCACTTTATTGATAAACAAATATGGATAATTGAAAGTATGGTGTACGTCTTACATTCTTGTCTAAGCAATATTACCAGCGAATATGGGTATCAGTCAAAATTTCTGGGCTATTCTAATATCAATCAAAATCAAAACTCCCTTTAGTACACCCCACTTAGGGGCATAGGGAGACAACAAGAGCTGTTAATTGCGTTCGATCTTGCGCGATGTTGATTATGACCTCACACACCATGTTCAAATCCCTCAGATCATTCGAAAGAACGGAACAAGGTTTGAGAGGGTACCCTCGTCTTCGGGACCCTGATGGGTGGGAGGAAGAACATCTTTCTGCTCTAATATACATTTTTTACTTTTACTTACTTCCCATTTTTCGCTGACGTTGCGTTAACGCAACAGGTATAAAAGTGTCCAGTGCTAGTTCTATTGTTTTCGCATGGGCAAAATTTCTTTGTTTATGTCATAAACAAGATCCCGTTATCATCCCAGGTATACAAATACACACATATGTTTCTTTATTTTGTGTCGGGACTGCTTTGAAGATACACATATTTCGTAACTCAGGTATGTCGAATTATAAATTTCAATATTTAAAAATCCATAACATATTTTTAGTTCATATTCTAGATTTGTTATAAGAAAAGCATACATTTTGCATGTAAATACATAAAATCACATATTTCCACTTAGTGTTACATATATTCATAGATTTATAATGGCGTTGCGTAAACGCAACGTTAGCGTAAAGGGGTGCTATGAGTTGGATATCACAGATTTGTTTTTTTCTTCCTAGATACGACATTATGAGTCACAGCAAGAATTTTTTTACCGCCGAAGAAGTCGCTTTGTACATTACTGAACACCAAGATAGCTATAATGAAGATCAGATTGAAGAATTAGTTGTGCTACCTCCTGATATATCAGAATTGACAGATGAGGAAGACATTGATGAAAATGATTTGGCAGAAGTGATGGAAGAAAGACAACTCAAAGATACCGTTGGTTCATTGGAAGGGCATAGTTCAACAATGGAAGAGGATTTACAAAGCTTACCTATCGCTTCAACGTGGAGAAAAACTCATCCATCCTATAATGATGCACCTCAAAACAACGAAGCTGAAGACAGAGAACACTTACGGAATCAATTGGCTGGTAAAACAATGGCTGATTTTTTTTTAATTATTTTTTGACGCAGAAGTTTTTGAGCTGATTTTGAGACAGTCGATTCTATACGCCCAACAAAAAAAAAAGGAATATTAATTTAGATATGTGCGATATTCGTACTTTTGTTGGGTTTCTTTTTTATAGTGGCTACCACAAACTTCCACGTACTCGGAGGAGATGTACTCGTCGTTAGATGAGGATTTATGTAATCCATTTGTCAGGTCTTGCTTCAGTAGGCAAAAATACAGAATTGTGAAACAAAATTTGCACCTTGCAGATAATTCTACAATGGATGTCAGTGACAAACTATATAAAGTACGTCCGTTTTTGTCAATCCTGAATAAAAAATTTCAGCAATTTGGATATTTTTCTCATGCAATGTCGATTGATGAACAAATGATACCTTATCGTGGAATGCATAGCTCAAAAATGTACATGCATGGAAAGCCGATTAAATTTGGATTCAAATCTTCCACAATGGCATCTTATGATGGCTATATTTTTGCCTTTGATGTATATACGGGGAAATCTGCTGAAAACAGTAAGATGGAATATGGCCTAGGTGGTCAAATCGTAATAAATTTTTGTAATCTGATTCAAAACCCATATGACCCCATAAATATGGTGGTGGAGTATTTTCTCCAACTTTTGTGACGTTGCCTTATGTAATGCTTGGCGATTATACGTGATAACTCTTCTTCTTTTCTTTATTTAGACGGCAAAGCACCCGGTATCGAGTGAATCATGCCCATATTTATACATGTGTCTGTTAAGCCGCGTACAAGTACAACTCAACAAAAAAGGGAAAGCAAACCAAAAGAACACAAACAAAAAATCAACCGAAAACAGGCGGGAGACAGAGAAAAAATACCTAGCCTAAAAATGCCATTCAAGCTACCCACCTACAAACATAATTATTATAATATTGAAATCACAAAATAATATTGTAGTCACCACTAAATACATTCCATCACCATCATTATAGTTGCAAGTATAAACAAATTACTAATACAGTTACACGGGAAAAGGAGCAGGGCCGCAATTTATCTACTATAAAATACTTCGACCTTTATATAAATATATTTTTTTTATTTTTTTATTAAGTTTTTGTGCTTTTTTTTTCCTTTTTAATTATTTTATTGTTTTTTTTTTTTTTTTTTAATTTTATTATTTTTTTATTTAACGTATATATCTATATATATACATACTCCCACTCGCATCATAGTTTTTTATTATACTTTTTAAGATGGTTAACTAAAATCACATTAATTTTTAAATCGTTTAGGGCTAAAAGGGATATTATTTTAATGGGGAAAGTGAAACAGAACTTTGAGATGTCCTTTATAAAATCCTGGTTAGGTAAAAGCGGACAGTTAAAGAATACATGGTCGATAGTTTCTTCCTCCTTCCCACATTCACAAATAGCATCGTTCACTATGCCAATTCTGGCCAAATGAGAAGCTAAAACGACATGTCCTAATCGGAGACGGCATATAAGAGAAACGTTAAGCTTAGGCATTTTACAATTTTGAAACCATGGACTATGCGGAATATCACCCTGCACTGTCCTGTAATGGCCACCAGCCGAGGCATTCCTATAAACTTCATTCCATTCCTTCCTAATAAAACGATCCACAGCGCTCATGCAATCCGTAATAGGCAAAACGAAGGAGTGGGGCAACACTCCGCAAGTGCAAGCTTCTTTGGCAAGCGAGTCCACTCTTTCATTGCCACTTATTCCGATGTGGGAGGGAATCCAAACGATTGTTACGATAAGACCTCTCACGGACGCCAAGTACAAAGAATTTTTTATGTCACCCAGAACATGGCAACTCAAAGCAGACCTTGAATTGGAGTTCAAACACTTTACAAGACTCAGAGAGTCAGTGAATATTACAGTACGAGGCAAAGCAAGCTGCAAAATATTTAACAGGGCCTCTCTCAAAGCCACACATTCAGCTGTGAAGACGGACGCAATTCGAGGGAGTTGAAACATACAGTTTATGTCAAGAGAAGGGATGCAGAAGGCTGCACCACACTCTCCATCAGAAGCCTTCGATCCATCAGTGAATATTCTGACAAAGGAGCTCCATTTCTCCTCTACCTTTTGGCTGAATAAAGAGTTGACTACGTGAGGAGGCAAAGATGAAAATGACTTATTTATATCAATAGATTCAACAATGTCAGGATGGTATACGGTTGCTTCAAATGGAATGCAGAATATAGGAAGTGAGGGAGCCAACAAGTCTGGGAATTCTTTTGAGATTTCGTCAAAAATTGAACAAAGCAAAGGTGGAACTCTTGAGTGCCAGAAGGAATCATTCTGACAACTATCTAAGAGGCCACTTAATTTTGGTATGATAGGATGATCAGATAGAACTCTCTTGAGAAGGAACCCAAAACCAAGGAATTTTCTGCGTAGGTAAAGAGGTCTTTCCACGCATTCTGCCTGGAGAGCGATCAAAGGAGATGACTTCATGGCTCCTAAAATGAGTCGGAGGCACTTGGACTGAACTCTTTCCAATTTGGTTGATAGATATTTCGGAAGGGGATCCATGAGAAAACTACCGTAGTCCAAGTGACTACGAACAAGAGCGCAGTACATTGTTCTCATAGAAGCGGGATGTGCTCCCCACCAGACCCTAGATACCGCTCTCATGACGTTAATATTTTTTTCACACTTAACTATTGTTTGTTCTATATGCATATTCCAATTTAACTTTCGGTGAATGGTCATGCCGAGGAATTTAATAGAATCCCTGATGGGGATTGGCACGCTGTTACATTTGATGGAAATATCTGGAATCTTGTGTTTGTTGGAGAAAATTACCATTTGACTTTTAGAAGGGGACAGGGACAGCCCGGCCTCCGAAAACCAAGGCTGTATAAGGTCTAGCGCGTCCTCCATTCTATTCACAGCTCGTGTCATAAGTTTATCCCTACAGTAAACTACAAAATCGTCCGCATATTGCAGTACGCTGCAGTAGGTTGGAATGCGGTGTTGAAGATCCTGAGTGTATATGTTAAATAAAATGGGACTGAGAGAAGAACCTTGAGGCAAGCCTTTACACACCGTTCTTTCAATAGTCTCTCCGGGAGTCTCGATTATAAGCCGACGTTCGCACAGTATGTTAGAGATCAATAGGCAGATGGAGTCTGGCATCCCCAGGGTAGTCATTTTTTTATTAAGAATTGGTAACAGCACATTGTCATAGGCACTAGAAACGTCCATGAAACAAGCCACCATAACTTCCTTTTTGGATTTGGCTACATGAGCGTCTGTAATTAAAATACTCAGGTTATCCAAACATGATTTACCCTTTCGGAAACCGAGCTGCCACTGGGGAAGTAAGTTTTTAGTCTCCAAATACCATTCAAGTCTTGACTTTATCATTTTTTCCAATATTTTTAGAAAGCAACAAGACAAAGCAATTGGTCTGTAAGACTTTCCTAAGGATGGATCCTTACCAGGTTTAATTATGGGTATAATAATTTGTCGCTTCCATGATGTGGGAACAGCGCCAGATTCTAAAATGTGATTGAATAAATTCAAAAGTTTCTGAAGGAAGGGAGTTGGGAAGTGTCTGAAGAAAGAGTATGGTATCATATCTGGGCCAGGAGATGAGTCACCCGACGATTCGATTGCGTGTGTCAGTTCCTCTAGAGAAAAGTGAGACGAGAGTAAGCAGTTTTCTTGTTGGGGAGCCGAGTCTACTTGAACTGTTTCAGACTCATTTGGCACATAAGGCGGCGCCAGTCTCTCCACGAAGCTATCGATCCAATCCGAACATTTGTATGGGTTGGGCTTGGGAGACAATGAGCCTCTGAACTTCTGAATAGAAGACCAGACTTCCGAAATCGGTGTGTCAGGAGAGAGAGATGAACAATAATCCTGCCATCCCCGTCGTTTCTTTTTCCTTAGGAGTTTTTTGGTTTGGGCCTGAATGTTTCGGAAAGATAAGAAGTTTTGCTGCGAGGCACATCTTTTGTACCTCTTAATGGAATCAGATCTCAACTTCACCATGACTGTGCACTCCTCGTCCCACCAGGGAGGAGATGACTTTTTCCTTTTATGGGTTTTTTGTTTTGGAATTGAGGCATCTGCTGCTTCAATTACACTCTTAGATAATTCATTCGCGTAGGTATCCACCAAAAATTCATCACCGTCTATACATCGTTTGGAGAAGTTACAATTAGTGAGAAGCTCAGAAAACTGTGACCAATCTGCTTTTTTTGTTTTATAACCCTGTCTTAGTTGGGTTTTTTGACACTGAGTTCTGTTATTTTGGATAGCCAAATGAATCGGAAAGTGATCACTTGAGTAGGGATCATTTGAAATTTCCCAAGACAGCGAAGGGGCTAGATCGGCAGAGCAAAGAGATACATCTACCGCACTCGGATTTTGGTTAGGTAGGGAGAGTCTGGTAGGTTGACCATCATTAAGGATTACCAAGTTCTGATCATCAGCAAATTCCAATAGTGCCCTTCCTGCGGGATCCGTGTTGTGACTACCCCAAGCAGGGGAATGTGCGTTGAAATCGGCTAGTAAGATATATGAGGATGAGAGGTTAGAAACAACTCTCCTCCAAAAATCAGAATCAAAGTGGGTTCTTGGGGAAGAGTAGGCTGAAAAAATAGCAATACCAAGGATCTCTGCAGCTACTATTTGAGATCCCAGGCAGGGGGGAATTTGTAAAGGTGAAAATTGGAGATTGTTTTTGATAAGAAGGGCGGCCCCGCCTCTACCATCGGAGCGATCGTCCCTTAGGCATACATAGCCAGGAAAAGATACAACGGAATCAGTGGAAAACCACGATTCAGAAATAGCAGCTACGTCTACTTGATGCTTTTTCAAAAGGTAAATTATGTCATCTCTGTTGCTTACTGCACTGCGACTATTCCACTGAAGGATAGACAGGCTGTTTATTTTCTGGATCTTTGGAGTCATTTTCGGAAACAAATTTATTAAGAGTTTGAATTAGAGCAGCGTATGAAATGTCTGAATTTTTTGATGAAAGTACTTCCAAAACTATAGCGATTAATGTTTTCAGGAAGTTTTTGTTGTCATAGTTAAAATCATTGGTTAGTCTTTCGATATTTTGTAAAGATGGATCTTTGTTTTGAAGGGCACATCCATTTGGTGCGGATGATAAAATGTCCCCATTTGGGGAAATCAAGAGGGCGTTAAGCTCTGCTCGGTCATACGACAAGGGAGTAGACTTTCTTGGTGTCTTATATACAAATTTGCCTCTTGCAGGAATCGTTCTATCTGTACTGCGAGGGTTATTTTGTTGAGAATTATCAAAGGTTATATTGCGCTGGGGGATGGGAGGGGATTTCGTTTTTTCATTCCTAACTATATTTGCATAAGATAGTTTGCGTTGAGGATGGAGTTTGGAGGCTTGCAAGTATGAAATGTTATGAAAGGCCATAGACTGTTTTATTTCTCTTTGTCTCTCAAACTCTGGACATGTTAAACTAGTAGCATTGTGGGGTCCCCCACAATGAAAACATTTTGATTCTAATGTGCAATCTTGTGCAGGATGGTTATCTCCACATTTGAAACACTTCTCCACCGATCTGCACACTGATTTGGTGTGGCCGAAGCGAAGGCACCGGAAACACTGAACAGTGGGGTAAAAGTACGTTTCCACTGTGAAACTGTTGTAAAAAATATATATGTTGCTTGGCAGGCTTTGACCTTCAAAGGTCACTACAATTGAGCCAGAAGGCTTCCAAACAACACTACCGGATGTTCTGTCTTTGTAGTTAAGACGGCGAATTTTTAATACCTCCCCAACATCAGGATTACATTCAGAGATTGCGGCTTTGATTTCTTCGTCGGTGATATTTGTAGAAATCCCCCTTATGAGACCCATACGAGTCACATTGTGGGTGGGAATGTACGCTTTGTACGCAGCATTGGATTGAATATAAATGTTTTTAATAAACGAGTTAGCAGAGTTCGCAGTGAAAAACTCAATGGATAGTCGAAATTTTCCCTCCGACTTGATAGATCCATTAATAACGTTGCCTAACCTTTTTGAAAAAAGGAATCTTCCGAAGTCCATCGGATGAATCCTCTTGCCAGACTCGGTACTTTGTACAAAGACTACAAACGGTCCTAACGATTTGGAGGAATAAAAATGTTCCCGTAAGGGAGTCTCTTTTGGGTTCGAAGTTATGACAGGGGGTGAGGAAGAAGATGACTGATTCAATGGAGAGGCAGAGTTAACTGATTGAATAAGATGACACTCTGACTCTTTCATTATTGTTTCGTTATTTCTTCTTTTCCTCTTATTCATGTCCGGAGGATCCGGAGGGATGGGAGGTACCGGAGGAACCTCCATCTTTTTTAAGATAGAAGTACGAACCGCAGTTTTTATACCAACAACAAAAGAAAAGTAAATTGAAAAAAATAATAGAAAAAAAAAATAGAAAGTAAGAATAAAACTTAATACGGACCTGAGTCTTGGTGCATAGAACTTAATAAATAACAAAAATAAAATTTATACTTAAATAATAGATCAGCCTTGCAACAACACTTAACCACGTAAACAAAATAATAATTCCTCGGACCCAGCGCGAAGCGGCGTACACGTCCGTCTGGCACAGTAGCGGGGAATCGAAAAAAAGATACGTGATAACTCATCCGGAAGAAAAAACGCCATTCTTAATTTTCAAACGAACTGTAGCCACAAGTCTTATGAAGGCTTCAAGCACATCTGGCCAGTATGCGACAGGGCGTCCAAGCAGCTTTTCTGTAGATTCTTGCCGTTCATCTATGCCATCGCCATCACACTTTATCAAGAGAACAGAAAACCGAAGAAGATGCAAAGTTTGTGGCTCCCAAACGATATTTATTTGTGGTAGATGTAACGTTTATCTTCATGTAAAGTGCAGCAAAAATTTCCATAAAGCACAAAAAAAGAATTTATTTCACTAACTAGATAAATAACTTTAAGCATTTTATAACTTTTTGTTGTTATTTGTAGAAATGTGTAAATGTTTTCAAATAAAAATAATAAAAAATTAAAGTGTGATAACTCTGTAGTACTAAATTTCACAGTACCCCTTTACGCTGACGTTGCGCAAACGTAACATTCTATAATATTTCCAAAATGAGAAAAAAAATATTGCTTTTTTCGACAAAAATAGTTAATTCATACCTGTTTTAAAAATATATCAAAGTTACAAACATATATTTAAAGGATTTATATGAGTGGCGAAAAATGGGTTAAGTACTTGTTTTTTATTTTTTATTTCATATTCATTTATAATGTTTTTGTTTTCATGTTTTCAGTTCAATACTCATGCGGGGACCAGACGTCCAGCAACTGCTCCACTTTCGTCAACCCCCATTTCCCTCTGCCCTCGTCGGAGAGATTGTCTTGCACACTCACTATCAATAAGGCGAACCCTGAAGTGACGCAGCTCAAAATAGAAATCGTTCAATTGGAAGTGAGCTTTTGTTATTTATAGAAACAATTCACACTTAATAGTTTAGAAATCGCGCATTAATCAAGCGACGCTTTTTTATTTTTTTTTTATAAAGACAACAGCACTTAAATTAAAGTCTAGTTTGTACCATAACCTATAGTTCGATTACCTATGGGATAACTGCCTACTAGCTATAGTTCGATTACCTATGGGATAACTGCCTACTAGCTATAGTTCGATTACCTATGGGATAACTGCCTACTAGCTATAGTTCGATTACCTATGGGATAACTGCCTACTAGCTATAGTTCGAATCCGAACTGATGCACCAGATGCATATGCATACTGATGCACAGATGCATACTGATGAATTAATCACCCATTTAACCAATATAATCCTGTTCGATGCATCTGTTTTAGACGATGTTTAAATTCTGACAATCACCTCTCTAAATGTCTTGATAGATAATAAACTCTAATTAAAATTCAAAAGTAGAATAGTTTATATAGTCAAAAGCAATAATAGTAATAATAAGCAAAGCAACGAACGTTGAAAATTCACTTTCAAACAACGTGAAGACCTTCTATAGCTACGTCAATAACTTGAAAACTTCCCATAATAATTATCCCAAAACATTTAAACATAACGGAAGAATCACCTCAGATCCACAGTCTGCGGCGAATATGTTCTGTGCATTTTTTGACTCGGTTTTTGTGCAACCAACTCAAACTGTTTCTGGCACCATTGCTGCTCCCATACCACCCAACGATAGTCTCGCTAGTATTACAGTTTTTACCTCTGAAATTTACTCTAAACTGAACACGATACCTCAAAGGGCGTAGGTCCAGACTCGGTCGCTCCGATGGTTCTCAAAAAATGTGCTTCCCATCTTGCCAAGCCCCTGAGAGACATATTCAACAAGAGTTTACGTGAGGGAAAATTTCCACAAAAATGGAAGATGAGTCATGTCGTACCAATCCACAAGTCCGGTGCTGAATGTGAGGTAACTAACTACCGACCAATCTCTCTATTATCGCCACTCTCCAAGATTTTCGAGTCGATAGTTAAAGACAGATTAACATTCTTTTTAAAACCTCGACTGTTGGACGAACAACATGGTTTCGCAAAAGGCCGTTCAACCACTACCAACCTCCTAACATATTCCGAATATTTATTCCAAGCCATGGATCAGGGGATCCAGGTTGATGCAGTCTATACCGATTTCCAGAAGGCCTTCGATAAAGTCGACCACTCGACATCTCCAAATGCTTCTTAAATTCCAAATTCCTACTGTTTGCTGATGATCTCAAAATCTACCGCCGCATAGAATCTCCAGCTGACTGTATCAAATTGGAGGAGGATCTCTCAAGATTGTGTGACTATTGTAAATGCAACAGGATAGAGTTGAATGTCAATAAATGCTTTAAAATTTCTTTTACCAAAAATCGGAATAAGGTCAGATATGATTATAGACTTTTTGACCAAACTCTCAAAGAAGTTGATACTGCTCAGGATTTGGGGGTGATTTTTGACTCAAAATTAAATTTTAACAACCACGTGGAACAAATAGCGACGCAGTGCTACCGAACCTTGGGCTTCATAACGCGAGCAACTAAAAAATTTAAAAGCATTAAATCTATAATGACACTATATAAGTCGCTTGTGAGATCAAGACTGGAATATTGTGCGCCCATATGGAATCCTTATTACGAGAAATACAAGACGCAACTTGAAAAGATCCAGAACACCTTTATACGTAGGACACGCAAACGTTTTGGTGGTGTGCCATGGTGTGGTTCTCTGCCCGCTCTTGAGCTCAGACGTGAGCTGCAGGAGATTTGTACTCTGGGTAAAATATGCAGGTCGGAATTCGATACTCCAGAACTACTATCTATTCTCAGCTTCCGTGTTCCGACCTTAACCAGATCAACTAATATTTTTCGGTTGTCCACACCAAGGACAAACGTGGGCTTGAGGAGGCCTCTGTATCGAATGGCCGGAGGTTATGATTCCCTGCGGTGCTCTCTAGATATACTTGGCACTCCACATCATGTCTTCAAGAAACAGATCTCCAGAGCAATTTTAAGCAATTCTTCGCGATAGCTTGTTGATTATTCTTTTCCCACACCCCTTTCCCTTTTTTCCTTCCCTTCTTCTTGCACTCTCCATTTGTGTTTGCGTTTACCTCTAGCTATTTTCATATTTCACTTACACTAGTAGTATTCCTATTGATATTTTTTTTTCTCTCTGGAACATGTTGTACCTGTTTCACTCATCAATAAATAATGTAACATGTGACACATCTCGATGGAGGTCAACTTAGTTTAAGGTCATAAATTAATTCTGTTTCTACTTTTAATGTATAGTTGTCCTCTGTAATGTGTTTTGTTAAAATAAATAAATAAATAAATAAATAAATAATATAGTTATTTTCGATGAGTTTTCTTAAATTTTCTTATGTTACGCGCAAAATTCTTATTTTTGTACTTCCTTGTAAACTTTCTCCTCTTCATTATAAACACACAAAAAATAAGCATTAGTCCAATTAGTCCAGTCGTTGCTAAGGAAATAAGGCTCCATTTTTATAGATAGAGATAAAAAAAAACTGCAAAATAAGAACCGCAGCAAGCGAAATAATGGGTCATATTAAGTCACTTAAAAGGCCTATTTAAATTGATCCATTCAGCTCACCGTCCAAACATTATAGCATCAGAGAGTTTTCCGATTTGTCATTTATTTTTCATAGGGCTTTTCGGGCATTTAAAGACTAGTGCTTTTGAAGTTTTCGTGGATATTTTAGTGTACAAAAGTCACAGCTTTGATTTTATGTTATTCTCTGTGCAGCTGCAGCCTCCCACAAACGGGACCTGTGTTGAGGACCAATTCGTTATAACCGGACAAAACATCAACAATATCGTCCCGATACTCTGTGGAATCAACAATGACCAACATCGTAAGTTATTCTTAACTAGCTATCCCGACAGACGTTGTCCTGTGGACCCTTTTGTCCTAACCAGAGGCGGCCCGTTCATTGTGCACTGCGCCTCCAGAAACAAAAATAAACCAATTAAATAATAACATTAAAATATTAATAATTCAAAAACTTCCATATTTTATTCGTATTCAAAGGTCAGACGGGATCAACGCGATAATATATGCGCGCAATTTTGTTGATATTGTGTGAAAAATTTCTAAAACCCCCGTAACGGTGGAGTAAGTGAAATGGGCAATTACGTTTGCGAGAATGAGAGGGTGCAGATGCAGAAGACAATAATTTTGTTGTTAGATTTTTTTCAAAGATGGCGTCGTATGAAGCTCGTCCCATACTAACTTATATATTGTATTTTTTATTATTCCTTATCCATTTTTTCAACTTTTTATTAGTTATTATGTTATCCGGAGTGGAGAAGAATCCAATAAATCACATATCGGAAGAACCTGTTGAGCCAATCTCGAGCTATAAGTGTTCGCACTAACCCGACTTTAATTTATATTAGAGATTATAATTAGATCTATATATTTTGATGAAATCATTGCATTGCACGCGGCGCCGGCGCGGCGCAAAGCTCCGCGTTCTTTGGGTTTTCACCCTATACTGGGGCCTTATTCTCGTAACGTTTGAATTGCAATCTAGTTGAAAAGATTCTTAAAATGGCGGCTCGGATAAGGATTGGACCAATCAGAGAGAAAGAGGGAGTGTCTACAATACGATGTAGCCAATCGTGGAACGATCATGATGTCATTTTAAGAATCTTTTCAACTAAATTGCAATTCAAACGTTACAACAATAAGGCCCCTGGTACAACTTAATAGATCTCTACTACTTCTCCACCGACCGACCTCGGTAGCCTAGTTGTACTAGCGTGGACTTCAGATCACGAGGTCCCGGGTTCGATTCCCGGTCGGGTCAGAGTTTTTCTAAGTGTTTTTTCACTTGAAATTTCTACCCGGGGTTGGCCTGTCTCAGATTGGACGGGACCGGTTGACTGGAAAAAAATTGCTTCAGGCAATAAGTTCCGCCGGCTATACTGACACCTTTGTATAGAAAAGTATTATATTATTATTACTCCATAGTTCTACTGACGCACTCTGTGTCAAAGATCTCGGAGATTGTTTGTGCTCGGGCTATGAATTATACAAAATGCATTGTTCCAGTGTATGTTGAAGTCGGAGATACATCTGGACCGTTTTACATGTCTGTGATGACGAGCAGCCCGACTGAGAGACTGATCCAAGTTAGAGTCTGCCAACTTGGCCCTGGAGAAGACAGAGCTCCACAAGGGTGTCTGCAGTACCACAAATCATCAACAGGCATCTTGGAGTCTTTCAATTACAGAGCAGATGGGAGTATTCCTGGATTCAGACAACCTGGATATACCGTAAGTTACTATATACTTAACCCATATTAGAGACGAACAACCCGAAATGAGCTGAGTTGAAAAAACACATTACAACAGCTCTATTGTGTGAAGAAGATTTACACGACAAGGATAAAAATCACTTTTTAAATAAGTATTTTGTAGACTGTAGATGAGTCTTAGGTTCTGTCCTAGGTGGTCGCATGATCGTACGATCGTGCGATTGCGATGATCGTATGAACGCATAAACAATGTTGTGGCCTTTAACCAGTACGAATGTTGGGATTTTAGTAGTTTAAAAACGTATCCGATGATTTTATCGTTTTGTGAACATATTGTCAATAGAGTTTTTAGTTATTACATAATATTCGTTAAGATCTAGTCCTGAAAAAAGGTCACAAGAATCTAGACATAATTAGAACGTTGTGCACCAACAAAGCCAATAAATATGAGACATTAACAAAAATGGATATAGTCATATCCTAGCGCCAAATACATGACAGCAGTCGCAGTCATTAAATTTGGTTGCTCTCTAATTCTCAATAATTTCCAACTTTTATATTGACTGAAAAAAACTCTTTGATGTCAACAGTCTTAGCACTTATGATATACCTACATATTATGCACTTCCTAGAAATGCGGTAGGTACCTACTGCAATTTATGCAATGGTTTTCTAAAGAAGCGGACCCACAATTGAACTACTGTTAAACAAAGAAAAATCTATTATTCGATATAACTGACTAATTTTGTAAAACTTTTTGTCTTTAAACTTTTTTCTTAATTCATATATTTTATTTTAGTTAGTATCTTGTTAATTGCGGTATCCAAAATACGATAATTGAAGCTAAACGTCAAGATTGCACTGTCCTTTTCCTACTTTCATTATTATACCGTCGGCAGAGAAAGAGTTCAATAAAGAGTAGGTAGGTACTTGTCCAAAAAATACTGCGTTCGTAGTGCTACGGACGCTTTTCTTTTCTAGGAAAACGCAGCATTACCTGCCATAAATAGCGGTTGATGTAGTTAGTAGGAAATTCTCTATGTTGTTACTGTAGCGACAAAAAAAATGTTATCAGATAAATGGATCGCTCCCATTACATTATTACATAAAATTTTCAGGCTTTTATTATATTGTTTTTAGTATTGTCTCGCTTTCGGAAGAAAAAAAAATCATGCGCTCTGACATTTATAGGTACCTATATAAAAAATGTCTAAAAGATTCTGATATTATTAATTTATGAGAAAGTATGATGCCAAGAATAAATTAGGTACTTATGTAATTGAATTGCGTGACTCGGACCATTCTGGTATTAGGTATGAAATAAACCATTATTCCTCTTCTCAATGAAGATGCTGTCATATATAGAGTGACAGTGAGTTCGTGTTTTGGAATCTTAATTATTGTCTTCAAGCATCTGTCTCAGTTTATTATTGAAAGGATTTGTCTATTACGTTAATTAAGTACTTACGTGATTTCTTGTTTTGATGAAGGTTTTGTATCTATGTATGTACGTCAAATGAGACGAACATCTTGATTAAGAATAATTATAAACGAACACAATCAGAGCCTTGTGTAAATACAAAACCAAAACTAATTGACCCGGCGAACTATGTCCCGCATTAGAATAAAACATAAAAGTCTTAGTACCGCAATGATGCACATTGATTATTTGAAATAGATTGTTTATTATAAGTATTATTATATTACTAGCTTAAAGCTTTTTGGGTTTAAAACCCAAGGTGTTAAATGAATCGATTATTTGAGAAACCCCATGGCTCATAAATTCATCAGGACCTTACTTTACAGGAGATGAAAAAAAAAATTCTTGTAAAAAATGTTTGACTGTGAATAAGATTAGGGTGCAGTTGCAGTTTTATTCAGTTAAATAACCTTATCATCAATTGAGTATAAAATTTATAGAAGATTATCATTTACACAGAAAAAACAACACCTGAAAGTCGTTGACTTAAGGTGTTTCTCGAATAAACGAAAAATGAAATCTGATGATTTCATTTTTCGTCTTAATAATTCTTCTTCTTCTAATAATTCATTACTGATGTAATGAATTATTAGTCATTATTGTTACGTATTCGAAAAAATAAATAATAACATGACGTGTTTTTCTCTTTAAAACATATAATTACACAATATAAAGGCAGTATTAACTGTATTTATATGTGTAAGTATGTATAACTAAATTGAAAATATTTTTTTATCGTATCTTAACCCATTGGGTCATCGGCCTCTCGATCCGTGACTTGCCGCTGAAATAGGTTTTCAAAAAACCCCTCAACTTATCTCTTTTGAGGCAGCTACCTTTTCAGTTTCAACAAGTCGTCCATTTTATTTTATTTTGGGATTTACAATTTCTTTCTGTAACATGTATTTATTTTTAAGGAATATATTCGCATAAAAATGTCATTTTGTGTAATATGATCACATGTATACGTCAAATTTGAAATGTTGATACAAAGTTTTTTCTATGGTTATTTTATACAAAAAATATTAATCAGCTACTCTCAGTTTGACCACAGATAAACAAAAGATCTAGGTATATCAAATAATATCAAATAAATCGAAGTGTTTGTGAATACGAAATGCATAACATTACAAAAGTGTTATTTTTGTATAGATTTAATCTATTTTTATGCATAATTTAAAAAAAAATATTAGCATTTGCAACCCTTTCTCTATATAAACTACTAGCTTTTTTACCCGTCCACAAAAAAAAGTTGTAGAATAATGGGAGTTATAGAACCTGATCTATGGAAGTTAACATACAGAGCTTTATGAAAGTTTGGTGTACCTACATAATGTATATAATTAATTGTACTTTTTTATTTGTAACACCTCATCAGCAAGAAGAAAGCGCTGCAAGTCATAATCATAACCTAGTGACTTATTCTCTATGCTTACCCCATAGTTAATAAGACAGAGTACTCGGTTTATATGTGGTGAGCTATGGCCTGTCACCACAATGTTGATTCTATTATTCTGCAATTAAGTACCAACAAAGCTTTTTATGTTCCTTATAATTAACAAATTGTCCAGGTGGATTCATACTCATTTGAAAATAATAAAATTTGTAGAATAAAATATAAATATCTACCTGTATTAATAAAAGTTTTGACTTTTTAATACAGATTTTCATTATTTTTTTTAAGAAAATGAATCTGGTCTTTCTTAAGTGAATACAAATACACTTTGACATCTTTCATACTAACCAAAGGGTTGTGTTGTGAAAGTGATAATGGCACCACCAGGACTTGAACCCATGGCCTTCAGTGCGCTGTGCAAACGAAAGTCATCAACTGATACCACCGGCTTTCCAACAACCTCTTTGTGCCTAAACTTTATAAAAAAATGTTCAAGTAAAGGCTCTCACTCACTATGGAATATATCTATAAAACTAACCATTATAAAACATCTATTGTTTGGAAGTGGTTCAGAAGAATAATATATTATTAGATGTTTTATAGAAAATTAAAACACAAAATGTATTTTTTTTTTCAGTTTATTTCTGGTTGTAAATAAATGAAAACTTTCTGTTTATTTAATTTCAATTACATATATTTCAATGAATATAATACACAAAAACAACTACCATTTTGTAAAATAAAATAACATTATTTGTTAGATCTAGCAGATTAAAAATAGAAAAAAAAATAAAAACAGAATAGAAAATACTTAAAATAAAAACAGAATATAGAAAATCATATCGACACCTTCTTTACCAAAAGCATTTGTATTCCATAATCTCTAATATAAATTAAAGTCGGGTTAGTGCGAACACTTATAACTCGAGATCGGCGGAACAGATTTTTTCGATGTTTGATTTATTGGATTCTTCTCCGCTCCAGATAACAGAATAACTAATAAAAAATTGAATAAATCGATGAGAACTTATCTAAAATACAATATTAAAGTTTGTATTCAACGGGTTTGCATCAGTATCGCCACCGACATCTGTTGGGGGAAATAGGGAGATGTCTGGTAGATTGATATTTTGATAGAAACATTCAATGTTTTCCCTATTTTTCTACAGATGGTGGTATAGGTAATGATTAAAATTAAAAATATAATTTTTGATTGTACTTTTTCAAGCTTTTTTATAATTTGTTAACGTCTAAAAATGGATGGAAAATAGTATGAAATAATATAATATTAAAGTTAGTATGGAACGGGGGAGTTTTGGTGCTTTTGAAATAACTGTTTCATAATTACCACATAACTTTTGATTTTTTTACAAAGAGTAGTCATGTATGTTAGCTATGTTATGTTACCCAGCAATATTTTATTGGCTTTTGATTAAAGGCGAGACGAAGTTCGATGGGTCAGCAAGTCAAAAATAAAATTCACATTTAACAGTAGAAACAGCCCCCGTAGACAAATTCAAATTGGCGTTCGACTACAAACGAAGATTTCGCCAATGTATAGTACGAAAAAATTAACTGTCTACTGGAACATATAAACAATTATTTAAACTAAACAAAGACACTTATATAAAAAGTGGATAGTTAATTTTCTTCCTACTCTATATTGTCGAAGAATTTGTTTGTAGTCGATCGCCAAATGCATACTGTCTAGGCCTACAGACGTGTTGTGAACAATTAATTGTGTTGTGGCACGCCAAAAGCTTATTTTTTCACAAAAAGTAACAACACAATGGTCAACGATAATGTATGAACTAAATGTATGAAACCGATGTTGCTTTTAGTGTGTCACAGCTCAACAAAACACATTTTTATACAAATTAATGAATCTGAACTCACCCAAATTGAACACATATACAGTTTTGACATCTTTCACACAAAACAATGCTTGTATTGTAAAAGTTGAAATGATGGGCACCAGAATTCTAACCAATTCACTATAATTAGGTACTGTTACCGATAGTTATTTATTTATCAAATGTCATCTAGTATTGTAACACCAGTATAATTTGATTCTTCTATCCTCATTCTAGTTAGAGTTTTGGGGGAACTATTTAACATTAATCTGTAACAAAACATTATGGAATTTAAATATAGGTATACAAAAATGAGAGAAAGTACAATTATCAAAGAATAAAACGCGACTTACCGATTTTGCTTTTTCTAGTAATAAAATGCATACATTTTAGAAATTCACTGTTATTGTATTGTTGAAAATATATTGTGATCTGTCTATCCTGTAAAAAATATAGTTACACAAAATAAATTAATGTAATTGGCTAGCTGCATTGTAATTATGCGGTTATTTTGAAACAATATTTACTCAATAAACTTTGCTTACCTGTTTTATTATTCCCAAAAATTTATTTTATATCTAAAGCCGTAGAAAAATTCAATGTTTACATTTATAGTTTGACAACAAAATATGACATAATATCCATACTAATCCATAGATTTTTGATGACATTAAAAAACTCACAGAAAACGCTAAAAAATATCTGGATAAGTGTTAAATATTATAATCGTAATTTATTAAAGAATCTATCAATTAAGATAAGTATCAATAAAAAATTTATTATTCACACATCCTAAACCTGAAAATTAAAAAAGCATTCAATAAAAATAATCATTATTTAATTTTCATTCACATAAAAATACCGCGAATAATATTTTATGGTACCTGGCAGGACCACAGAATTCTATACAAATAAAAATCTATGGGCAGGACCTCTGGCTGTCATCAATATTTTGACATAACAACAAAACATTTATTCGATTTTTGAAATTAGAATATTTTTTTATTTTATTTAACTGCTGTGTGCTGTTATATTTCTAAATAGGTAGGTACCTGATAATATTTAATTATTTATATTACCCCATATACCTACCTAAGTAATATTTACTAAATTATGTAGAATATGTAATGATTTTGGTCTTTATGTAAATTCTATCTGACATTACTATGATTGCATAGTTTTTATTTGATTTGATTCTGATGTTAATTATATATTTTGTATTTTATAGGCACGGGGTTCCAGACTAAAACATTCTGTACAGTGCACAACCTAATATTAATGAGTATTCGTACAACATTCAAATCTAGATGTTTTATTATGAAGCTCTTAAAAATGTAAGTATGTAACCTCTTTTAATAAGTTATATCTTTAGATTCTAAATTATGTAATAAAGTGAAATACTTAGTTTATGAAATCATATACAACGTAATCGGTTGACTATTTTATTCTTTCATTTCATTGAATTCAATGTTATTTTATTAATTTGTATGCATAAAAAATTCATGAAATGATGTTATCTGTCATTATAGGTATCTAAATCTTTTGTATTTGTTCTAGGATGAATGATTTGTCACAAACCTTGGACAGTTTTAAGAAAAGCTTCAAGTCATCATACATCTCACTGATTGCTTTCTTCAAGAATACTTCTTTTGTCATGATGAAACTCTACGCATATTGTTTTTTTAAACAAATTTTCACGGCAACAATACCATCAGTCTTTTATTTAAATGAACCTTGTATATTATTGTTTTTGCATAATATAATATATGATAAATAAGCTAACATAGTTTTGAGTTTATTTACTATTATATTTCTAAATTATTTTGTGGATAAAACAAAGGTTTTATTAAACTGATTATAATCCTGAAACCATTTAAAGATTCTCAATTATTGTCAATTTTATTTCTTTCTCTCAACAATTCAGTCAAGTTCACTGTACCTAATGATCTAATTTATCGACAACTGTTTTACTGGCCAGTTTGTCTATGGAATGTTCATACCAATTTAAATGTTTATTATTTTACTTGCAAATCTTTTTCGACGACGACGATTTTAAGATTTAAACTTTATTTATATTTCAGAAATATAAAATGATTCAACAATTATTATTGCTAAATTATTTTATACTTATCTACATTTGAATATGATTTTATCAGGTAGCTACATAATTATTACTCATCTAATGGCTACGACGGTTTTACACAAAATGTGGCCATAAATTTTTTAAAATGTGTCAATTTTCAAAATGGAGGATTTTTTTTTCCAAAATTTTTCATTAAATCTTTATTTATTGAGAATAATAAGGTTTGAATAACATTTATATGTATAACGAATCAATCTCCAATTATTTTATAACATTTTCATACCGTAATACCAAGATTCTATTCAACGTTTACATGAGTAATTTTGTTTCCAAAAGATGGCTTTCTGTCTTTTTTGAAAAATTTGTATGAAGATCCTAAAAAAATAAAGTTTTTTAAATAGCTCTTAATATATTAAAGTTAACGTTGTCAATTGTATCTTAGAACGTTCTCGAGCAAATTTCACCGCTCTGCGCAGATTCATATCTGACGTAGCATTTGTATTTTGAGCGTGATGTTCACATATACGGTAAAGTATTGTCAAAAGCACGCAAACATTTCTGAATTATTATGTAGATAAGTGTGCGAAATTTCATACTCCTCCGTCCGCGCAATGTTCACAAAGTTTTTCCTTCACGTATTAATATATATGTAGATAAAGAAATGTCTAGCTGCAAATAAGCACGTACGCCTGAAATTCACCCAAAGTGTTCGAGAAACATATTCCTGGCAAGCTTTGACCTTTTGAAAGTCATAATAATAGTATAGTAATAATATAACACGTTTCTATACAAAGGTGTCAGTAAAGTAATATATTAATGTCACATACGAAAGTTTTATATTGAATGTAGTAATGGGCACTCGGATCTCCATCAATGACACCCTTGCCTTCCTGTTCTTTATTACAAGTTTCATTGTATTTTATTTATCATCTTGGCTCATCGAGGTTTCGATTACTGCATTTATCGATGTACACGCTCGCATCACATATTTGATAAACAATATTAACTAACAGCCGGTTTCATAAAAAAATAAAGGAGACTTTAAGTTTCCTTTAAAAAATAACGCGTTTCATAAAAACAAAATGACATTAAAGCCGACTTTATGGTAAAGCCTCGTTATTGGCACTAAAGTCAACATTAGTGTAGTTCAATCTTTTAACACCGGAGTTAATAGAAAATGGTGGCGCTTTAACTGTTACAAATGATGAAAATTTGTATATTATGTACGGTGATACTGTGGACAAAAATGAAAATAGGGTGGAAAACATGGCAAAATGGGAAGAATATTATTGTTTACTGATTTCATTTACTAATTCATAAAACATAATAAATTAACAATAATAACGACACATTGATGCTTTATTGAGAAACGAAATTGACAAATTAACAGAAATTCCGCGAAAATATTTGTAAACAACCTATATTTTCCATAGATTTCCATGGTAACACTATCAACTGCTACAAACTTTGAAGTTTTTTTTTTTGAAACGCGTCATCTTATAATAACCATGGCGTAATCAATCGCTTTTAAAAATCACTTAACGATAAGATTAAGACACGATCGCAAGCAGTCGTATTCACAAAACTATCGGAATCTAATCTTAAATCCTATCTTGAACTGGATCATTTTCATACTGATATTTCAAACATAACGAATTTTTAAGATATCTACTAGATATCTTGTTTTGTGAATACCAATCCGCCATTTTATAATTGTCAATCAAGATAAGAGCGTAATAAGACCGCTACGAGAATAAGGACGCGGTTTCGTTCGGAGGTCGTGGGTTCGATCCCAGGTGCCGACCATTTTTCTCTTTCACGACACAAGCTTTAAGTAGCTTACTGTGGAAGAGTCAAATAATGTATTTGTGTTCACTTTGAGTGAGCACAGACAGATTCATTTTATCAAAAAGAATAAAAAAACGAGAGGAAATTTACTTTTTTAGATACTTTTTTTTAAATACTTTTGCTATACAAAGAATAATTCGAAATCCATTAGCATTATAATATCAATAAAATTTGAATAATAAAATAAGCAGAAAATTCACTTTTCAAAATATCGTCTGTCTGAAAGCGTAGGTATTCTACCTTTGTGTATTATGATCATCCGACACATTCCATAAAGAACAACTCGTAGAGGGCGCTCCGGTGACGAGACAACAATAAACAACACGTTTTACGACACAATAGAACACCCTGTAGCCTGTTTTGACATGATGTCGTGCCAAGATAATACCAAATATCTCCTCCCTAAATAATACATTATTATCTTCTCTGGTCTTCCCGAAGAGATTACATTATATTATAGTATCCTGAAATATGTAATATAAAATACTAGTTTTACCCGACAGACGTTGACGTCTTTATTTGAAAATATTGAATACGAATATTTTGTATAATGCTATAAATCAAGATACTCAAGACATTTTACTAACATATCCACAATATAATGTTTGTACCGACCTCGGTAGCCTAGTTGTACTAGTGTGGACTTCAGATCCGAGGTCCCGGGTTCGATTCCCGGTCGGGTCAGAGTTTTTCTGTGAAGTGTTTTTTCACTTGAAATTTCTACCCGGGGTTGGCATGTCTCAGATTGGACGGGACCGGTTGACTGGAGAAAATTGCCTCAGGCAATAAGTTCCGCCGGCTATACTGACACCTTTGTATAGAAAAGTGTTATATTATTATTTGTGACAGTCAAAGCGCCACGAAATTTTCTATGAACTCCGGTGTTAAAAGATTGAACTACTCTAAAGTCTTTACGAGACTTTACCATAAAGTCGGCTTTAATGTCATTTTTTTGTTATGAAACGCGTTATTTTTAAAGGAAACTTAAAGTCTCCTTTATTTTTTATGAAACCGGTTGTAAACTTGATTTATTTTATTTTTTACATTTTGTGTCAATTGGTATTAATCATGTAGGAATTTGCGACTTCATTGTCATACAAGTAGAAAATAAGAATTATTTTTCAATCGTGTCCATTTTTCACAAGTGAATCCCCAATAATTTAACATAACCGTAAACGCCTTCCACAAATGATATTTATTTTGATAAATACTTTTTGATTTTTCATTTTCAGAACAATTTAAACTACGCCATCTGTATTGCAAGAGCACCAAACACGTGCACAATCACATATTCGGTCTACGACGCATATTCAGTTTTTCAGATTTCAAACAACGATTTCGGTGAGTCTACTCCTTACATTCTAAATAATAAATCATTATTTTTTATTCCGTGATTATGGTTTTAAAATTTTACAACAGATGGCTCTAGTCTCACGTTCGATTAAAAAACCATCGGATTCATTCTGATTAAATTTTGTTTTATGATTTCTTCAACAGATGGCGTTCCACTCTTGCCACCCGGTCAAGCTGGTGTTGAAATATTCAACTGTCCCGATGATTATATCGTCATAAATGGTATAAGACTGTGTGGAGAAAGACTCAATGATGCAACTTTGACTGAAGATTTTACGACGAATGCACCAGTCACAGGTATCTATCACTTTCTAAAAAAAAAAAAAATAACAATGACGGTTTTAAAACCTTAAAAAAACTAAAAAAAAAAAAAACGGCATTTCATCCTAAAATGTGTATAAAAAGGAAACCGTTATTGCCTCTTGCGTTTAATACGCAACAGTTTGTGTTCGAATTTATGAAATAAATTAATAAATTAACATTTTTTATATAAAGGTGTCAGTGGGGCAAGTCGAGTTTTATCGAAAGCTTATTGCACGCAAATAAGCGCTTATTAGCGTGCAATTTGTATTCTAAAATCAAACGATCGAATCATTCGATCATTTTAGTATGAAAATTTTTCGAAACTCTTTCTATGATCGTTTCGATATTCGATCATCGAAAACTTATACTAGGGCTACAGTATAGCCTGCGAAACTTACTGACAACAAACTCGAGTAAAAATATATTATATTTAGATTAACAAATCACTTTATACCTATTGAGCGGTTTTTCTAAGATTAACCAAGGAGGCAGCAAAAGATCTACCCATCACGCCGTGTCCCGTTCCCGTAAGGGGTAGGCAGACAGAACGGACCCCCACTTTTTGCTATCCAAGTACACTTTTTTCGCCTCTTGCACCGACATACCTACCTTTTCTCATACAACTTCTCCTATTTCTATTATTTCTGACCTGCCTTTCTATGCAAATTAATGGCCTCTGATTTGCAAACGATCTTGTGCACATATTATGCACTAAATATAGTTTAATAAAATTTACAGGATAACATAGATTGATAAATTGACAAGTTTTTGAAAACAGTTAGATGAAAAAAGCTATATGATATTTTTTTTTAAATCGTCTTCAATTTTTTTTTTAATTTTAAGTTGATGGTATTAGATAGACCCATAATTGTTTTTGTATCTTCTAAAAATTAGTGTCTCTGCAACCATTTATATTCTGTAAGTCGGGGTTCGACAAAATAGTACTTAAAATTACAACTCAAAAACTATAAAAAATCGCTGAACATGTTGAGTTATTTAGATAGCGCTAAAAGGGTTCTCTCTCTGGACTTCCGCTTAGTCGTACTTTCTGCGACACCCTGTATTTTTAATCCGGATAATACGAACAATTCCTGGTAATCTTGAAGCAATGTTACAATAAAACTCGGCATCATTGTTCTAACCCTAACCCCTAAGCCTCAGAGGGTTAAGCCTGCTTCACATTTCTTAAGTATTGTGGTCAAGTAGCGAATAGTTTAGTTACTAAACGTGCCTAATCATCCAAAATTTAGTCGAGAAGATATAGTCGGTAGCCTTCAATTTAATTTTTTGGATGAATAAGGCCCCAGAATGCTTGAAATACCCTGGATAGACATGATAACACATGCCGAAGCTCTAAGGCGAGCTGGAGTAGACAGAGAGTTACTGTCAAGTTACTGTCAAATATCAAAGTTCGTAAGATTTCATACTTAGGCCATGTACTTCGTGGGGGAAAATATCACTTCTTACCGCATCTGATAGTGAGGGATGGTGAAGACCTGGACGGAGACCATCATGGCTGCGCCACATAAGAGAGTGGACATCCGAAGTGTGGAGGAGCTGTTCAAAGCGGCGCAGGATAGAAATAGATCGCTAACGTTGGGGAGACCCGACTAGGAATTTAAAGAAGAAGAACGCCCCCACCACTCGAGAGTGGCCTCTGACTCACCTGCTATGCTTGCGTGAAACTATATAGAAAACATACGAAAGTCATGAAAATTATATTAGAAAACCTATCGATCGACATTCGAGAATACGACATAGTGTTCCTGTAATTGAATAAAGTACGTATTTATGGTTTGTCTTCGAGAACGGAGTAAATATAAGCTGAAATGAAGTAGATATTTATGTAGCTACTTTATTACTCGCTACTTGACCATTTTGAACAAGGCTTTAGTTATAAAATTAAACGACGTCAATACTAAAGTAGTGTGAACTTGGCTTAAGAGATAGATTTGAAAGGGTTGTTGTAAAAATAAGCTTCCTCTCAATTTCCGGTATAAGTATAAGGCACCCTTAACAATTGAATAGGCTTGAAGCGCCTGCAGATAAATCTCATATTCAAAGATTGAAAATAACAATGAACATTGGTCGGTGGAACTACTCGAATTTTATTTACAGGTTATAAAATTAAATAATAATAGGGCATATATAGATGGGACTTAATATTCAAGCGTTTTGTTCTTTGATTATGATGAATATGATTATTTAGTGAATCGTGAAATGAGGGTAATCCTTCTTATCAGAATATATAGGTAATAGCCCCTATTCGGATTTTGGAACGTTCTTATTAAGAACGTTCCAAATGATTTAGAATTAAGTTCACTCGAACTAAAATTCGTATTCGGAATTATGCCGTGTTCTAAAAACCAATATTAGTTCACTATAAATATTTTTTTGAATTATAATTGACTATGGATCGAGCATGCGCCATATTGGTTGATGCTGACAAGCGGACAGCCAATCGGAGAAGACAAATTCAAACGAGCTCCATGTTCCAGCAAGTTCCAAGGTAACATGGTCGCCGGAAACTGCCGAACCAACCCGAAGTGTAACGAAGACGACTGTATGATTACATTGGTGTTCAATGATAATAATTTTTGATGCTATTATTTGTATTAATTATAATAAATTCGGGGGAAATGCTTAATATTTTTAATAAAAATAAACTTGTTTTATAATTATTTGGTTAAAGAAACACGTTTATCATAAAAATATCATCAGATATCTTTTTAGACGCATACAATTAGGTGTGAACTAAGATTAGGAACGTTTTGACAGATAAACGCACTAAAATTGACTTAAAAACGAAATTTGAATACCAAAATGAACTAAAAAGAGTGGAAATCCGTACTCTCTGCCTACCCCCTTCGGGAAACGGCGTGATGGGTAAAAAAAAAAGTCTAATTAAGAACAAATTGGAACGTTCTAAAATTTCTCGAATACCAATCCGACTAATTAAAATTGGAACGTTCTTATTTTAGTTTAGTGCGTACTTAATTTGAATTGGAATAGGGGGTAATAGGTATATACATACTATTACATACTCACAACTAAATTGGAGATATTAATGGAATCTTGCGTCGTTTTCCAGAACAAGACTTTTTAGGGTCTGTACACATCTCTAACACGTCGTTTTCCAGAACAAGACTTTTTAGGGTCTGTACAGGCCATTACATACCTACTCGTAAAGAACCAACAATTTGGTGCTAAATACCAAAGCGAAGGTTTTACCGTCGGGTTGGCCAGCGTCAAAAATTTAAATTGCTGTTATTTGTTCAAGTAGGTACTCAATCGCTCTTTCGTTGAGCTGAATGAAGTCGGAAAGTCACCATTGTGCTAATTGATTTAGCCTTTTTGTATGTGTTTTCTTTTTTGCACCTTATACTGTACTAGCTGACCCACCCGTCGAACTTCGACCTAACTCATAATAAAAAATAATAAGTTTGACATATTACATGAATTAAATACAGTTGTTTATGACATAAAAACTGAATTAAAGTGAGTTAATAATTTGTTGCATTATGTCATAGTTATTGTATATACGGATGCGAGATGAAGTTCGACGGACCATAAGTTTGTAATAAAAACAATTCCTCTATAATTGCGTAACTTTATAAAAAAATCCAAGAGATGGCGGTGCAGTAGGAAATAAGTCACATGTGAAGCGTGTTACATTATTGTATATTATGTTGTTGGATGAAATAAACCAGAATTTAACCGAATTACTACGGTAAGATTATGTCATATAATGTTAATGGCCTATGGCCGTATATGATTGAATAAACAAATAAATAATAAGTTCTGTCATTGCATTCGGACACTATGCGGCGCACCGCGGTCTACCTCTTCGCCTCACAGTCGTACTCAGGGGAGTCTAGCCATCCGCATTTAAAGAAGATGTCAGCACATCTGCCATGATCGGTGTGGATTCTATTCAACGCTTTCCAGTGTCTTCTAGACAGTTTGAAGCTGCATGGGTGGTGTGTTAGTGATATATGACAAATCCCTAGTTATTTGGTCTTAGGCCTCCTCCCATCCGACCCTCCAGTTCTCCACGATATTAAAGTTCTGGGCAGTTTATAAGTTTTCTGTACTCCCTAATAAGAACATTCTGTCTTCGGAGGTCTCGATGCGGTTGTATGTGATTCAGAACAAGCAGCCAGAAGATTCGCATGATTTGTAATTTCGAGGTTTTCGACGAATTTGGCCACCTTAATTGCGAACGTTATTGACGCACTCGTAAAAGTGATCACACTTAGCCATCCTTACAAACTGCAGCAGAAGATGGTCGTTAGCCTACAGAAACCTGAAGGATTTTGGGGGTTGGTCATAAATACTAAGTAGGTACCAGCCTAGTGAAGTGGAATCGCAAATAGTTAATAGATGTAATAAAAAATTGGCAATAATTTATTTTCTTATGAGTTTCGGTAATTAAAACTCCAGGGCCAGGAGCATTCGGAAATGAAAAAGCCATAAATTATGGAAGTAATAGACTTTCGAGAACGTTTTTATGACCACTTGGAAGAAATGACTTCAACGCTGTTGGATCTGAATGGAAATTCTTTAAAAATATCCTTTTATCACATTTTTCTGCTATTCACGGTTTCAGGTTTCCATCGTGCAGTCGATTTTTTGACATATTTTCCAACTCTTTTGTTCCTACTAACGTGATTATTTACGCTTTCTTTTATCCATCTTTTAACATTCTCTCGTTAGTTTTCTAGCTAGGGGTACCACGAGTAGGTGATGCCAACAGCTTTATATTATGGACCAATACCTACATCTTCTACATAAAATAGTCAATTTCATATTTTGATCACACAATATTTGGAATAATAAATGATGGTCCGACCTCGGTAGCATAGTTGTACTAGCGTGGATCAGCTTCAGATCCGAGGTCCCTGGTTCGATTCCCGGTCGGGTCAGAGTTTTTCTAAGTGTTTTTTCACTTGAAATTTCTACTCGGGGTTGGCCTGTCTCAGATTGGACGGGACCGGTTGGCAGTTCCGCCGGCTATACTGACACCTTTGTATAGAAAAGTGTTATATTATTATTATTATGGTCGAATGGTTATTTTCAAAATACTGAAATATTAATAAAGTTGTTAGGTAAATATTATAGCAGAAACATAACTATAATGATAAAAAATCTTTACATATTGTAATAACTTTCTTTTTTGTTTCAGAAACAAGTGCTGGACCAGTGGTGCTTTTATTCAGAACTAATGGAAATGTTACAGGAAGGGGTTTCAAATTGGCATACAGACAAAATCATTGCACTGTTTTGTTTGGATAAATACATCCATCAATCATCAGTCTGTCCCAACCATAATTGCTCAAGTACTCTTTCTGACAACAGAAAGCCTCGTACTGGCCAAAGAGCATGTCAACAGTTACGTTTTGATGCTCAATATTTCCTACCTCCGAAAACGAAAAAATAACAGTCTTGAATAACTGTTGTTTTAATCTAAGATCTCGAATACAAACTTAAGATTCTTTTTCTTTCTTCTTTCCTTGTTCATATCCCATATTCTATTTATTTTTTTCACTGACCCGAGAAACCTCTTTCGCCTCGTTTTTCCACCTTGGGTCAATTTTGAGATCTGTCCTGGGCTCGAGGCTTCTCAGTTTGAAGTCTCTTTAATTCTAGACAGGTACCTAACCTAACCCAAAAATACTCCTTATATTTCATCCGGGCTCAAGACCTGTTTCAATGGAGCATTTTAAAACCTTTCTTCGAAAAACAAAATTTTCCTATTTCGAAAATCTGTATGGATTCTTGATAGTGTCAAGCTCTTAATAAAAATATTTATCACGTATTAAAAATATGGCTTGTTTTATTTCTATAAGTTTCAAATATCTTTATTTATTACCTTTCCCGCCGTATTCAATGTCCAATATGGGTAGCAAAGGAAACTTGTTTACATACATTCTTCCTTAATCCCCGCTTAGGATCATAGGGGGGCAACAATTTGAATGTTGAATGTTTGTTTCATGATTTGACCATCTGAATGGCAACGATGGCACGTATAGTGATTACACTAAGCAAACCTTCGAAATTAGATTGGAAGAGTAAGTGTCGTAAGCTCGCAGTGGTTCAAATTTGTAAAAATATCATCATCATCACTGGCTCACTGAGAGCCTCGGCCTCCTCTAAAGTTCGTCGCCATTCCCTCCTGTCCATCACCCGCACTCTCCAGTTTGTCACACCAACATCCCCAAGGTCCCTTTCCACACCATCCATCCATCGATCCGGGGTCTGCCCACCCCGCGTCTCTCACCTGGTCGTGTATTAAGAATTTTCTTTGGTAGGTATTCGGTCAACTTCCATGCGCTGGACATGTCCCAACCATCTCAGGCGATACACCTTAACAATATTATCTCTTGAAAATCGAACACTTTTCGATTGCATCAAATATTTGGTTTTATCTGTGATTTTGAGGAATTTATCATGAATCAATAAAAAAAATATGAAAAACAAAGAGCAAAGAGGTTGGTAGACTAGCGGTTACGAGGCCGGCATTCTCAATGTTTCGTGCGGATGTGGTTCGATCCCAGGTGCCTACCATCTTCCTCTTTCACGACACAAGCTTTAAGTAGCTTACTGTGAAAGAGTCAAAGAGTGTATTTGTAAAGAAAAAATAACATCTAATGACTCAAACAATTCATTACTAATGTTCGATTTTCAAATGGAACAAACCACTACGGGCTTACGTCCGTCTTCTACTGTTATTTCGAAGGCTGGCTTAGTGTGATCACTTTACGTTAACAACGTTCGCCATTAGGTGGTAATGTTTGTCTCCGAAACTCCTAATCATGAGAATTCTCAACATGTTCAACAAGTAGAAATTTAATAATAAATGAAATACAGAGATAAAAGCTGGAAATTATTGAGAACAAGAGAGCAACCAAATTTAAAGTGTATTTGTGTTCACTTTGAGTGAGCACAGATTCATTTTATTAAAAAAAAAAATCATTATCGTCACAAATATTTGAACAGTCTTTATAAGGTGTCTATAGATAATCTTCTTCTTTGCCGGGCCTCGAGTTCGAGGATCCCATAACACTCACCGCCTTTGGTGTATTCTTGAATGTGCGTAAAGACCTAACCTGGATGCGCAGACCCGACCGCACTCCGGACACGCGAAGATCTCTCCGCGATCCCTCTCTCTCTGCCGTTGGGCATCCGCTCTGTGGCGGTTTTGAAGCTTCCTTGCCTCTGAGACTCCCCGGGATCGCAAACAAACATCACGCCAGGCAGGCCTGTCATGAGCCAACCGTTCCCAATCATCGGGGGCCCCACAGAGCTTAAGGGATTCGCGGAGATTGTCCTTGTAACGTTTTCTTTGACCTCCCACGTGTCGCCTTCCATTGACTTCACCATATAGAAGTCTCTTAGGCAGTCTATGGTCTTCCATCCTAATGGCGTGCCCCACCCATCGCAGCCGAACTTCCACCATCATATCCTCAATGGATCTACATCCAGACTTCTGAAGTACGGAAACGTTAGTGATGTGATCGCTCCAATGCACTCGCAGTACACGTCTCAGGAATCTCTGATGGAATAGCTCGAGTGCTCTCACATGTCTACGATAGGGAACCCAGGCCTCAGAACCGAATAACAGTATAGGCAGCACAACTGCCCTATAGACAGTTAATTTTGTGAGAGGAAAAATGTCTCGGTTATTAAAAACTCTATCACCGAGCTTGGCTATAGCTGAAGAGGCGTTCTGAATCCTGGTGTTTATTTCCTCGTCGAGTGATGAGTTGCAGGTGACAGTGCTACCAAGATAAGTGAACGCCGAGACATTTTCCAAACCTTCCTCGTCTATAGTAATACTTACAGGATTAATCATTGATCCATCCATAGGGCATGCAACAACCTTTGTCTTTCCAATGTTCACCTCCAACCCAAACCTTCTGTAAACCTCCGCATATACATTGTAACAGAATTTTTTTGAGTGGGCAACACAGCCGCTTCAGGTTTTGTGTCGAGTCACGGTGCGAGGTGAGGGGTAACAATACTGAAGACAGGCGGCCATTGCCACAATTTTTCAGTCGACGAGACACGCGCTAATTTGCGGTGTAAGATCTATTTGAGGGTTAAAAAGGGTTTTTAATCGAAAGAAGTTAAATCGAGAATGATCTCTCTAATGTGAGTTACATAAGTTCAGTCTTACAAGTCAAATAATTTAAAAATATAATAACAGTTTTATAGTGTTGAGTGGCGTCATATCAAACGACGAGCCGCAGTTAAAAAGGTATGTCCCTTGATACTTATCGAAATAACTTTTAAAAGATAAATTAAACATCAAAACGTGCTTCACACGTAAGCCAATATATTAAGCGTTCCGAAAATTAAATTTTCAGAACGCGGCTCCTAGCTGACGCCACTTTCTGGGGCGTGCAAGGGTCCCATCTACGCCACTTTCTGGGCCGTGCAAAGGGTCCCAGCTGACGCCGCTTTCTGGGCCGTATAGTCCTCGTAGAGGAGTAATAGGTTGACGTCACCTTTTGGGCTCTGGATGAGCGACCAGACCAGTCAACACTTCTGGCCACCGGCTAAGAGCCAACCGTTGCTGGGCGCATCTACCGGGGCGGTCTCCTCGCCACCCTGCAGTCGGCGTGACTGGTGGACCCAAGACCTCAAAGACAAGAGACCGCTGAATCTTTAAGCTGAGTTTTATACAATTTTACATCTAATTTTTTACATAAGAAAATTTGGTTTGATATTTCCACTTTACCTGTGAACCTATAAATGAAAGTACCTACCATATTATACAATTTAATCGCAATACAAGTTTTTTATTGTACAATCACCCACTGAGAGAGGACAGCCCGTCACATTATTGGCGCCCAACGTGGGGCCTGGAGTATCATCTCAGTAGTTGAGAAACCCCAGGATTCGAACCCACGAATCTTCCTGCTTGTGACGTTGTTCTTTCTTAGAGGGGAGTTGTGTGGTTGGCTGAAAACTTGTGGCAATCATTTAGGTTAATGTGATTATCATTTCAATGTATCGCACTCATTTTATTTCTAAACATTGACTATTAAATTGCATTTATTTTGTCTTGTGAGTCTTGTGACAATCAATTTTTCAGAGTAAGTACCCTAGAGAGGTGCTTACAATCTTGTACGTGTCGATGGGTAACTATTAAACAATCCAATCTATACCTAGAAATTTTTATTGCAAAATCAATTGTCCTAACAGTGAAATGAACTTTATTTAAATAATTCCACAAATTAATTTTTTTTAATTATTTTAAAACCCACTCATAACTGCTCAGTTTTATTAAATGTATAAATTACATTCATAGCTGTTCATTGCATTAAAATCTTGTTACGAACGCCATACATAACTGTATATTGGGTGTTTTCAGCCTTGTCCAGTGAAACCGGCACGAGCATCAGAACGTCACGAGCGCGCAGGCCACATGCTGCAGAGGATTTGGACGATATCCTGAGAGCGAGCTTTTATTTGTGCAGAATGTTTTCAACTCAGCAAAGCACAATCGAGGAACGACTATTTCACCCTCGGATGCAAGTGAGGTTATTTTGTTTGTTGTAATGATTTCATTTCACATTATGAATTTTATTGCTCGACATCAGCAAATCATGTCATTTGTATTCAGATGCAGCGCCCATAACGAATAGATACGTTCTTGCACTTAATCTTTGTTTCATAGGTCAGCGTCAACACAGAAAACACATTCGTATATAGCAAGAAATTTTGTGTGTCAATTACGTGAACCAATGTAAGGTGTGCGGCGGGCCCACACACAGCGCAATTTCATAAAAAGGGTGAACTCTGTTGCGTTACGCGCGGGCGACACGATTCGTTGAGTAGGCTCCCTTGCGGACGGCTATAGTGGCGCGAGGCGATCGACGGCTGGCCTGGCACACATCTCTCTCCTATAAGGTGAGGGGCGCGCGCCACCACTGCAACCCGTTGTTTGCACGGTTGGAAAGAGATTACACACTTTAAATCTGTAGACCGGCGCGGCGTATTGGGGAATTTGCCGATATTAATTATTATTATAGTAGGTAAATTTTATTGAATTATCGTAGTGTTTTATTATGAATGTTTTTATTTAAAACGAGCATAGAATATTTACAGCGTGTGTTGTCTGTCGTTAGATAACTTTTAGAATCAGGTACGCCGTAGAAAGAACTAAACTCAACACCATAGATACATTGTATTTTATCGAACTAATTATAAATATATGTAAAAATTATCTGCAAGCGCATAATTTTACAGCGACTGCGCGAAATTTAAGTTTAAACTCAGGTGTTATTCATTCATTTCGTAAATACTCAGCGACATGGAAGACGACAAGGTGACTTCATTGGAGGTTCCCAAGCCCGATAAAGCCGAGAGTCCTGCGGGATCTGACATCGAGCAAGAAATCGAAGACGGGAACAAATACACTTATGTCCAAGGATATTGGCGCAGTAAAGCAAAGTCAGAAAAAGCTGGCCCCAGCTCTAAAGGCTGCACTTCACCTAATCCCTTAAGGCAGATGCAGGCCACAACGCACATGGTGCATCCCAGAAAATGGGGAATCAACTTCTCAGGCACCGGTGATGCGAGAGAATTCGTAACCAGAGTCACGGAATTGGCGGAGGTCTATGAAGTGGCACTGGATTCCGTTGTGAAACATATGCCAATCTTGCTCTCCGACTTCGCATTAACATGGTTCAGGGCGACTGAAGTGGAGACTAAGTGGAGCGTGTTTAAAAAAAAATTCCTGGAACAATTCGAAGGACATGGAGAACAGAGAGCCATGAAATCCGAAATTATGTCGGCCAAGCAGTCCCCGCTCGAATCTGCCTCAGAATTTATATTAAAACTGATTTCGAAGAATAGACAACTCGACGCTCCCTTCGAAGATCAAGAATTTCTAGAAATTGCTAAACATGGATTGTCGGAAGACTATTCCTCCGTGTTGGCGTCGTCCGTGATTCGAAACTCAGTTGAGTTGATGTCGCTATGTGCCAAGTACGAGTCTTTGTCGGGAAGGGGACAAAGCATGAAGGGCAAAACAAAGGGCTCAGTGTTGGAAATAGGCCAAAGCAAAGACGAAAGGGACGCAAGCACACATGCAGAAGCGCGCTCCAATAAAAAGCGCGTCCAGACATGCTTTTATTGCTCAAGACCAGGACACATCCAAAAAGAGTGCTACAAAAGGAAGAGAGAACTGGGTATTAAACACAGTAAGGATGCTAACTCAAATGGTGCCAACGCTCACTGGGATCGTGACAGCGGAAATAGTCATGCTCCAAAAAACGACTAAGGAGCCAGCCGTCCGTTGAAATAAGGGAAGCCGAATGGCGTGACTGGCTCCAATACGTTGAAATCTTCAATAAAACGCAAAACGTCGCTCCCCTCATTTGCGCCAAGAGTGGAGACAACCGGCCTTATCTGGAGGTGATGATAGAAGATGAGATATACGTGGGGTTATTAGATTCGGGGGCATCAATTAGCGCAATGAGCAGGGAACTTGCGGAGTATTTCGTGGCGAAGGGGTATAGCTGGAAGAGGGCCTCCTGGGACGTAACTTTGGCAGACGGGAAGCTTGTCGACAGTCTTGGAAGTATCACCCTGAGTGTCGAGTGCGGGAATAGCAGAAATGAGGTGAATTTCGTCATCCTGAGTAAACTGAGTCAAGACCTAATATTAGGAATGGATTTTTGGATGAAATTCGACATCGCTCCCTCTGTACTAAGTCATGTCAGATACTCCAAGGAGAAGATCGTAAGTGAACTGGGCAAGTTGGAGAATAAGCACCATCTCAACGAATATCAAAGGACTGAGCTAAAGAAAATCGAGGAAGAGTTCAGGGAAATATCGTTCGAATGTATGGGATTGGGCTGCACGAACTTGATTGAGCATAAAATAGAGACGGTGGGCGAGCCGATTAAGCAAAGATATTACCCACTGTCACCCGCTAAGCAGAAAATTGTAGAAAGGGAACTAGAACTCATGCTGTCATTGGGAGTGGTGAGGCCGTCAAACTCTGCTTGGTGTAACCCTAGCCTGATCGTCAATAAAAAGGATGGATCCGCTAGGTTCTGTCTTGACTCCAGGAAACTCAACGCCGTGACAAAAAGAGACAATTACCCTCTGCCGAACTTGAGCAGAACTTTATCCAATCTTAGAAATGCGAAATATATAAGCTCGGTGGATCTTTCCAAGGCCTTTTGGCAGATTCCCTTGGAGAAGTCCTCATGTCAGAAGACGGCCTTTGCACTGCCAGGTTTGGGTTTGTACGAATTCGTCAAGATGCCATTTGGTCTCGTCAATGCGTCCAGCGAGCTGCAAAGACTTGCCGATCGACTTTTCGGACCAAAATTTGACCAGAATGTGTTCTGTTACGTAGACGATCTAATAGTGGTGAGTTCCGACTTCGACTCTCATCTAGAACTGCTTCGGAAAGTAAAAGAGAAACTGAAGGAGGCGGGGCTTACAGTGAAATTTTCGAAATGTGAATTTTGCAGGAGTCAGCTGAAATACCTGGGTTTCCTCATTGATCAGGAAGGACTCAGACCTGACCCAGACAAAGTAAGGTGCATTGAAGAATACCCTTCTCCTAAGAACTTAAAGGAGTTGAGAACGTTTTTAGGTATGGTTGGCTTCTATAGAAAGTCCATTAGGAACTGTAGTGAGCTTTCAGCACCTCTAAATAAGCTTCTGCGAGTAAAACGGGGAGAAAACAACTTCGCCTGGAACAACGAAGCTGAGGAGGCTTTCATCAAGCTGAAGAGAGCTTTGACCACCGCGCCAGTGCTCACTTGTCCTGATTTCAGCAAACCGTTCTTGCTACACACTGACGCAAGCCAAAACCAAATAGGAGGCGCATTGCATCAAGTAATAGAAGGTGTGGAAAAACCATTAGGCTATTTCTCTAGATCGTTGACGAAGAACGAGAGGAACTACGGAGTCACAGAGAAGGAGTTATTGGCAATTTTGGACTCTATAGAGTTCTTTCGGCCATACATTGAGGGAATGAAATTCACTGTCATAACTGATCACGCTGCCCTCAAGTTTCTTACAAACATTTCCAACCCCTCGGGAAGATTAGCTCGATGGAGCGTTCGAATCTCTCAATTTGACTTTGATGTGGAGCATAGAAAAGGGAAACTGCACCACGTCCCAGATGCTCTGTCCAGGATTCCACAAGTTATTGAAGCTTTGTCAAATGGTGACATTCCCTCAGGGCAAGATCCCTGGTACGATAGAATCTATAGTGGGTGTGTGGATAATCCTGCAAAGTTTATAAACTATCGAATTGAAGACGACAAGTTGTTCCGACTGTCGAAGGATGACAATCCTTTCTACCAAGAATTCTCTTGGAAAGAGGTTCCCAGATGCAACGCACGACAGGAACTGATACGAGCCATTCATAATAATGGGCACACGGGTGCCTTCAAGACCTTCAAAGCACTGGAGAAATACTTCTATTGGCCCCGTATGTTTAACGATGTCAAAGGGCTGGTTAAGGCCTGCGATACATGCAAACAATACAAGCCGTCGAACGTCCCACCTGCTGGCATCATGCAGAACAGGAAGAAGGTGAATAATAGGCCCATGCGAATGATCAGCGTCGATGTCCTTGGGCCACTGCCGAAGTCGTCCTCAGGGTTCGTGTATATCCTATCAGCTGTCGACGTATTTTCCAAGTACTGCTGGATTTTTCCAATGCGGAGGGCAACGTCTCAGGAAATTGTCAAGTGGATAGTCAATAAGATATTCTTACACGAAGGCGTGCCTCAAGTGATGGTATCAGACAATGGGAAGCCATTTATTTCGAATCACTTTCAGGAATCGATGAAGAGTCACGGAGTACAAAAGATTTTCTACAACACCCTGTACACTCCTCAAAACAACACAGTAGAAGCCTACAATAAAACTATAGGTTACACTTTGGCAATCTTCGTGAACAACGAACAGAGGAAATGGGACCAATTCTTGGACAGGGTTCAGTCGATAATAAACAATTCAGTATGCTTATCGACAGGTTACACTCCGTCCTTGCTGATGAAAGGCAGAGAGCTTGTGTTAGACGGAGGTGCCTACGGTGAGTACACGGACTCCGACTCCCTCGGTGGAAATAGGTTAGAAGAGGACAGGCGCCTGTACAGGGAAAGGTTGAAGGATCTCAACACTCTATTTAACATAGTTTCAGAGAATCTGTGGACGGCATATAGAAGGAACGCTCTCTATTACAATAAAGGTAGAACGGACCGTAAACACGAAGAAGGCGACGTAGTTTGGAGAAAAAAATTTGCGCAATCCAAGGCGGGCGAGTATTACTCTTCGAAGCTGGCGCCTAGATTCGTAAAATGCAAAGTCGTTAAAAAAATAAGTGACATAGTTTATCAACTGGAAGACGTGATTTCGGGACAACGGAACCGTTTTCACGTGAAGGACATCTTAAAATGGGAGTCGGACGACCATTCGCTCGGTCGGACGACTGGCTGAGGCAGAGATCCTCGTCTTCCCTCAAGGAACTCTTACTCCACAGAGTTACGGGTATGACGCACCCGAGGTACCTTAGTTAGGTCACTGTTAAAACCCTTGTCCTTACCCTAACAGTGCCTCCCCCTCCAAACAAACCCAATCCTTCATCATCCCATCCTTTTGTCTCTAAAATTCCTTCCCACAAAATCCTCGAAATACAATTCCACCTGTAAATACTTGTAAGTACCGCTTGTAAGATACGTCAGAATATTAGTTAAAATAGTTGATATTTTTCCCGAGAAAAATGTATATAATTTAGGTATTAGAGATCAATAATGATAGTTTAGGTATATTGGTGATAGTCATGTAGGTATTTATGTGAAAACAATAGTTTCATAACAGTGTTCTAGAAATTCTTTTTTTTGCGAACAAGTCATATATATGTCCGCAACATTGTAGTGAGCTACAATTATTATGACAATATTGAATCTCTTTATCTTAACGAGTTCAATGAATGTACATAATGTTTAAACCTGGTGCAAACATAAGGGCTAAACTTAGTCGCAGCTCTCTTTAACGAGTCGATTTTAGCAAATGTTTTCTATTAGGTTGTGTTTAGCTTCGCACAGCAATGAGCTGGCGTCAAAAGGTACTCAGCGGTTAGACGCGCTGTAGTGTGACACTCGCTTGAGCTGACACTAGCGTGTGGGACATTTCTTTTGGTTGGAGGTAAACAGAAATTTTAACTCATTTTCGAGTTACTTATGGTAAGCCTTCCATGTAACGAAGAATTAAAATGACCTAGTCGAATTTTAAGATCGGCAGGAGGTATTGGTCTTTTATTTAGGAGATCGTGAGGGTCACGGTACGATTTAGGTAGTGTGATGAGCACACATACGTTTTTTTTAGGAGGTCGTAACAGTTTCGTACGACATAGGTAGTGTGAAGAGCGCACTCATGTTTTGTGTAGGAGATCGAAAGAGATGAGAAAAATGTTCATTAATAGGGTGAGGTCTGGTATGAATGATCTATGAATGAATACCTTTATGAGAATTGCGAGGGCCAGCGCATGCGTGAAGTATGACAGGTGAATGATAACTTGGTAAGATTGGTTTTGAATGGATGCTAAAATGACTCATTACCTAGGTAGTAACGTTGTAGAGCTAGGAAAAACCTAGGGAAACGCGTGTCGTGTAAATGACCGTGGTGGGCGGTGTATCTGCGAATGACATGATAATTTTATTCTGTTTTATTAATCTTATATTATAAAAGCACATATTTCTATGCGTCCAGCATGCTCTCAGGATGACGTTGTTACTAGATTAACCTGCGCGTTCCTGGCGACGATGCGTCGTGCATAAAAATAAAAAAAAAACATGTAAATAAAATATATATAACAATCTATGCTATAATTTTTCATTATAACAAAAGTTAAATGTGTTAATTTTATTGAACTTTATATGATGTGTTGGATACTACTAGTATGTAAGTTAAGTCGTAAGATTTGGACTCAATTTAGCTTTAAAATAACTCGTAATAAATAAGTAATAATAATAATAATCTCAGTGCCTGTCATGCATATATTATAATATGTATGTAATTTAAGCTGTAAGAATTAAGTCTATTGAAAACCTTTATGTTCTTTTATTGAATGCTGCATAGCATAAAATGATAGATGCGATGATAGAAAATCGATATTTATAATGATTTTACTCAAGTAAACAATTCTAGATTGATAATATAAAATAATATGTCTTCTCTAGACTATGTACAGATGCACATGACTGCAACATGCAATAATTTGTTAGATTAAGTATTTAAATATATTTCATGTATTTTATTAGTTTTAGATTTATGCATCGAGTTTGGCATTTTTTGTTCTGATTACCTTATTGTGAACAAGGTCCAGAGAGTAGTTCATGCACATATGTGATGAATATTGGCAAATCACTTTGAGGTGTGACTTTGCAATGAGCAAGCTAGTTTCTCAAACAAATTATTTTTTTGTATTTTTTGAATTATTCAAATTAACGGGACTTGTGTCCTATTGTGTTGAGCAATCTGTGTTGCGAGCAGATCTGCCTGGTAATTTTTTACATTGAGAAGTAAACCTTTAGTTTATAGACTAATAAGTAATGTATTAATATTAGTATTTAAGTGATCTAGAACTTAGTTGATTTGAAACAATTTTTAAACCAATATATTTTTTGTAACACGGAAAATATTTCTCATGAAAATTACTTTAAGTTGTTTATTATGAACTAGCTAGGTATGTGAATTGGTATCGATGTGGTGGTCAACGCATTATGAGTGATGCCCAGTCAGCAGCTCTTCCCTGGACTGTTTCATTTTTTCTTCTCTATTTGTCTTGTTTTTTTTGCCAGTCCAATGAAGGGGATAAAAAAAAACTAAGCAAATAGTGGCGCCGGGCTTTGCACAACCGTTGCTTAATAAAACGCTTGTGCAAATTTTATTAATTTTTAACATGAGGCTGGACTGAGGCCAAACCGCGATCGGACCATCAGATCGATGCTTGTCGCAGGGAAGCATCCATCAGACTTGGAGCTTCACTTTGTCGAAGGTTCACCCGTCTCTGTCTGGTCATGTATTGGGATGTCGTAATGAAAGCTTGCGCAGGGTGATGTCACCTTTTATTTCTTCTTCTTCTCCTTTCTGGGTTCCTCTTGAAAAAATGGTTGAAAGCCAGGCGCTTCCAACATTTTTCGTGGGTGGGGCGGATATTTGTAACAGAATTTTTTTGAGTGGGCAACACAGCCGCTTCAGGTTTTGTGTCGAGTCACGGTGCGAGGTGAGGGGTAACAATACTGAAGACAGGCGGCCATTGCCACAATTTTTCAGTCGACGAGACACGCGCTAATTTGCGGTGTAAGATCTATTTGAGGGTTAAAAAGGGTTTTTAATCGAAAGAAGTTAAATCGAGAATGATCTCTCTAATGTGAGTTACATAAGTTCAGTCTTACAAGTCAAATAATTTAAAAATATAATAACAGTTTTATAGTGTTGAGTGGCGTCATATCAAACGACGAGCCGCAGTTAAAAAGGTATGTCCCTTGATACTTATCGAAATAACTTTTAAAAGATAAATTAAACATCAAAACGTGCTTCACACGTAAGCCAATATATTAAGCGTTCCGAAAATTAAATTTTCAGAACGCGGCTCCTAGCTGACGCCACTTTCTGGGGCGTGCAAGGGTCCCATCTACGCCACTTTCTGGGCCGTGCAAAGGGTCCCAGCTGACGCCGCTTTCTGGGCCGTATAGTCCTCGTAGAGGAGTAATAGGTTGACGTCACCTTTTGGGCTCTGGATGAGCGACCAGACCAGTCAACACTTCTGGCCACCGGCTAAGAGCCAACCGTTGCTGGGCGCATCTACCGGGGCGGTCTCCTCGCCACCCTGCAGTCGGCGTGACTGGTGGACCCAAGACCTCAAAGACAAGAGACCGCTGAATCTTTAAGCTGAGTTTTATACAATTTTACATCTAATTTTTTACATAAGAAAATTTGGTTTGATATTTCCACTTTACCTGTGAACCTATAAATGAAAGTACCTACCATATTATACAATTTAATCGCAATACAAGTTTTTTATTGTACAATCACCCACTGAGAGAGGACAGCCCGTCACAACATTTATAATCGATTGTAAATCCTCGGGCGAGTGAGCAACCAGTGCGCAGTCATCCGCATACTGTAATTCTGTGATATACGTTGAACTAGTTTTACTTTCAGACCGCAGTCTACGAAGGTTGTGCATTCCACTATCCATTCGAAATCTCACCTCAACGCCTCTCGTCTGCAAATATAGATAATATAGATAATATGTACAAGTGAAATGAGAGCGAATGTTGGACATTTGGGAATTCATCCGGGCTCAGGAATATTTATTCAATTCCAATTTCCGCTTTCACGGCACAACCCTTTGGTAAGTGTGAAATATGTCAAAGAGTGTATTTGTGTTCACTTCGAGTGAGCACAGATTCATATAAAAAAAAATACTGTTCATGTTCAATTCACGGACGGTAGATGACTCAATATTCATAGAGGAATGGACTATTTATATCAAATCGGTTTATTCGACGAATAACTAAAAAAATCTCTCGCCACACAACGGAGATAACGCTCTTTGCCGGATTAAACGGAATGGACTCTTATCAGTGTCAAAACAGACGAAAATTTGATAGACGTGCGTTACTACGCCGCGCCGCGAACTAGTGGTAAATGTACTCACATACCTATCGTTACCCAATTTGTTAGTAGTTGTACACGGTTCATCACAATTTATTTATAGATACCCTTGACAATACACTTGGTTAAAAGATTAAGATATCTGAATAAAATCGGTAAAATATCCAAATGGGAGTCGCTATAGGTCCCTCCAAACAATACGGAGAATATGCGAAGTTGAATCTTCAGAGCGACAGTGCTGACAAGGTTTTGGAGGTGAGGGTTAAGAAAATACAGAGCCGTACTTCTTAAATGAACAGAATCTATGGAAGAAAAAGTGCTACTAGCTGGGTATTAGTGGAGTCTAGGGAACTATGAGGATAAAGAAAGAAGAACACCCAAATATATTAAGCTGGGCATTTTCTCCCAGCAATTTCTAAAAAATGTCCATTTCGAGCATGTCCAGATTTAAATCTGACTTTTGCATTCCCACGTCACAGAACTCTTGAAACATCAGTGAGAATATATTATGTAGATTATTATTTTACTTGCCATTCTGTGCCATTGATTTCCAGCCACTCTCCTGATATCGTCAGACCATCTTATCTATGGCCTACCTGAGTTTCTACGACTTGTTTTTGGCCTCCACTTCAGCATTTTTTGATCCATCTGTCATCCATTGTTCTCACTCAAGGCCAGCTCAGTGTCATTTTAGTGACGATATTTTATTAGTCACATCGGTAACTTTTGTTATTTCTCTTCTAATCCATTCCTTTCGATTTCTACTGTCACTGCTTATATTATTTTGAAATATAATGTTTATAAGATAAGAAACAAAAATAATTAAATGTAAATCTTTAATCCTTACAGATTATAGTGGTAAGTAAAGAATATAGTAAAATGACCGATAAGTTATGTTGTGTGAAGGTGTGTTCAAATTTACAAAACCTACATGAAATAATATTACGAAGAGATTAAAAAAGATAACACACACTTGTTGTAAATAAAAAATGGTGTTAATATTTAGGCAGGCCAATATATTTTTATCTTAACATGGGCATTAAAAATTAAACCAAGATTTAGATACGTAATAATTCATGGCAAACAATTTTTTTACACACAAAAATGTTTTGATCTTGATTTATGAATAAACTGTTACCTGATTGATTTAATAATTTCACAATTATTGCTTTTAAAATGAACCAAGTTTAAAAATAAAATCACCGAAAATCATACTCACAGTCAGCTGTTGAGTTATTATAATGTACCTATGCGTGCTTTTCATATGCGTGTGCGTACGATAAGATCATTCATGGGCTAGTCAAGTTAGTGTCCGTCAGTATCTCGCGGTTAGCGGTTTCCGTAGTCGTCTGTAGTAGCCATGCTGCTATTTATTTTTTATCTTTGTGTTTGTTTGTGTACAATATTCGCTATTGTTTACGCCTGGTTTCAATATAGATTTACTTATTGGAAAAAGAAAAATGTATTTTGCCCACCGTTCACGTTCCCCATGGGTCACTTCGGCGGCGGTTTACAAGAAAAATCTGTCGGGTTTAGATTTATGGACTATTATTTGGAATACAAGAAAGAGCCCTTAATAGGAGTGTACATGTGTTTTGCAAGAGCTGTAGTTATTCACGACTTGGATTTGCTGAAAAGCGTGATTTCCAAAGATGCCCATTATTTTCAAGGTCACGGTTTCCATTCTGACAAAAACATAGATCCTGTCAGTCAACACCTCTTCAATTTGGAAGGAGCAGCTTGGAGAAGAATGAGAACCAAACTGACCCCCACATTCACTTCGAGCAAAATGAAATACATGTTCAACACTTTGAAAGATTGCACCGATGACATGGTCAAGTATCTGAACGCAGCTGTTAAGGAAGATGACGTTTTGGATATGAAAGAGGTCGCCGCCAGATTAGGTACAGACGTTATTTCTTCGTGCGCATTTGGTTTGGAATCTAACAGTTTCAAAAATCCAAATAGCGAATTCCGTAAAATGGGCAAAAAGATTTTTGCCAAAAATCCATTGACAGCCTTAAGAGATATTATAGCGATCTTTTCACCGCCTACAATGGATCTCCTGAAGTTAAGAAGAGTCAACAAAGAGCTGAGTAACTTCTTTTACAACACTGTTAAAGAAACCATTGAATATAGGGAGAAAAATAATGTTCAGCGAAACGATTTCCTCCAACTTTTGATCGACATGAGAAAGAATGAAGAAAAATCAGGTGAGGATACCTTTTTTGTAGCCTAACATTTCAGTGATATGTTCCATTTCTGAGCGCCGCCGTTTACGCCTTCTTAAATTTCATAAGAAGAAATATTGTGTTTGTAGTGCAAGGTCAGGATCAATTGGAGAAATTTTAGAATGCCGTGGTGTTGACATGTTTGTTCAAAATTATGAGTCTTTTAAATTGCAGATTGTTTTCCTTTCGACTTAAGATATTGCAGTTTAAGATTATCTGCTTCTTCTTCTACTTTTTGGCCCGTACCTTCAACAACGTTTTTCCTAAAAGAGTAGTTGATGCCTTGGTGCTTTTTGGATGATGTTAAAAACAACACCACGAATTCCATATTGATGTCTTGGTCTGCAAGAAGGTCATTGTACTTACCTCAGAGTGAGTGCAATGGATGTTTGTGCTTTAAACATCTAATTCAAGAGTGGGTTTATAAGTAGTTTTATGAATATTCACATATATTTTTTTTTCATCAACAAATAAGCTATACATGCATATTGTTGGTAAAATCGTGACATCCAATGTTGAACATGACAGACTTGTCTTGTGACAACTTGCATAGGGAATTTAAATGGTTAAAGGTTGCGATCAACTAATACGCCTATAGAATAATGAATGTTGAGTTGTCCTACAATAACGCCTACCTATATACTAGTTTATAATTTACCAACAACCATTTGTACTATTCGTAGATGCATTCCGTACAAAAATAAAAAACCTGCATGATAGTGGAAAGAATGAAAAATATATGAATTAATGTTTTAATTTTTGGCCACAAAGTTTAAGGAGTTTTTCTTCTTGTGCCCTATCAGGTCTCCCAGACTTTCTTGCTATCCGGAACAGCTCTTGTACTCTTTCAATTCCGGTTTAATCTGCCTTCTCCCTGGCCCACAATGTCCGTCTTTCTTGCTCATCATTGAAGATTCCACATTTTTTTTCAATGCAAAATTAGTCCCAAATATGACCATTTATGTACTTTACACATTTTTTTGCATCTTTCTGTTGCAATTAGTTCGTCTCAATACTCTATGAGTACTGAATTATGTAGGTATTGAGAGGTTCTGTGTTTGAATCCAGATTTTTCAATCGTTTTTTTCCGTAGATATGCATTTTGTTATGGATCGGCTTGGACCATTTGATTAGAAAAGAGTATATTTAAAAAGTATATTTATTTTAATCCAAATTTTGTTACCAACCAGTGTCTTTCGAAAATGTGTGATATTTTAAATTTCAGGGTCCGAGTTGACGATAATGGAAATCACTGCTCAAGTTTTTATATTTTTCGCTGCTGGTTTTGAGACTTCATCGACCACTGCTATGTTTGCCATGTACGAGCTCTCTTTGAACAACCATATAAGGGACAAGCTTGTGAAGGAAATTGACCAATTATGTAAATCAAACGATGGAAATATCACTTACGAAATGATACACGATTTTCAACTGCTAACGCAAATAGTAAATGGTAAGTAAAAATAGGTACCTACCTATTAATCGATCAAGGAATACTCACTTTATGAGCCCACCTACCGGCAAAGGATAGCCATGCCTAAGTTCAGACCTGAATTGAAGGAACAGCTTAATCGAGAGTCGGGATCGTGGTGAGAGGCAGAATAATGCTCTTCTTTACAAGCTGGCTTTCGAAATTCCTATCCATACATGCTCATAAAAGTGATGTGGGTGCCCATGGGGTGCAGGATGCGATGGAACAACCGTAGGTATATTCTCAAAAAACTTCTGAGGACCCTATGGCTTCCGAATTTCGGTCATAATTTTGGACCTACGGATTGTGGTTGCCGCTACCCGCTTGATAAAGTCAGATCATTTCATGAGCAATCGACCACTTTTTTCCTTGCCTATGATCATCCTCCCCAGAAAGTGCGACCATCTATACTATAAAAATGGATATAGTCATATCCTGGCGCCAAATACATGATAGCAGTCGCAGTCTTTAAATTTGGTTGCTCTCTTGTTCTCAATAATTTCCAGCTTTTATCTCTATTTTTCATTATTTTTTTTATTAAATTTCTACTTGTTGCATACATGGGATTTTTTGACATGTTGAACATGTTGAGAATTCTCATGATTAGGAGTTTCGGAGACAAACTTTTCCACCTAATGGCGAACGTTGTTAACGTAAAGTGATCACACTAAGCCAGCCTTCGAAATAACAGTGGAAGACGGTCGTAAGCCCGTAGTGGTTTGTTCCATTTATAAATCGATCTTTAGTTATGAATTATTGTTAGAGTCATTAGTTGTTATTTTTTTTTTCTTTATCTATACTTTTATTTTTTTAGTAATGTTTCTATTTGTATTCGGCAGAGTATTTTAACGAAAAAATTGTTGCATTTTATAGAAACTCTTCGTATGTACCCAGCACTACCAATTCATTTCCGAAGATGCACAGAGGATTACCAGGTACCAGGTTCAGATGTCATCATTGAAAAAGGGACAACTGTTATCATCCCATGTTTGGGAATCCACCGTGATCCTGATATTTATCCTTATCCGACTAAGTTTGATCCGGAGAGGTTTAGTCCAGAGCAGATGGCAGAGAGACATTCTTACGCACACATTCCGTTTGGAGAAGGACCTAGAATTTGTATAGGTAAGTAGGTACACTTTTAATAGTCCAAAACTTCGAAGCTTCTTTCGTATGTATGCCGGTATGCGACCATGGTATCTTGGAGTAACAGGTGTGTTTTGGTGGAGGGGCAGTTCCGGAGAGGCATCATATTTGGTTCTCTCCCTTAAAGTAGCTTTCCATCTACGCAGTCCTGACGGCACGATGTTACTAAGAACTGGGAGCAATTCCACTGGTGTTGATGTAATCGTCCCATTCACCAGAACTATGGTTTGCTTCGGTTGTATTAAGGGTGGGCTGTCGGAATATGGAAGAAATAAAAGTGTTTCTGATATTATCTTATCTTATGTTTATTTCATCCCCCATAGGCCTCTCACGAGCCCCTCAAGATCTTAATGTAATAGTGAGAATTTGTTGCCTTACGTTGTGGTTATGCGAAGTAATCTGAAAGGGTTGTGAAGGACCAGGCGCTTTATTAGGAAAAAGGAGCGATAGGGAGGGTTTGCCTCTGACACTCACCTTGTATTCCTCTAGACGCCAACTCTGGATGATGCGGCAGTTCTTGTGCACAAATTAGTCAAACAAAACAATTCGATGTCACAATTATTACCTAATCAACACGAAAAACAATACGAACGATGTTTCAATATATTACGTTTCGACACTATGTTACCACAGCGAGGTACATTTTTCTACTGACTAGTGTCAGAGACATTGAGAAGCAGGGATGTAGGTATAAGGTTATTTCATGTCTCCACAGTTATTGAAATTGATGATTTATGAAATTGTTGACAACTTAACTATAATATTCAATTTATGTCTTGACAACGGCACCTTTCCAGACCTTCTTAAATTTGCGAAAGTTATTCCCATATTTAAAAAGGGTGATCCTAACGACTGTAATAATTTTAGACCAATATCTATTCTTCCTGTAATAAGTAAAATATTGGAGAAGATTGTCACTAAACTCACCGATTATCTTGTTTCTCATAATATATTACATATGCAACAGTTTGGATTTCAAAAAAACAAGGGCACGAAGGATGGTATAACATCTTTAGTAGAATCAGTATTGCTGTCATTTGAAGAGGGCAGAGATACTTATGGTGTTTTCTGCGATCTAACCAAAGCTTTCGATTGTGTTAGTCATGATGTACTAATACAAAAACTCCATCACTATGGTGTGAGAAATGTGGAAAAAAAAATTTTCACATCATACCTCACCAGTCGAAGGCAAACAACAGTGATTGATGATGTTAGATCATCAATGAGCAATATTAAATATGGTGTTCCACAGGGCTCTATACTGGGCCCTCTGCTATTCTTGATCTATATAAATGATCTACCAAGTGCAGTGAACCCAGATGATAAAATAGTCATGTTTGCTGACGATACGTCTCTTCTAATTTCTGACACAGTTGAAGCGAAACAGACATCCAAAAATATTGAAATTACCCTTGATTGTGTTGAGAAGTGGTTTAGTGACAATAATTTAATTTTAAATGTGACGAAAACAAATGCTCTTCACTTTTCTCTAAAACAGGGCAGTAAAGCCCAAAACTGTCCAGTGACGGATATCTTAACAGAAAAATCCGTTGCTCTAACTGAAAACTGCAAGTTCTTGGGTATCATAATTGATGAAAAACTACAATGGTCCCCTCATATAGAAAAATTGTGCAAAAAGCTCAGTGCAGCTGTTTATGCCATAAGAAAGGTCAAAGACATATGCGGACAACGGGCAGCGAGAAGTGTGTATTTTGCATACTTCCACAGCTTAATGGTGTATGGTCTTATGTTTTGGGGAAAAGCTGCTGACTCAAACAGGGTTTTTATTCTGCAAAAGAGAGCATTGAGAGCGGTCATGGGTATGAAACCCCGGGATACCTGCCGCGGCGTATTCAAAGCTCAGGGTATACTAACAATGCCAAGTGCTTTTATCTGGGAGTGTCTACTCTTTGCCAGGAAGAATGTACCCAATACCCCAATAAATGCCGAGTTTCACAATTACGAGACCCGTCAAAACTCCGACATAAGACCTATAAAGCACAGACTTGCAAAGATGTCGAAAAGCTTTATTTGTATAAGCATTAGATTATTTAATAAGAAGTAAGAAACCTCTCGAAGTAAGAAACGAAAGTGAGGACAAGTTTTGTAGAAGAGTGAGGATGTATCTTGTTGACAATGAATTTTACTCTGTTGACGACATGTTAAATGAAGCTATATGCAACATTTAACATGGATATCTATTATATTTTTATTTTGGCAGCACATTGTATGTAGGTAAATGGCCTATTGTAAATTATTTTGTGATCCCTTTTTTACATACTTGACGAAATGCCATTCTGGACACTTTACATCTAGAATGGCATTGAATATTAAATTATCATTATTTTATAATTGTCAATTCATCATTGTATTGTTGTTTTGTCATTGTATTGTACCTACCATAACGAATCCAAGTGCCCCAGACGGGGCCTATGGAAAATATGAGAAATAAATAAATAAATAAAAAATAAATAAATAAGGGACAATTTTGACAATTAATGTTTTTTTTTTGGATTTCAAGGAAAGCGTCCGGCGCAAACACGTTGTATTATGGCTATCCGCAAAATTTCATGACAAAAAACGACATCTTCAGTCTCCGAATCGACCTTGAAGTTTTTTATGGGAGGAAAATATCCCATACTAACTGATATTTCCATAGTAATCATCTAACATAATTTAGGCTTTGTTTTTTTTATTTATGTTTTCATTGACCTACAGATTATTCAAGTACCTACATACTTAAATGTATTTAATTACCTACGAAAAATAAAATAAAAAACCTTTATTTTTTTTTTATGTAAAGTAAGTAGGGGGAAGCGGGGCAAGTTGTTACGGGGGCACATTGTTACATCATCGATAAATCACGAATAGCGCATGTTTTAAGTAAGTGTTTTCGGCAGACATGCGTGAACGTTCCGGACGAAGTGCCCAGCAAAACGTCAACGAGAACGGATGCGTCGCAAAAATCTAATAAATAAAATTGTGTTTCGCGTGTTACAAAGTAACTTTTATCGAAAATATTCGAAGTCATTTTACCAATCACTATAAAACGTAAGTAAATGTGTGTTTATATTTTTCATATCATTTGTTTTTCTCCTTATTTTCTGGGTGTTAATCTAAATCGTTGTGCATTCCGTTTAAATAATATTATGCTTTTAATGTAAAATGTGTCGATGGGGCTAGTTGTTACCATAACTCGGGGGCTAGTTGTGACATGTAACAATGTACTCCACATAGATGAATTGTTTCTCAGAGAGTTACATACTTACATTTTAATCTACAACAACTAATGTGATCGTTTATCTTGTTCAGATTCAGTTAAAAATGGTTAGAAAACTTAAGAAAAAAACGCAGAGGGGAAATTTCGCAAGAAATTTACATAAAGGCTGCCGGTGAAGTTCAAGAAAAAGGAATATCTCTTCGAAATGATGCTCGACAATATGGGGTCAATTTTATATATAATATTATAATTTTAAGTAATATTAAGTATACTTTTGGTTTTAACTTTAGTTGGTAACAATATGCCCCCGCCATGTAACAACTTGCCCTCGCAAGGGGCACTTTGTTACAATTTTTTTATGTTTGTTTTAATTTTTTTATATTTTTTGTGGCCTATATTTTGATTAATAAAAAATGTTATGTTGTTGACAAAAGTGTGTACAATTTATAATAAATATCATTGTGTTTCTATGAATAAACAGTCGTCCGATAAAAAATATTTTTCATTTTTGTAACAACAAGCCCCGCCTCCCCCTACCTATATGAAATTAAGTTGTTTTGCAGTGATTGTTCTTGATAAATTGGGATCGAAATCTTTTTTACTCGATGCTTTTTAGCTTTTATATCATCTTCTCTTGATAAATTTTTGCATAAAGTTGGTGAGACTCCTTTGACAATTTTCACAGATTGTCCAATAATTGCTTGCGTATGACAGGGGATATTCAGAAAACTATATTTATTCATCTTCGCCACTGTATGTAATGAATGCCGTAAGACCCTCGTCGGATGCTTGTCGATTGGTGTAGCTGTTACATTTCGCTGTCAGTCTATAAATCAAGGTAATACTAGTAAAAGGATACTTCAAAATTTACCTTCGGTACTTCAAGGATCATAGGCGCGTGTTTTCGGGTGATACGAGCTTTCACAATCCGGCGAGCGGCTTATTCTCTTACTAGTGTAGTTTGAGCGAAATAGCTTAGTTACAGTTTATATTACAGATTTGTTCTGATATTTTTTTTTTCTTTCAGGCAATCGTTTTGGAATGATGCAAGTCAAACTCGCCCTGTTTACGATCTACAAGAACTTTAAAGTTGAAGTATCCTCAAAAACTCAAGTTCCACTACGATTTAATCCTAAAACTATACTGATGGAAACCAAAGATGGCATGTTTTTGAAACTTTCTCCTCGATTCGAAGATAAGAAAAATCAATAAGGATATTCAATGTTTATGCGATCAATTAAGACTTTTGTTGCTAAGAACAAAAGGCTTGCAGCGTTGTGAGCTTTTTTGCTCGTTATAAGGTTCATTAGAGGTGCCGCTGAAGAAAAAATAAATACTTAGTAAATTTAAATGGATAAGAAATGGCAACACTTAAGAACCTGAAAGTTTTTCTATGTATTTGATGCTCAAAGAACGAACTAAGATGAAGCAATAACATGTTCACGATGCGTTGTATTCATTGAATACAAAATATATTATTTAGAGAGCTTTTGTGGATGTGCAGAACCAAAACTTGGTTCCTTTATGTACTAGTCACTTGACTAAAGATAAATCAATTCTCATTATATACAAAAACACAAAACTAAAAACACATAGGTACTTAAATTAACTAATTATTTGATTAAACCATAAAATTTATCTGCGTTAACTTCTCAAAAGTTGTATTATTGTGTAAGACATTTTTAATGGCATAATATCAGAATATGAACAGCTACCATACCAAGAAGACCGAAGAAGGAAGCACCCTTTTAAAAACCGGGTTTCTTTTAATAAATAGTTATTAGGTATTATTATGCAAAAGCACTAAAATATTTCTTTTATTTGAATTTTTTTCTCCCATACTGTTGGGAATGTGGTTGTACTAAATAAAATGTTCTTAGCAAACATTCTAAAAAACAGAAGCATACTATCGAAAACTCGTAATAAAAAATAATCTTGATTATTTCTTTTATATTAAAATATTTTTAAGATCTACCTAATCTATGTATTATTTTACTAACTTCTTTAATGATTTTATATCATTTTTATTAAAAAAATTATAATGTGCCGAAAGAAAAAACACAAATTATTTTATTTCGTTCTGTTAGAACATTTTCGATCACTATAACATAAGTAGTATCACAAGCACTTTTTTCTTCCATAGTCCAGCGGCCCAGCCTATTATTTTATTTATTTTATTTTACAAAATTACAATATAACACCATCAGCATGACAGCTTTCGCCTTTGCGCTGATGGTGTTCAAGTATTATTACAAATCCAACAAATTAATTTACCATTAAGAAGACAAACACATAACTGAAACATTACAAAACAGAATAGGTTCAACAGAAAATAACACAAACAATGCATACATGACAAGTACGCCTTTTCAAGTGTTGACATTACATAGTACATAGTATATATAGTACTTATTCTATGATTACACTGAGTCATAGACAAAAATATTGTCGGCCATCATGATACCCATACCGGTCATTCGCCGATAGTGATGGGCAGTGCGATAATCAATACCACAAACAAATATTTACGAGATTTTCAATAGAAATCAGTAGCAAAAACACAAATATGGCACAAACAAGATACAGTAAGATCAATATATCAAAGGTTGTCATCAAGAAACTTAACAAATTCCTCATATGTGGCATTGATTATGTAATAGGTATGTCGATTGTCCACGTTAAATTTTCTATTATTTTGTCACACATTTTGTTTGAACGAGAGTAATACAAGACTGAATAGTATTTCAAAAGCCCAAACATAGATGGCGTTTATGTGAATAATTAAAAAAAAAACACATTTATAATTTTTTAACTGATCAGAAGAATAGCTACAGTAAAAGAAAATTTTAAAAAGTTAAATTAAAGTCTATTTCTTTCCTTCAACGATTGATCTATCTCAGGAGAAAAAAAGAAACTATCCATGGTACAAATGATCAAGTTTTCCAGTTTCCAGTTAATGGTAACACTGAATTGTCAGTTTCGTTAATGCCATTGTGTAAGAGCAAAGGTACTAGTAAAAGATATTAAATATTATTTGTGGATTCTTGCTTCATTTTCCAGATCTAGATTTAACAGTTTAAAAATCGAACACCAAGTGATTATAATATGTACCTACTATATTAAATAGTTGGTTCTAAATGTAAGATCTAGTCCTGTCAAACGGCACAATAATTCAAAAATATTTGGAACACAGGGTTCAAATGGGCATTAAATAATAGAGACAGTAAATATTTTTATCCGGGCGATATCTACTGATTCATAGTTGCTAATAAAATTTGGTAGCATCATAAAATGTTTTCACCATTTTCCAAAAGATGTCTCTGCATCAAAGTATGCGATACTGTTGATCCAAAAATCATAAATATCTTAATTGTAAATACCTACTAGATAGATACACAGCACTCTGATGGTTATGGAGAATGAATTCACTAGAGAATAATACGGAAATAAACAGAAACAAGTATAAAGTGATGAAAATTTTGCCATTAGAAGCGACAAATATATGTGAATGTAGTGATGTTCTGAGAATCTTTGAAAACCGTACATATAAGAATGGATAAACCTTGGAAGTAAAGTCTCTTGTGATAAGATAAACAAGGAGACAGAAAAACTTGTATTTAACAAAAAGTCGCGAATCTAAAAATTGAGATCTAATGCAAAAATATGGAAGGTTTTTAAAGATATACCTATGCTTCCCCTTCACTACATCATTCCTCGTATTTCTGTGGGATTTCTATCCCCTGGAGTCCAGCGAATCTCTTACATGGTATCCATTCATCTGGTGCCATTGACCCTTAGTATTTGCTACATAATATATCCTCTACCTCCTTGTCAATTTATTCTTGCAAATTATTGCCCCGCCCATCTCTCAACCATATAATCTTTTTCAGTCTGGCTGCGTATCCTGTCATTTCTCTTCGGTTTTTTTTTAAATAAAGAACTATCCATAGCTCAGAGTGAGGTGGCCTTAAATATTACAATTCAAATGTTGGAACTCCTACTCAAACGTCTTTCTCGTCCAAGGCGTGGCGGCAAACTGATATCAAAGTCAATGGGTATGGGATCTCTATAACTTGCTGAATTCCATTTCCAGTGGCTGACCATTGACCAATAAGCTTCCCGAAGACTTATTTTTCGCTCTTTTTCGATGATCTGATTGTCTCTACATACAGTCATTTTCTGCCCAAGATAATACGTGAGGTTACCCTCTTCCCATGGAAGATACCAAATATTTTGAACCAATATTTCTCAGTAGGTACCTAATGATTTTTTTTTTCAATCCTTAGTGTTTTACACATTTTTCTTTTGGATATTTTTTCTCTATACTTCAAACTCAATTCGAAACAAAATTGTAAACTTTACTGTATGTATATTAGTCTTTTTATCTTGCATAACAACCCCCAAAATTATTATGTCTTTGGATAAAGATCCCTTAATTATTTTGATAAGCATGCTCGAGGTCTACGGAAGGAATTAGCCACTGAAAGAGGGCCTTTCATGTCAAACGAACCTTCTTGCCAAAATTCAGGCAAAATAAAACTCCGAAGGTCCGAGACTGGCCCCGATTCGATGCGACCTCACGCCTCGAGCAGGTACCAAAAAGGGGGCCGAAATTCATCAGATATAGGTACGCCGAATCACTCGAAAACGAGTGCAGGGCTTAAAAAAAATAAAAAATAGTCTACCTATACAGGGTGTTATGTAGAACGTTAGCCAAACTGGTAGGGTATATAGAGGGGACCATTTCCAACACCGTTTCTATACATCAAAATGTATACAGGGTGTTACTTTTTTTCTAGGATTTTTTTAAAAAAATTTGGGAAATTTTACTTATTAGTGTCTATAATTTTTTTATTTATCAATCAATCGGATTCATTTAAATTTTAATATTATCTCAAATACACGCTTATTCATAAAAATATGAAACCTGTTTAAAACATCAACGCTAAAAAATATATGATCTGACAAAATACAAAAAAACGCTCTGAGAAAAAAATGAAGTTAATTTTTACGTCAATTTTAAAAATATTTAGAAAAATGGTTGAGTTCTTAATATAACATCAAAATTTTTCTGAAGTCTCCTCTTTCAAATGATATATTTCATGTGTGTATAACTTATCCAAAAAAAATAATAATAACCAAAATCTGAACGATAGTCGCTATTTCATGTAAGCCATTTTCTTCCATAGTATAATTTTATACGGCGGTATAATGTTCTTTTTTCACATACCTTTGAAAAAATAGAGGTACCTACTTACATACACACACACATTCTCCCTTTTAAGGCTCCCCGCACATCGCAAGCCGGCCCGGAGGAGACCAATTCGCAACAAACCCGACCCGCACAAAGCCGACCCCTACCCCGATTGCCAAAAAGCCGGCCACACACAAATCAAGCCCGCCGCGAATCCCCCCCAAACCAACCCACAATGCGGGAGGCCTAGGCCCCACTCAGTAGCATAGGGAGGCATCCAGAGCTCTCCATTGCGCTCGAAGGCGTCCGAGGCTCATTGTGCCTTTTACATACTTACTTACCTACTTACATACTTATTTTATTTTTAAAATTGACATAAAAATTCACTTCATTTTTTTCTCAGAGCATCATTCGGATTTTGACTGATCATATATTTTTTTAGCGTTGATGTTTCAAACAGGTTTCATGTTTTCCTGAATAAACGTCTATTTGAGATAATATTAAAATTTAAATGAATCCAATTGGTTGGTAAATAAAAAAGTTATAGACACTAATAGGTAAAATTTTAGGATTTCTCCAAAAAAAATTTAAAAAATCCTAGAAAAAAAAGTAACACCCTGTATACATTTTGATGTATGGAAACGATGTTGAAAATTGTCCCCTCTATATAACCTACCAGTTTGGCTAACGTTCTACATAACACCCTGTATAGACAAATGAAAAAGGTTCCTGATGATGTACAGACTACAGGGGCTGGAAGCTATCTTTTAACTATCTAACTCTTGACTCTAAATACCTAAACGTACTTTCGGCAGAGACTCAAAATGGGACAATTTTGATGTCTTTTTCTGGATGTTTCCTGAGGAACTTTTAGATGTAGGTAGTGTAACATACTTTTTTTAAATAAAAGGAAATTATACAAAGAAGAGATACGTTAAAAAATCATTATTTTTGTGCATTAATGAAATTATTATTAAACTTTTTTTTTAATTTTCTTTGCAATTCTACTCGCAATTGAGTGATTTATAATTATTAAACGAAATGGATTATAATTATTTAACTTTGTCTTAATTCATTTTATATAACGTCCATATGCAGCTCATAAACTGGCCATAACATGGCTCAAAAATTTTCGATAATGGTCTGTATACTTGGAAATATTTGCAGTTTGTGTATCCTTTACAATAGCGTTCAAAAACGGGCCATAGCAAAGTTGACACATTTGGTTACAAAACTTGCCACACAATGCTTTGCACTATATTTGACCATAGGTACACACATTCTACAACATCTTTGTTTATCCTCCAAAAATAGTTTTCCACGATGACACTATATTTCAATATTCAGTAATATACCTACACACATTCGTCAATATCTTTGCTTATCCTTTAAAAAATGCTTTTCACGATGACACTAAATTTTACCATAAACACATCCGAAAATATTTATGTTTATCCTCACAAAAATTGTTCTTCACGACGACACTAAATTTTACCATAAACACATCCGAAAATATTTATGTTTATCCTCACAAAAATTGTTCTTCACGATGACACTAAATTTTACCATAAACACATCCGAAAATATTTATGTTTATCCTCACAAAAATTGTTCTTCACGATGACACTAAATTTTACCATAAACACATCCGAAAATATTTATGTTTATCCTCACAAAAATTGTTCTTCACGATGACACTAAATTTTACCATAAACATATCCGAAAATATTTATGTTTATCCTCACAAAAATTGTTCTTCACGATGACACTAAATTTTACCATAAACACATCCGAAAATATTTATGTTTATCCTCACAAAAATTGTTCTTCACGATGACACTAAATTTTACCATAAACACATCCGAAAATATTTATGTTTATCCTCACAAAAATTGTTCTTCACGATGACACTAAATTTTACCATAAACACATCCGAAAATATTTATGTTTATCCTCACAAAAATTGTTCTTCACGATGACACTAAATTTTACCATAAACACATCCGAAAATATTTATGTTTATCCTCACAAAAATTGTTCTTCACGATGACACTAAATTTTACCATAAACACATCCGAAAATATTTATGTTTATCCTCACAAAAATTGTTCTTCACGATGACACTAAATTTTACCATAAACACATCCGAAAATATTTATGTTTATCCTCACAAAAATTGTTCTTCACGATGACACTATATTTTACCATAAACACATCCGAAAATATTTATGTTTATCCTCACAAAAATTGTTCTTCACGATGACACTATATTTTACCATAAACACATCCGAAAATATTTATGTTTATCCTCACAAAAATTGTTCTTCACGATGACACTAAATTTTACCATAAACACATCCGAAAATATTTATGTTTATCCTCACAAAAATTGTTCTTCACGATGACACTAAATTTTACCATAAACACATCCGAAAATATTTATGTTTATCCTCACAAAAATTGTTCTTCACGATGACACTATATTTTACCATATTATACACATTCGACGACATTTTTGTTTATCCTTCAATAAATGCTTTTCACGATGACACAAACTAATATCTTTATTTATCATTGACATAAATGCTTCTCACGATGACAATAAGTTATTCCTTCAATAATTATTAAAACATTCACACTGGAATGCGAGTTAGCTTGTTTGGTATATACGTAGTAGAGATAATACGACATTGTAGGTAGGTATAAATTTATCTTATTTTTACTGTGTTTTTCGCCCATCACCATGACCGCAGATGTTTTAATGCTCGATGACGTAAATGTTTGTGTTTATCTTCGTTTCCTTCTCAATCTCTCTACTGCTGACCTCCTCCAAACATTCCTACCTTTCTCAATCCTGAGCCCTCTGCAATCTGCACCGAATTTCGTCCCGCCACCTTTATGATGTCGTGTCTGTTCATCTTTTCATGGGTCTACCAAGAATTCTCCTCCTATTCCATGGCCGCCACTTGATAATTTTCGGGGCTAACTTCCATCGTTTCGGACATTACCTATTCATTGCAACTTTTGTTTTGCCATTTGTAGTGGCGGATTTGCAGTCTTGGCCGCCCTAGGCCCCAGGCCATACGTAGATTAGATGCCAATTTTTCAGCACTCTTCATTAGACTACATAATGAAATTATACTTTACTGCCAACTGTTATCGAAATCAATTCATAAATTTAGTTTAGTAAACTATAAAAGCGGTATCTGGGCTAATTGCACATAAAGTATGCAAGTAAGAGTTTTTGATTACGATTGGCCGCCCCTAAAATCTGGCCGCCCTAGGCCCGGGCCTACTGGGCCTTAGGGCAAATCCGCCAATGGCAATGTGTGATCTATAAAATCTTTGACGTATGATTATGTTAGGTGTCGATGTCATCATTGCTTTTTATATCTCGAAACTTATTCCCAACATCCATTTATGTTAGGTGTCTGATGTCATCATTGCTTTTTATATCTCGAAACTTATTCACAACATCCATTTATGTTAGGTGTCTGATGTCATCATTGCTTTTTCTGTCTCGAAACTTATTCCCAACATCTATTTATCTTTGTCGACGAAAATATGCTTCAATTTTCCAAAAGCCGTTAGGACTCATTTTCTTTTCACCGAACTCGATAACCTAGTGGTAAAGGCGTAGCATTCAGATCACGAGGTCCCGGGTTCGATTCCCGGTTGGGTTAGAGTTTTTCCAAGTGTTTTTACACATGAAATTTCTACCCGGGGGTGATCTGTCTCAGATTAGACGACACCGATTTTGTCCAGTCGAAGTGTTTTTTTATGCTTCTGTAGTTTGGTTTTGTTTTCTAATCTTAATGTTTCCGTTAATATCGGATTAACAATATTATTATGAACGAAATCTAAAAAGGGCATCTGATGAGAAAAAAAAACAGATTAGTATATTTAACGATAAAAGCTGCGTACTTAACACTATATTTCGAATTAGATGGGATATTGAGGAAAGTAAAATCATGGCTTTAGAATATTTTGAATGTGAAAATATATTGCAAACATCTATCATATTATTTCATCGAATGGATAAGGTGACGCATAAAAGTTGCATAGAAAAAATAAATATACTAGTACTTGACAGAGGCGGATCTACTTAAGAACATTTTAGGCTACAACTCAGGGCCCCGTGGATACTAAGGGCAGTCACCATTGAAAAAAGTATAAAGCAAAAAAGAAAAAAAAATCGCCCGATCTCTAAGGCAGTGATTTTTAATCTTTTTGAATACGCGACCCCTTTACGGTTTGAAAAATTCAAACAACCCCCTTAGGCGATAGAGAGACAAAAAAGTTAGTCTCTATTTCTCCATTTTGTTGCTATTATTCATTATTAAGACCTACCACACTGCAATAAACCATTCACTCTGATGCTGACAATGAACGTAGATGGATTCTAAATCCTTTCGGGATATGTCCGCCCTTTCGACTGTCTTATTTACTGTCTCCACACTTCATTTTGAAATAATAAAGTCTTATTTATTTTTTTATTTTTTTTTATTTTAAGTCTGTAGAAGTACACGATCTCACAACAAATATTAGGTAAAGAAAATCTTTAGTATTTGTTTCAAGTTTTTCTGCTGATTTAAAGATTTAGCTGCTGACGCCATGCTTAAAATGGAATTTCATTCGCAATGTGTTGACGTGTTCTGAATGAAAAGAAAGCAAGAATATCAAGAGCTGGCAAAGAAAGCTCTAAGATTATTTGTGCCATTCGACACTTCTTATTACCTCTGTGAACTGACTTTCTCATCAACGGTGGAAATTAAAAATATAAATAGACTTTAATAAGTAAATAATTTGATAATTAACATTTCAAAAATAGCACCACGATTTGACATATTTTTTGAAAAATAAACAATCCCATCTGTGTTTTGTATTGAAGTATAGAACCTTGCCTTTTCCTTTTTGCCGGCGACCCCCCGAGTAAGGCTTTACGACCCCCCTAGGGGTCGCGAATCACAGATTGAAAAACACTGCTCTAAGGCATCGGAGATATTTTATTTTTATTTGGTTTAACGGCCAACCGGGCAGTAGTGCACATTAGTACAAGAATAAATAAAAATGAACACAAAAAATTACAATTAAGTACATAATATAGGTAATAAGTAACAAAAATACATTATAATATAGAAAAGGAATAAAGGACAACAATAGCGAACTATTTATCGCTTATTTCCATAAATCATGATCAACAAAGACTTACGATGTGATGAGCAAGCAAAGGACAGAAAGAAAAGACAAAGGACAAAAATGCAGAAAGTTTGTTTTATAAATAGGCCTCCCCTCTCTTTCTCCACTCCTTCCGTGTCTCTTTAAAGGCCCTTTACACCCTTCCAGCATCGCCTTTTAATCTATTCATTGCCGGTATGAAGCTTAAAAAATGTTTTCATATGATGATTTGATTGTTTTTTTTTTGTTTAATTTTTATATAATTGTGTGTTTATTGAATACACTTTGCCGAATCCTAGTGCCTGAAGAGGCGACTGACCAAATAAAATAAAGTAGTTGAAAATAAACTTATGATGAGTAGTATTCGTTTAGGGCCCCGCAGATTACCGATACGCTCCTGGCTTTTCGGAAACATAATGATGTTGATATTATTAGCGCCGACAATATCTTTTTTTCACAAAAAAAAAATTAAATCTATCACAGCAGATTTCTTGTCTTATCTTTGTATACAAATTTCGCTCATATACGTAAATACATACGGATGATAACGTTGATATTATTATGCGACACATAGTAGGGATAATATGTTGTTGTTTTTTTTAATTATTTTAAATACGTACACGTTTTTATCTCCAGTAGGTACATAGTTGCGGTAATATAAATACTTACCGGCTCACCGTATAGAACTCAGTCACGTTGTTCATTAAGTCGAACAAAAATAAGAATTGAAAATTAAAAAAAATGTTTTCATTTTTGAGTAGTATTGTTTTTAGCAGTAAATTTGTTTATACTGTTTTAACTTTACTTCTGAGTAGTTATTTGTACGTCAAATATTCAAGAGGATATTGGAAGAGAAGAAATATCTTTTCACCTCCGACCGATTCTTGGGTGGGACATCTTGGAAAAGCCATCAGTGAAATTCCTCTGGGCGAAAGATTTGCTCAAATTTACCATGAAAATAAGGATCAACTGTGTGTTGGACTTTATTTCACTGTAATGAAGCAGTTGGTGGCTATTGATTTGGATTTAGTCAAAAACATTCTTACAAAAGACTACGCATCGTTTGAAGGACATGGATTTAAAACCAACAAAGCACTAGATCCACTCAACCAGCATCTTTTCAATCTAGAAGGTGAAGAATGGAAGAAGTTAAGAGTCAAACTTACTCCCACATTTACATCCAGCAAAATGAAGTACATGTTCGAAACTTTGAATTCTTGCAATCAAATAATGGTTGATTATTTAAAGACACAAATAAAAACCAACAATGATGTAGAAATCAAAGAAGTTATCGCAAAACTGGGGACGGATGTCATTTCGTCTTGTGCTTTTGGAATCGAAACCAACAGCTTCAAAGATCCAAACTCCGAATTCAGAAAGATGGGTAAAAAAATATTCGAAATCAAACCCTGGATGATGATACACGATTTAATAGCGCTTTTGGCTCCATGGCTCACATCAAGACTTCCAATGAGTAGGACTCCAAAAGAAATCAGCAGCTTTTTCTCAAGGGTTGTGGAAGAGACCATAGAATATAGAGAAAAGAATAATGTGAAAAGGAACGACTTTCTTCAACTGTTGATCGAAATGAAGAATTCAGACGATTCATCAGGTAAGGCAGCACTGCTATTTTTTGGCACCTATATTGCGACCTTCCGTTGCATGTTTACATTGCATTGAATAGATAAATCATTACATTGAATATGCCTTTCAGAGATGATCGCTCGCCTCAAAATAATGCGATAATAAGATATTTACTCTCTCTTGTCAGAATCCTAAGATGATTAGCAGTAATGTTGACCACTCTTTTTCTCCACGCCACCATATCCATAGCAGTACTTAATGTTCCTTATAGGAGAAACAGCGTATATCCTATCTTGAATCTATCTCCTCAATAATGGGGTATATGTGTGTAGGACACCCTCATTACGTATCAAAATATCCTAACCATTTTATACGCCTTTTGCACAGGATTTTGACAAAAGTGTTCTTAATGTAATGTTGGCATTCAACAACAGATAGTCTTATTCCCAATCTTATTCCTAGGATTGGTATGTACATACCTTCCAAGTAATTTTGTTCCACCCCCCATCCCCTTTACTTGCCAGGTTCTTCGGTTTTTGAAGGTGCTACACCGCATGTCTCCGATTACCCGGATTATAATTATCTCTGGGGTTGCCTCTGTGGTATTGGTTTTTAAACATACCTTCAACGGTAGTCAGTAATATAAAATGTTAATCGCCTATATACATCTGAACATGCGTGGTAACGTGACCAATGTCACGTTACATGAAACGTGAATTCCATAGAACTATGAACATTAGTTACGTTACCGCGCGTCTTCAGATGTATACAGAGCCTTAGGCCCTGTCCTAGCTGGCCCCATGATCCCACGATCATGCGATTGCGATGATCGCATGAAGGCATAAACAAATTTGTGATCGCACGATGAAAAATTGTGTGTCCTAACTGTCATCGTATGATCGCGCGTCCACTTTCCTTGACAACGCAAACAAATAAATATGAATGTTAGTAAGTAAGAACTTTTAACAAGTAGGTTAATAATTATCGATACAACAGAGCAATACAAGCGACGCGCGATCATTTCAAAACAAGGCACCGATCGGACGATCGAATTTACGCCTGTCCGTCTGCACAGTTAGGACAGGTTCATACAATGTTATATGTTTGAACAGGGCGTCCGCGTTCATGCGATCATCGCAATCGCACGATCATGCGACCAGCTAGAACAGGGCCTCATATGTATCCATTTTGAGTCCCATGTTAGGGCGTAAAATCTATAAAATATATATACCTACACCATTTTTTCTCCGTCATTTTGAAACCTCGGTTTTAGGTATTTTAGGTCTGTGAATTTTTCCAGTTGGAATTTTAACACTAAACCTCCATTCCAAACGAAGATAGAAGACAGGTGTTGGTCTGATGGGTTCAGATTTAAACATATTATGAAAAACTAGAAATAAAGACTGAACTTATTTGTTTCAGCTTATCACATCACTATTAAAGAGATTATACCTCAAGTTTTCGTGTTCTTCGTCGCTGGCTTCGAAACCTCTGCTACCACAGTGCAGTATGCTCTATTGGAGTTGGCTAAAAATCCTGAAATCAAAGACAGAATAATCAGTCATGTAGATGAAATTATTGAGGCCAATGATGGGAAAATAACCTACGAAGTGGTAAACAACTCTCAGACTCTCAACGAAGTGGTAAATGGTAAGTTTATGGAAACATCATCAGTATTTAACAGCATGGATATTACTAACATCTACTCATTGATCATGATCTCTTGAAAAAAATAATATTCCCTTAAAGACCTTACTTGGTTAGTTTGAAGATTCTGAATGGTTCATATTTTGTTAGTTTGAAAATAATGCTGATTCGTATGTAAAGTACAAGTATAAGGAAGGAAAAAGAATAGTTTATTACAATTATTATTTGTTTTTTTTTTTTAATATATATATTTCATGAACGATGTTGCTTTCAGAAACTCTGAGAATATATCCTGTGGTACCACTTCTAACGAGAGGCTGTACTCAAGATTACCAAATACCAAATACAAACATCATAATTGAGAAAGATACTTCTATAGTGATACCAGTCCTAGGAATCCATCATAACCCTGATATTTACCCTGATCCAGAAAAATTCCAGCCTGATAGATTTAGTCCTGAAAATTCAAAGCAAAGGCACCCATATGCACATATTCCGTTCGGTGAAGGACCAAGAATTTGTATTGGTAAGCAAACACTTTCGTTTATTTTGGTACAAAATGAAACAAGTGAAGCAAGTCTTGCGCCATTCAGCTTATTCGGAAAGTCATTTCATATTCTCATCATGGAACCATAAATCTTGAACTTAAGCCTGCTTCATATTTTCCACTCCAATGGATACATTGACACTCAAGCACCTATTAAATCAGTTTACTCATTTTAAAGACCTTCGAGTAATATGTGTTACATAACTCTTAATAAATATATTGGTTCTTTAAATTTTAATTTAGATTGTCAACGGGATAAAAGTTTTATCATTAGATTTATCAATACAGATAGTATCTTTACCTTAATGGTAATTTTTGAGCAAATAGGTACGTCTATACAATCAAGAGATTATTATTAATTTTATACTTTGCACAGGTACAAATATATACCTTACAGGTACCTTACTAATTGTTTAATTTATCGACGATCGTCAAGTCCTTAATAAAAGAAATCATTAGCTATAAGTAGATGTTTTAAAAATTTATTCATTCCCCATTTGTGAGCGCAGTAAGCGACATAGGGAGGCAACAAGAGTTCTTCATGTCCAAATCCCTCAACCTTACGTCACGTTCGCGGGAATCTTCTACATTCAAGGTCATCAAGACTTTGACATTATACCTCGCTGTTTAAAAGCGGGTTGGAATGGGCTTACTATACCTTTTCTTCCTATTACTTTGATGGGTATTATCATTATCATTAGAGCTCGTTAGTTTTTTTTAGTAGGGTGCTATTGCGGGAACGTGAGGTTGACATTTTGTTGGGTCGGCTAGGGGTTTTTTCGTCATCGTTCTTTACCTCACAGGAATATTGTTTCTTATACCAATTCCTCATTTGTTAATAACAATCTTTTATATTTTTTTTTCAGGAAATCGTTTCGGACTCATGCAGAGCAAATTGGCCATTTTGTCCATACTGAGAAACTTCAACATTGAATTATCTCCGAAAACCCAACTTCCATTGGAGTTCGACAAAAATACATTCCTTCTCCATACAACTGGTGGCTTGGTGCTCAAAATGAGCGAAAGAAAAATTTGAGCAAAGTTTTGATTTAATTGCTTGTCAATTTTTTTATTTATTGCGAGATATCGGTCTGGGTAAATGTCACTTTAGGGTGTACAACAAGGGCAATTAATATTTTATGTTGTTGCTTCCTAAGTCAAAATATTATTCATTATTTTCAAACGTCTATTGACGTTTGGTGTTTGAATACGAGGAGGACAATACCATGACACAATCGTAAGATTAAGAGCTAATCAAGTCGAAATTTATGGTAAAAATCTTAAGTGCTGGATTGGCTTTTGATTAAATTAAACCGGACCAGATGATAGTACATACTATAATTTAAACTTACCTATGTCAGATGGCAGAACAATAGTATAATTATTTTTCGACAATAACGACATCTTTGTGCATTTCAATGGGGTGTTTTCTAGGGATATTCCGACAATTCCCACCAGATGGCAGCACAACTAATAAGGGTCTAACGTCAAATGTCATTCATTCTTTTCGAAAGCGTATAGTTGGTGTCTCGCTGAATTTTCTCAGTTTTGTTGTATAGTATATCCTATATAAATATGTTCAAAATGAACAGGGACTATTGCACGTTAAGTTGTTACAACAATTCCTACACGCTTTTGTATACAATTATTGTCTTAGCGTGTTTATAGCCCACTTATAGCCAAACCAAAATTTGACATTTCTATCAGTGTTGCCAACGGCTCTTGGCCTAATATCGCCGATTTTCATCCAAAAAGTAGTCCAACTGAAAATTTGGTATCTGGAAAGATGAAATTTGGTATCTGGAAAGATGAAAAGTGAGGTGAAAGTTCACTAAAAAAAAGGTCATTCCGAAAATCTTGGTATCCGGGGAGTCGCCTTTTAGATTTTTTCGTCGCAGATTATCATTCCGAGTAGCCCAAATGGCGATAAATCGCCCACGTAGGCAACACTGATTTCTATTAGACCCTGTTTGTCAGTGCTGTCCCCGGTGGCGAAAAGAGTAAAGAAAACAACCCATTATTATACATACCTACCTTTATTCTTCAAAGTAAAAGAGAGTTCTGATCCATGTAGCTAAGCTAAAAATAACATAAAACATAATATTGACTATTCTAGCTAACAACTTAACTTGATATACATATAAGTTGTTACTTATTATTAGTGTAGAATTAAATATTATTTAAATAACAAAGTGACTAGCTCTATTATTATGTTATTTTCTTATATTTATGTTGATTGTGTTCCTAGTCAATATCTATAAAAGACAAGAAATGTCGGCTGTGAACTCGGAAATCATCCAATTGTTATGGTAATAATTAAATAAAAATTGTTTTGTTATGGAATTTTTCACAGATGGCGATGTTTTAAATCTCTCTAATCTAATATAATATTATTTTCTATCCATTTTTCGAATTTTTAATAATTATTCTGTTATCCGAAGCGGAGAAGAATCCAATAAACCAAGCATCATAAAAATCTGTTCAGCCGATATCGAGTTATAAGTGTTCGCACTAACCCGACTTTCTTTTATATTCTAGAAAGATATGACTTGATATTATAATAAATGAAATATGTCCATATAATAATATTGCGATAGTTGTGTTATAAGAATGTAATTACCTACTTATCATTTTAAGCTTTTTTTACTTTTTTTTTTTTAAATTTTAATTCAAATAAACTTACAGTCATTATGTAAAATGTTACAATGTTTCATTGAATAAGAAAATAATCGACCATTTCGATAAATTCTAATAAACTTTGATATGAAATTTCGTATTGTTGTGTTTGTTTTTGTACTCCTCTGAAACGGATCAACCTATTTTTTATGCATAACTAGCTTTCCCGACAGACGTTGTCCTGTGGACCCTTTGGTCCTAACCAGAGGCGGCCCGTTCATTGTGCACTGCGCCTCCAGAAACAAAAATAAACTAATTAAATAATAACATAAAATATTAATTCTAAAACGTCCATATTTCATTCGTATTCAAAGCTCAGACGGGATCAACGCGAGAATATATGCGCGCAATTTGGTTGAGTGTGTATGAAAAATTTCTAAAAAGTCCGAAACGGCGTAGTAAGTGAAATGGTCTGCTGTAAGAGTGGCAATTACATGTGCGAGAATGAGAGGGTGCTGGTGCAGAAGACAAAGATGGCATCGTATGAAATTTAACCTGGAATTTAATTTAGCTAAAAGTGTTAATAAAACGGAAGTTTGTCCTGAGGCGGACCAAGTTCGATGGGGTTCAGCTAGTTTAAGATAAAGCGGTTGATTTCTTGGCAAGGTCAATGTTCATAGGTACGAAAATCTACATAATAATTCAGTTATGCATGTATATTTATTTATATTTTCGTATGTTGGAACATCACGCTTAAACCGCAGACTTTGCGTTGGACTTTTTTCTTCGGAGTTTTTCGCAAATATATTCGTGGTAATCTTAAATACAAATATTTCCATTTCATCAAATATATTTTAAGTTATTTTTAAATTTCTAAAATTATGAAATCTTCCTAGTAAAGTTTCCGTAAACACAGATGGCCATCTTTTGAAAACAAAATTACTCGTGTAAGTGTTGCATGGAACCGATGTTTGACTGAATAAAAACGCATTGAAAAGATTCAAGATTGATTTGAAATAAAAATAAATGTAATTCAAACCATATAAAACATATTTTATAAATATTGAAATGAAAGTCCATTTTCGGATTACGTTTCGATTGACGTTTGCGGTCGGTAAAACAGCCGCCGATATCATAAGGAATTTCACATAAAATTTGTACCATTCTACACATAGAGGGTGCTATGTAGTTAAGACTCAAACCATGTAAAATAACTAGAAAATTTGCATATTTTGTAGGTAGGTTCGTATAATATTATTATTAAAGTGTTTTTTACCCTTCGATTGAACAGTGAAATTGAATCAAATGTGAGATGTCATAATATTATGATACGTACAGTTTTCTTCCATATGAGAGACATCATATAAGTTTTATTTTTTATAAATATTATAAAAAGTGTAATTCTTCTCACTTATTATGAATTAATTGTGAAAGTGTCATTCTTCTTTTTCTGTGCTTATGTCAGTTATAGAGGTCTGTTAAGCAATGGGAAGCTAGACTAGAACCTGTTTAATTACCTACCGATCAAGCCTGACAATCGGAATCAAAAACGTAAAGCAAGACGGGTATTAGCTAGTTTATTATATTTTTTATTTAAATAAAGAATTTTTATAATGAAAAAGTATTAATTAAATAAGTACCTACCTAACCTGATCTATTATATCCAAACGCCTTAGAATTTTAAGACTATACAGCAGAAATTCAAACATACATATTATGTAAGTATTATTTATATCTATTATTACATATAATATCAAAAGATATATCGCCAAAATTCGCTCAAAGGATTCAATGTAAAACAAATATAAGTATTATATCAACAACTTTACTGATGACTGAATAATAGTGTTCGATTTTAAATGGTATGAACAAACCACTACGGGCTCTTACGACCATATTCTACAGTTATTTCAAAGGCTGGCTTGGTGTGATCACTTTACGTTAATAACGTTCGCCTTTAGGTGGTATTGTTCAAATCCCCGATAATTATTTTAATTACTAGCTTATCAATAATAATTATCTGACCCGCCAGACGAATTCGACCTAACCCATAATGAAAAAAAAATTGACTTATAACATTAATTAAAAACAGTTTATGACATAAAAATTTAATTTAATTTAACTTATGTAATTATTATGATTCGATTCGGATAAAAACAATAAATTCCTCTATAGTTTATTTATTTATTTACTAGCTGACCCGTCGAACTTTGTATCGAAATAAATAATATGGGTTTTATGGTTTTATGCAAGAGAGCTCAAATTCGTTTTTTTTAGTTATTTAATACGAATGACTATTTACTGGCATTAGCAAAACCTGCATACCACGCTCCATTCATTGGGTCTGAGTTTATTTTTTCATCAAAAACTTTTAACCTATGTTAATATGGTGTGGGAGGAAGTCATCATTGCGCAAGATCGAGTGTAATGGAGAGTTCTTATTGCTTCATCTTGCTCCTGAATGCAGTTCAAAGGGAGTTTTAATTTTGATTGATTTGATGTTAAGGGGCCTTTCCCCGAAAACACCCGTTTTTGGCAGTTTTACCAAATAGATTACTCTGCAAGTCCGTAATATACAAAGCTGAAAGTTACGATTTATTGTAGAATGAACTTTAATTTAAAAAGTTAGGCTGGCAGATTTTTTAAAAAAAGCATGCTTTTCGAGTAATTTTCATTTTACTGGAACATCTCGCAAATTTTTCTCGATAGATAACTCAAAAAATACAATACTTATAGATTCGCAAGTTTCTGGATATTTTTACGATTAAGCCAACTCAATAAATTAGCGTGTAACTTTTTTAAATTTCGTCTTTATTTTCCTGGAAAATCAAAAAAACTTAAATTCTAATTCAAATCTAACCAAAATCTTGCTAAGCTAATATCTAGTAAGATTTTAATATAGGCGGTCCCATATAATGGACTTTTACTTGACCAACCCACAAAAATAATGCTATTGTATATACTTTGATTTATGGCTTGAACTAATTTACGATCTTTGAAAATATTAGCATTGCCTTTTATCTACAGATTTCATTCAAACATGTTTTGAGTTTTTGTGTAGGTATTATTACCAAATAATAGGTATGTCGTTTGTTTATGTTGCAGCTTTGTTGCAGGTATAATTTTGATTTCGTTTTATACATGTAATCCTTTCTACGAATTAATATTTTTCAATATTTTTGTGTTTGAATTTTTATGGTCGACTGTAAGCGATTGTAATTGATTACAACATCGGCAAATATCCCCACGATTTTATTGTTCACTATCGGTAGCCTAGTGGTGTGGTGCTAACTTCTACCGATCAAGAGGACCCGGGTTCAGTTCTCGGTCGGGTCGGGTGAATTATTTTTCTTGAACTTGGTGTAATCCAAATTGCATGGTTTTATTGAGAACACTGTAATCCAAATCGCGTGCTTTTACAGAGAATGTTAATTGACTGATAATGTTATTGTTTATTGTTTACTTTGAATCCCAAAAATTAGGCCGCTATCATACGCATTATATGTATACCTACCATTAGTTTATTTTATTTTTTATATTTAATAAATTTATTTGTTCTCACTCAAAGTGAACACAAATATGTATATACAGTCTCTGGTCCTCCTAACACAATGTTTTTTTTTTTTTTTAAATGAATCTGTGCTCACTCGAAGTGAAAACAAATACACTTTTTTGACATCTTTCACAGTAAGCAAATGCTTGTGTCGTGAAAGCGGAAATGGTCGACACGGCCGGGATTCGAACCCACGACCTCCGCTGATAATAATTACATCGTGATGTTTCATGCGAGATAAGGTCGATATTTTTTATACAACGTGCTCCGACCGACATCGGTGGCCTAGTAGATAGCATGGAGTTCAGATCCGGGGTCCCGTGTTCGATTCCCGGTTGGGTCAGTGTTTTTCGTGTTTTTTCACTTGAAATTTCTACCCAGGGTTGGACTATCTCAGATTGGACGGGACCGATTGACTGGAAAAATTGCCTCAGGCAATAAGTTCCATCGGCTATACTGACACCTTTGCATAGAAAAATGTTAATTAATTAATTTATTTACTCTATGATAAATATTTATATTTTTTCTGATATTAATTGGTTGAATGAAAGGAATTGCTTCGAAAATGCCTTTCATCTCCAGATTTCACAAAAACAAGTTTTAAGTTTTTAATTATATTCAATCAATCAATCAAATCTCCCTTTGAACTCCACTTAGGAGCATAGGGAGGCAACAAGAGCTCTCCATTGCGCTCGATCTTGCGCAATGCTTATGACCTCTTCCCACACCAAGTCCATTTCCCTCAGCTCTGCTTCGAAGGAACGGAACACGGTATGATAGGGTCTTCCACGTCTTCGAGACCCTGATGGGAGGAAAAACAGCGCTCTCCTCGGCCAACTGTCATTCGGCATCCTCAACACATGTCCCAGCCATGCCCATCTCCTCTCCGTAATGGTGGAAGTGATGGGCGTGCGCCGGGTGCGCCGACGTATAGCGTCGTTCGTGATGCGGTGGTACCATCTTATACCCAAAATTCTCCTGCAACTGACATTCGGCATCCTTAATACATGTCCATCTTCTCTCCATAATGGTGGAAGTGACGGGCCTGTTTCTATCCTCTTTCAATAATGATAGCAGTGATGGGCTTTCGCTGGGTGCCGTCGTTCGTGATGCGGTGGTACCATATTTTACCCAATATTCTCCTGAGGCACTTCGTTTCAAATTCAGATAATTTTTTGTGTCTGGGCTTTGGTCAGGTACCAAGACTCACACCCATACAGGAGAATGTTTTGTTTCAATAAATCAATATTGTAAAGTAGCAGTCAAATTTGCAGACACCATGTCTCCGTAAAATAATAGAAAGGATTTTTTTTTTCTAAATAATAAAGCTACTTCTACGTACCTGCTAATATATATGTATGGGTAACCAAGTTACCGATGCTTTACAGATGCGATGTACCTATGTCTGTTATATAGTGCTCCCTAAGAAACAATGACCCTATAAAATTGTTTTCCGTTCCTTCGTACCGGAGCTGGGCGATTCGAAATGGTGTGCGAGCAGGTCATTGAAATGAGGTCAAAAAGGGAGTAGGTATGTTATAATATTATGTTTAATATGCATTTATCTATCAATTGATATTGTACGTAATATGTACATATTATATTGTAAAATAAAATATATTGTAACAATATTATTACAATGAATATATATTATCACTTACCTAATTATAAATAGATTATTTATGTGGACCTGAATAGGCTAAGAATGGAATAATTATATCCAATAGTAATTACTAAAATAATCCAACCAGCAGCAAAACCTATCGGACGGCAGCCATAGGAAACTTTGACATATTAATCGATTGTTCTATTTGTGGACTTTTCGAAGCAATAGTTGTATATAGGAACAATATTTCCCGAAGCGGACATCTTTTATTATTGTCATAGAAACTATCGACTTTCAGGCTAATAATATAACTAACTATGTATGAAAAATATTTCAGTAGCTGGACGGTTTAGGTATGAAATTATGTATGAAAAATATTTCTGGTGCATGGAACTGTTTAAAAATACCGTGTTACGAACGAACGTAACCAATTATTATATATAATTATTTACAGAATAGACAATATTATGAGAATAAGCCGCAAGCACTTCTGCAGAATGAAATCCTGTAACGGGGAATAATATTTTGTTTATATACGAGTTCAATATCCTGCGTTATCTACCTGGCAGTAGGTACTATTGTTTGCGAACACAAAATGAACACAGATGAAATGGACTACTTTTGTAGATGAGTTCGAATGAGACAGGTATACCAAATAAGCCATCCTATCCCATTGTTTTTTTGACAATTGGACAGTAACCAACATCTTTGTATTTTAACTTATTATCTATCTGGTTCTTTGTAAATCTGTAAATAATTTATGGGCTAGGGTGGAGTTACAACCATGGGTGTAGTTGGAATTTTTCTTAAATACCTAAATATGAAATTCTGCGAGCGTTACATGGGGCCTTAATATGTAAAAAAAGAATTTAGGTTTGTAATTATATTCGATATTTTAATAGTTATTTTGCTCAATTAAAATAATATTGATTAATTGATCAAATTACGATAAGGAATATATCCGTACCGAATCAAAATACGCATTGAGGTGTACGCAATGGTTTTTTTTACCTATCACGCTGATTCCCGAAGGAGGTAGGCAGAGAGTATGGACTTCCATTCTTTCCAATCCAAACTCATTCGCTTCCTCCAAACGCATAACATTCCGCATACATGCTCATAAATTTCTTTTGCTTCTGACTTGGCCGTCCTTTCAAATGTTAATTAATTAAAATTCAAAAGTAGACCAAATTTTTTTGCAAAAAGTACTAAAAAGATTACCTACTTTCTGTGTTTTCAATAATTTTCTAATTTTCCATGCACTTTTTTTTCTATTTCGACCTTCTCCGGATAAAAGCCTACACGACAAAAAAAAGAAGTAGCGAAATCAATACAGCCGTTTAGGCGTGATGCGATGACATCGGGAAATAGCTCGCCATTGTTATAGTTTTCTTTAATTTTCTAATTGTCCATGCACTTTTCTTATTTTTTCTTCTAAATCAATATTTTTCTGATAAGAGCCTACACGACAAAAAAATAATTAGCGTTATCCGGAGCGGAAAAGAATCCAATAAATCAATCGTCGGAAGAATCTGTTTGGCCGATCTCGAGTTATAACTGTTCGCACTAACCCGACTTTCATTTATATAGTAGATGTCGGTTAAAAAATAAATCATAACCGCCATCCATGAAATCTTTCTACCAAAATATCACTACTATTACAATAGATGGCGGTGGCAGTTCTGTTTGATAATACTTTCAATACTAACTTCAAATGTATAATTTATATCTATCTTATTCATTTATTCAACTTTTTATTAGTTATTCTGTTATCCGGAGCGGAAAAGAATCCAATAAATCAATCGTCGGAAGAATCTGTTTGGCCGATCTCGAGTTATAAGTGTTCGCACTAACCCGACTTTCATTTATATAGTAGATGTCAGTTAAAAAATAAATCATTATCGTCATCTATTGAATCTTTCTACCGAAATTTCACTACTATTACGATAGATGGCGGTGGCAGTTCTATCTGATAATGCTTTCAATACTAATTAAAAATGTATAATTTATATCTTTCTTATTCATTTATTCAACTTTTTATTAGTTATTCTGTTATCCGGAGCGGAGAAGAATCCAATAAATCAATCGTGGGAAGAATTTGTTCGGCCGATCTCGAGTTATAAGTGTTCGCACTAACCCGACTTTCATTTATATAGTAGATAATTAATTTTATTAAGTTATATTATATATTCACAATATAGCTTATAACAATATTGCATAACTTAAAAAAAAATCCAAGAGATGGCGGTGTAGCAGGAAATAACTGTGAAGCCTGTCACATTATTTTATATGTTGTTGTATGAATAGACTTCATTAAATCCAAATTTCACCGAATTATTAAGGTAAGATTTATCAGATCAACAGCTAAAGTCTTCAACAGAAATGTTTATGAATATGGTTAACAATTACCATCAGGTACAAATTTCAAAACAATTAATTATAAAAATTAACAGCCATCCACCAAATAATAAAAATAAACAAATGGATATCAAAATAATTACGTAACAGTTGGGAAATAATATTATAAAAATAATTAGTACAATATCACAACAAAAAAAGATAGCTGAGCAATTGACAAAAGCTTTTAATTAATACTGAAACTAGTTGGACATTTCCAAGATATAATTTTCTTTCCAATAAATTGTTTGAAACATTGATCTTCCTGAGGAATCTCGCAGGTAGTGCGCGTATATTTTGTTCATTTTCCACGAGTTTCCTACAGAAATATCAGCGTCGCCTGTATGTATATAGCCTGCACGCCATCAAGAGAAGGAAGATATTAACCTTCACCAGCCAACCTCACTTCTTCTGGTACAGTGCCTCTTTATACCAAAATAATTTTCAATCTGCCTTTATGTACGTTTTCGAAAACAGAATACTGTTTCTTCGATAATGGGAGTTTGTAGGAAAATATGCTCATCTAGTAACACACTCTGTGATATAACTTTTTTCAGTTCTGATATTATCCGATTCAGCCAATTCCGAATAGGCATCAGCATGGTATTCAGTATCTGAATTGCTATAGTCAAATACAACAAACAAATTTCAAAAAAAATCGAAATTTCTTCTAATTTATCACACTTTATCCATACCCAATTACTTAGCCATCTAAAATAAAGAAATATATAATAAAATTATTCCAAAATAAAATAATTATTTATGTTTATCGAAAAAATTCTCGTATTGCGGCGCCCAAAGCGACCGCCTCGATTGCTACACCCACGCGACGGCCCTGCCCGTAGATTGCCGATACGCTCCTGGCTTTTCGGATACAAAATGATGTAGATATTAAAGACGACATCTTGTTTCACAAAATAATGAAATCTATGCAATAATAACGAAATTATTAGTATTGCATCACAGCAGATTTCTTATCTTATCTTTGTACACAAATTTCGCTAATATACGTAAATACATACGGATGATAACGTTGATATAATGCGACACATAGTAGGTATATATTGTTGTTTTTTTTTTTTAATTTTATACACACGTTTTTATCTCCAATACTTGAGGTAATATAAATAATTACCGGCTCACCGTGTAGAACTCAGTCACATTGTTCATTTAATTGAAGAAAAATAAGAATTAAAACTACTAAAATGTTTGCATTTTTGAGTGCTATTGTTTTTAGCGGTAAATTTGTGTTTACTGTTTTAACTTTACTTCTGAGTAGTTATTTGTACGTCAAATATTCAAGAGGATATTGGAAGAGAAGAAATATCTTTTCACCTCCAACAGATTCTTGGGTGGGACATCTTGGAAAAGCCATCAGGGAAATACCTCTGAGCGAAAGGTTTGCTCAAATTTACCATGAAAATAAAGGTCAACTATGTGTTGGTCTTTATTTCACTGTAATGAAGCAGTTGGTGGCTATTGATTTGGATTTAATCAAAAACATTCTTACAAAAGACTACGCATCATTTGAAGGACATGGATTCAAGACGAACAAAGTATTAGATCCACTCAGCCAGAATCTCTTCAATCTAGAAGGTGAAGAATGGAAGAAATTAAGAGTCAAACTTACTCCCACATTTACGTCCAGCAAAATGAAATACATGTTCGAAACTTTAAATTCTTGCAATCAAGTAATGGTTGATTATTTAAAGACACAAATAAAAACCAACAGCGATGTTGAAATCAAAGAAGTTATCGCAAAATTGGGGACGGATGTCATTTCGTCTTGTGCTTTTGGAATCGAAACCAACAGCTTCAAAGATCCAAACTCTGAATTCAGAAAGATGGGTAAAAAAGTATTCGAAATCAAACCCTGGATTATTATACACGATTTAATAGCGCTTTTGGCTCCTTGGCTCACATCAAGACTTCCAATAAGTAGGACTCCAAAAGATATCAGCAAGTTTTTCTCAAGGGTTGTGGAAGAGACCATAGAATATAGAGAAAAGAACGATGTGAAAAGGAACGACTTTCTCCAATTGTTGATCGAAATGAAGAATTCCGAAAATTCATCAGGTACATAAGTCACAACAGTTTACTATTTTGATACCAATCTTGTATTTATTGTTTTCAAAAATATGTTCAACGATAACTAATAAGGTAGCAGTAGCTCGTACTTCTCATGTACCAGAACTGACACCTTGGACTTCAGTCAGCAACTTTCAGCAACGCTGGAGCATATTTGCATTGCTGACTGTGATTGTCCATGAGATGCGAGCATTCGGTTCATAGTGTTCACCTTGAGGGTCCATGACTATACTCCATATAGCACTGACCAGATAATAGCACCGAACCAAATGTCAATAATAATTATTAATATCTTATAAATAGCTTGTTTACCACTTATAAGGAGATGATTTTAACACTAAACCTCCATTCCAAACGAAGATAGAAGACAGGTTTTGGTCTGATGGGTTCAAATTTGAACAAATATGAAAATCTTGAAATAACGAATGAACTTTTTTGTTTCAGCTTATCACATCACAACTAAAGAGATTATCCCTCAAGTTTTCGCGTTCTTCATCGCTGGCTTCGAAACCTCTGCTACCACCGTGCAGTATGCACTGTTGGAGTTGGCTAAAAATCCTGAAATCAGAGACAAAGTTGTGAATCATGTCGATGAAATAATGGAGGCAAATGATGGCAAAATAACCTATGAAGTGGTATACAACTCTAGTACTCTCACCGAAGTGGTAAATGGTAAGTTTAGGGAAACATCATAAGTAATAATTTAACAACATGGATATTATAACAGAATTAGTTTCTAGGAAAATGCCGTCAATATAAAAGAATCTAATAGTCCACTACTTGTCCAATTGTCGCCATCCTAAGACACTTTTTCGTCCTTTTGTATCACATTTGCCTAAAAAATAAATTAATATTCCCTAAATAAAATTACCTTACTTACGCACTAATGTTACCTTGTTTAGAAACATATCCTGTCCCCAAACCCTCTCCAAATATACATGATCTGCTTTTAAAGTGTATAACCAATATAAAAGATTTATTTACTATTAATTCTTTACAATAATTTTTCTATTTCATTGGTTTAGTTTTAATAATCGCCATTTTCTAACCTAGTATTAGCATACTTTTTTCTTGCTTGCCCGTGCACGTTGGTTATTTCCATTTTATCGACCAGAAGGTGACTTATTCTCTTAGGTCCACTTAGACTTCGTCTGAATGGTTCAGTTTGTTAGTTTGAAAATAAGTATTTTACGAACGATGTTGCTTTCAGAAACTCTGAGAATATATCCTGTGGTACCACTTCTAACGAGACGCTGTACTCAAGATTACAAAATACCAAACACAAACATCATTATTGAGAAAGATACCTCAATAGCGATACCAGTCCTAGGAATCCATCGTGACCCTGAGATTTACCCTGAGCCAGAAAAATTCCAGCCTGATAGATTTAGTTCTGAAAATTCAAAGCATAGGCACCCATATGCACATATTCCGTTCGGTGAAGGACCAAGAATTTGTATTGGTAAGCAAAAACTTTCGTTTATTTTGATACAAAATGAAACAAGTTAAGCAAAATTTGTGCCGTTCAGCTTATCCGGAAATAATTTTCTTATTCTCATCCATAAAATCTTGAACTTAAGCCTGCTTCATATTTTCCACTCCAATGAAGATATTGACAGTCGAGTCTTAAATCAGTTTACTCATTTTAAAGACCTTCGAGCAATATCAAGAGATTTTTATTAATTATATACTTTGCACAAGTACAAAATATACCTTAGCCTTAGAGGTACCTAACTAATTGTTTAATTTATCGACGATGGTCAAAGGAGAAAAAAAAAGACCTTAACAAAAGAAATGATTACCCGATGACTAATAAGTTGATGTTCAAATCCCTCCTCTTTACGCCACATTCACAGAAATCTCCTTCTTTCAAGCCAACTTCGTCCACTGTTGAGCTGAGCATGGACGTACCCCTAATTTAATTCATGTGGACTGTCACTGAATGTGCCATTATACCACGCTGAGTTGGATGGGTTTGCTACAGGTTTTCTTCCTTGTTACAGTAATGGGTATTAAGTGCCATATTGTTATGCTGCCGATGCTCGATCGTTAGGGCTAATTCTATTTAGTGGGGGGATATTGCGGAAAGGTGAAGTTGACATTTTTTTGGGTCGGCTAGGGATTTTTTCGTCATCGTTCTTTACCCCACAATAATATTGCTTCATGACTTCCTCTCATCTATATATTTAAAGGTGAAGTATTTCATACTCCCACACAAATGTTGGAGTGTGGAAGTCCACAGACTACCTACATATAGGGAGCATCAACTTCGTAGAAATAAAATGCAAAAATGAAAAGCGCCTCATAATGGGAATTGGAATAAATGCTGTGGAAATGAGATCACTGCGTAGGATTATACGGAAAGATACTGATTGATAAGGTGAGGAATGATAGAAAGGAATGTGGAGTGGATGTTAGCGTAGTGACTAGAATGGAAGTGAATAAATTAACGTGGTTTGGGCATGCAGAGAAAATTAACGAGGAGAGAATGACTAAAAGGATATACAAATCTGAAAGAATGGGTGCACGCAGACGAGGCCGACCTCGAATGACATGGTCCGACCATATACGAGGGCCAAGTCAGGAGCAAAAGGAATAGAAGAACATGTATGCGGAATGTTATGCGTTTGGGAGAAGCGAAAGAGGTTTGTTTGGATAGGAAAGAATGGAAGTCCGTACTTTCTGCCTACCCTTTTCGGGAAACGGCGTGGTGGCTAAAAATAAAAAATAATAATAATGGAGCAGAAAGCTTTTTGAAGGCGGTATATTCAAATGGAAGGTGGAGCTGAAAATGGCGGGATATAAATTGAAAATAGATTAATATTTTTTTAATAATAATAGTAAAAACTTTCTACATAATATCAAAATTTCAAATTTGACCTTTTCATGTCATTGTTTTTGAAAGCAAATTTTGAAATAGCGCTCGCTCGGTCTTTGACAATGGAACCTTAATAATGTTCAAATTAATAATTTAAATAAGTTATGGTCGAATTTCGAGCACTGGTCGACCACTAGTTAATATAATAAGGCCTTATACCAATTCTTCATTTGTTAATAACAATATTTTATATTTTTACAGGAAATCGTTTTGGACTCATGCAGAGCAAATTGGCCATTTTGTCCATACTGAGAAATTTCAACATTGAATTATCTCCGAAAACTCAACTTCCATTGGAGTTCGACAAAAATACGTTCCTTCTCCATACAACTGGTGGCTTGGTGCTCAAATTGAGCGAAAGAAAAATTTGAGTACAGTTTTGATTTAATTGCTTGTCAATAATTGTGTTATTTGTTGCGAGATATCGGCCTGGGTAAATGTCACTTTAGACTCTTTAGAGTGTACATCTAGAGTGGGCCGTCGGACTATGGAAATTAAAAAAGTGCTTCTAATCTTGATGTAATCGTGATAATTTGTTGCCTTATGATGTACTATAACTATCTACAAAATTTCATGACAAAAAAACAACATCCTCTGTCTCCGAATCGACCTTAAAGTTTTGTATGGGACGAAAATATCCCATACTAACTGATATTTTTATAATAATCATGTAAAATGATTACGGCCTTGTTTTTTTTTAATTATATTTTTATTTTATTAATTAGGCATTCCACCCTCAAAGAGTGATTTGTGATTATTTTTTTATTATACTACACAGATTATTCAAGTACATACTTCAAAAAAAAATATTTATTTCAAAATAAAATAGTAAAAAAATAAGCCTAGGTATAATAAGGTATGTATATTTTATTTCATTTTTCATACTTACAGCACATCAATAAAGTAAAGGTTTATAATTTTTTAGTTTATAAATTTAATTTTCGGGCAAAGTGGGACATAGCCAACTAAGATACTTATCTAAATACATTTTTATATAAACTTAATGCTACTTAAACATAATATAAATATCGCATACCTCTCCAATAAAGAAATACTTGTGTTTGAAGAGGGAGTACTGATGTGGTGTGCATGCTTTTTTAGTTACATTTAGATATCTCACTGTTTTTCACTATCTGTAGTGTTATTTATTTATTTATTAACATAATAAACGGCCAAGTGGCCTTTTAATACAAATTTTACAAATTAAAGAAATGACAAAATTGCACAACTTAAAATTTAAAAAAATACTCAAATTAATAAAAATAAACTAAAAAAAAACTTTTTATTCGACTGTATTTATTTCCGTAACGATTGTCTTTATGATATCCCTTTTAAATGTTTTAATATTGTTTGCTGCGCGAAATTGTACCGGTAGCCTGTTAAAAACTTTACTCCTAAGTATGAGTAATGCCGTTGTGCAATATCTTTGTGGCATTGTGGTATTTGTAAACAGTTCACCGATCTTTGTGTTCTTCTCATTAGGGATACTTCAGATGATGGTCTGTAATCTTTAAAGGTTTGGAGGAGAGCAAATTATTGTTTCTATTTGATTCTTCTATTTCACATTTATTGTCTATTATTATTTCCAAGTATTTGATTTCCTTTACAACACTTAGTAGGTACCTATAGAACATTGTTCGTTACATTGGTTTCCATAACAAGTTGACGAGTGTATAATATATAATATATGTTGAGAGAATTAGGAGCACTTATTTTGTTGATTGAAAAGGGCAGAAAGTGCCGTGGGAGTGAGTGCATTCGAAAGAGCGGAAAATTTTAGGTAAGATGGCACTCATAACTCATTTTTGACCAAAATGTCGCTTATCCCCTATTACCTTTTAACCGTCGTGAAGGTTTTGACTGTGCAATACAAGACCAGGTCATCTTAACAAATAATAATTTTAAAAAGCACATAATGAAAACATCAAATATAATAATTGACAAATGTCGTGCATGTGGCCAAACGGGAGAAACACTCACACACTACGGGAGAGACATATTTTGTCTGGATGTCCTCTCCTGTGTGGTTCTGAGCACAGACATAACGATGTGGCTAAAATAGTTCATCAAAAACTTGCCTTGAAATATGGTTTGCTCGATTTTGAATTACCTATATGTAGGTACACCCCAATTTCTGTAATGCAAAACAATAATATCTATATAATAATTTAGAAATGTTTTTTAATTTGCCTTTTGTCGTTGCTTTACGGTATGTCGGAGCATCACGCTCAAAATACAAATGCTACGTCAGATATTAATATGCCCAGAGCCGTACAAAATTCTGGAGAAGGTTCTTAAATACAATTTGCTGCATTAACTTTAATATATTTAGAGCTATTTAAAAAAATCTATTTTTTAGGATCTTCATACAAATTTCTCAAAAAGACTTTTGGAAACAAAATTACTCGTGTAAACGTTGAATGGAATCTTGGTATTACGGTATGAAAATGTAATAAAATAATTGTAGATTGATTTGTTATACATATAAATGTTATTCAAATCTTATTATTCTCAATAAATAAAGATGTAATGAAAAAATTTGCAGTTTGATTTTGAAGTTTGACAGGTACAAATCACCCTCTATGGGTGGAATGCCCAATTAATTATCAAAGTAGGGAATGTAGCTAAGATTCAAACCACAGAGCTCTCTATGAAAACTTGCAAATTATGTCGGTAGGTTCGTATAATATTATGAGGTCGGTAAAAAAGTCATTCTTCTTTTTCTGTGCTTATGTCAGTTATAGAGGTCTGTTAAGCAATGGGAAGCTAGACTAGAACCTGTTTAATTACCTACCGATCAAGCCTGACAATCGGAATCAAAAACGTAAAGCAAAACGGGTATAAGCTAGTAAAGTTATATTGGGATATACCAATACAAACTGACCGAACGATTAACGCAAATTTTCCGGACATTGTATTGGTTGATCGTAGGAACGGGATAACGTATCTCGTGGATATCACTATAGCGTATGACGAAAATTTGAAATAAAAGCAGAAGCACGAAATAAAGGATATGTGGCATACACCAACCACCCACATAATACCTATATAGTGATATCGACGAATGGAGTTATTCCTAAGTCTCTTAAAGAGAATCTAGGGAAACTTGGCATCTGTTGTGGTCTCAGATATGCCATCCAAAAGGCAGTTCTGTTGTCCTCATGTAGGATGTTAAGAAGGTTCCTTTCTCTGTAGTTCGAAGATCTCTCATGATTACATTACATCGTGATGTATCATGAGAGATAATGCCGATATTTTTATATTTAGTATATAGCATTGTATTTAATTTTAATTTATTTTTATTAATTTTTTTTTACAATGATGTATGCTTTATGTGAAATATTGTGATTTAATGAGTAAATGTTTTGAAATAATAATAATAAGTATATTTTTCAGGTAAAAAAAATGTTACAAAAGGTAGGTATACAGTTTAACTCAAGTAAAATAACAATAATAAGTATATAACATGACATGAGTGTTTACTATTGTTGAGAAATCCCACGAGGCAAAGCCTGTCGAAATACACCTGCGGTGTATACACCTAGAGTAGGTATTCAGGTGGATAATGTCTACTCCAGCTAGATTATTCTGTTTACAGCGTTGATTCTTTAGGCAGACAGTTGATTGATTTTGTGGCTTAGAGTTCCTAATTATTTCCAAGTATCAACTATTTTCGGCGTTTTCATAACATAAATAATTCACGAAAAGGATCGATATTGAGTTGACACTTGATGGTTATACTTGATATGTTGATATTGTGACGGATCTATTGTAAGCTAATCTACTTATGTATATCTATCTATATTATTAACACGTGAAGGAAAAACTTTGTGACTATTTCTACGAAAATTGCGGAGTATAAAGTTTTGCACACATATGGTTTATATAGAGAAGTAGTGGCGAATGCTAATATTTAAAAATAATTGCATAAAAAATAGATTAAATCAATGAAAAAGGCATTACAAACACTATGTAATGTTATGTATTTGATACTCAGCCTCACACACATTTCGATGTATTTGACGTTGACACAGACGTATATTCTTTTGTTTTTTCTGTGGTCGAATTGAGAATAGATTAATATTGTGTGGAAAATAATATACATCATAATATTTTGCGTGTTAGTGTCGGTCACTTTTGCAAATATTTACCTAATAAATATCCAATGCCGTTTTAGTATAGGTACAAGGAAATCATATTATAAACTACGTAAAAAAATCAAGGGAATTAATTAAGAATTCAAAGTTAACTAGTTAAACCAGAATTTCGACATATTAAAAAACATCTGCAAAATATGTCATTTAGATTCTATTTTAATAGTTTTTAGGCCTCAGCTTAAGTAGATTTCAAAGTAAACCAAGTATGATACCTGTTGTTATTAGATACGTAGGTATATTTTTTCTACTTTTCATTTTCGATACAATTTAATAATATGAGTGATATTATTATTGTTGGAAACATTAAATTAAAAATAATATTTTTTTGTTCCTTTTTCCGGTTTCCGGTGCAAACTGTCAAAACGCAAAAATACAATTTCTGAATACTAATTTGGTGAAAATAAGTTTAAAGTGTCTAATATCAAGCAACATAAGCATAATTATCACTTATTTCACCTGGGATTATAATTACTATTATAAGATCGACTGCCTAGCACAATTTTTCACTCTATCTGGTAAATATAACACCTGCCGTACTTACTCGCTTATTATCAAAACACAATATTACATTCTAACGAAAACACCAGGGATATACGACAAATTAAATACACTAAGATACACGAATAGTTTAGCAGCATTCCAGACACCATGACTTGTAAATATTGTCAATTCGAGATTGAAACAGGCTCGTCCGAGAAGCTGTTATCATGTCGCACCTGCCAAAGTGTTTTTCACAAGAAGTGCGTTGTTTCTCATAATGGTGGACGCAAGATTATCACAAGTGATTGGTGTTGTGAGGAGTGTCCCGACAATGTCCAGGGGAAGGTTATTTCTCCATATCAAGCATGTGATAACCGGCCTGTCACTAGAGCTACAACAACAAAGAACGAACGCCGGCCATGACAGCGGTGTAGGTACATCCGCCTACACTGACAGGGCCGACAGTGTTGACAACCACGCAGTGCGAACCCCGCATCCCATAGACAAAGAAATCGCGCATAAACAATCAGATATTGAGAATGATTTTTCATCGTGTCCAGCTCTATCAGAGATTTCAAACAAGATTGATTTGTTTATGAGGAACTCGGAATCAAAACATAATCAACTGTTACTGACATTTAACTCTTTTACAAAATTGATGGACGAATTTAGTGAAAGGTTGAAGTGTATGGATGACCTAATTAACAATGTTATATCAAGCAAACTGAACAAGGTCGATGATGTCTTGAAGGAAAACATAATTCTTGCCGAGAGGGTGTCTGTTCTGGAGGCAAAAATATCGGATCTTCATGCAGCTCAAAAAAGATCTGCACCCAATATTTCAGCAATGTACGCGGAGATGGAGGAGAGAGAAAAAAGGAAAAAGAACATAATCATTTGTCACCTTGAGGAGAACCCTAATAATATGTCCCATTCAGAGTCACTGCGTGAGGACATCACAAGTGTGGCCAATCTCCTCAAACCGCTGGACTCAGCCATCGACTCTTCAAAGTTGAAATGTTATCGATTGGGAAAATATAATGGGAACAGCAGACCGATCAAGGTTATTCTCGATTCGGAAGAGCAGGCCATGAATATATTAAGGAAAAAATTTCATGTCCGACCCAATCACATCAAAATATTTGGTGATCAAACCATAATGCAGAGAGATACATTTAGGGAGCTAAAGCAGGAATTGACTGATAGAAAGAGCAGGGGCGAAACAGATATTTCAATTAAATTTATAAGAGGTATACCTAAAATTATCAGAAACTATAATTCAAAAAACTAAATTGCACATACCAGAATGTCAGGGGCACGCGAACTAAAATTTTTGAGCTAAGGCATAACATTTCCATTTCGGACTGCGATGTGGTACTTCTAAGTGAGACATGGCTGAATTCGTCAATCAAAACTGCTGAATTGGGTTTTGATAGATTTAAGGTCTATAGATGTGATAGAAACGCCAGTACTAGCCACAAGGAGAGAGGTGGTGGAGTCCTCATAGCTATCTCAAACCGATTTGCCTCAAGCAGAATCAGGACCAAACACACGGATGTCGAGCATGTCTTTGTATCTGTTAAAATGAAAAGTCAAACCATAATTTTTGTCTGCGCATATATTCCTCCTGCTTCTGATCTGGCGGTGTATGAAGCCCACTGTGATGAACTTGAAGAACTACATGAAAAATATCCTAAGGCTAGAATAGTGATAGTGGGTGACTACAACCTGCCGAACATTAATTGGGAGGCTGGTACGGACTGCGACGACCTGGAGGTGATCGCAACACTACTTGATAGGCCTTGTGAGAGGACGGCATCCGTTTTGGAAATGTTCCACTATCTTCAACTGCACCAATTAAATCTAACAAAAAACCACAATGATCGAGTCCTTGACTTGGTATTTTGCAGTGACACAAACATAAGGGTAACAGCGTCAATCTCTGAGATCCTTCCTCAAGATCCACATCATCCTGCAATAGATATTTATATATCTTGTCGAGAGTTGGATCTTCAAAAGTTGACAAGAAAAGGCTTGGATTTTCGTGGGGCAGACTATGGGCCGATCCTCGAGTTTTTGTCGAATGTGAACTGGTCCAGATTAACCACCGCCAGTAATGTTAATGAGTCCGTTGAACTCTTCTACAAACAAATTAATGACTGTATCAGTATATATATTCCAGAATTTACAGTTAAACCATCAAACTTTCCACGATGGTTCGATCCTGAACTTAAACAGCTAACGCTTGATAAGAAGTTGGCTCATAGAAGATACAAAGAGACGGGGTGCGCCCAGGATTATGGATATTTTTCGGATTTGCGAAGGAAGTGTTCTGAGCGATCAAGAAGGTGTTACAGAGATTTTATGAATAAAGTTGAATCTGATCTGCCTAAAAATTCTGGATCCCTGTGGAAATTTGTAAAGTCAGTCGGGAAGGACCTTTCACCCATCCCTGGCCAGGTAAATTATAAAGGTAGGCATGCTGATTCTTTGTCTCATTCGGTTAATCTTTTTGCTGAATTCTTTAGTTCTGTGTACGTTAGTTCGGATGGGGCATCATTACATTCATTCAGGCCGGGATTATCTATTGATATGCCGATCCCAGTATTGTCCAGAGATGAGGTTGAGAGGGCTATTCGTTCGTTGGATTGCTCGAAGTCACCGGGGCCAGATAATCTGCCTAATAAATTTTTGGTAGAGTGTGCTAGTGTTTTGATTGATCCACTTTGCGACCTTTTTAATAGATCTTTGAGAGAGGGAGTGTTTCCGAGTGCCTGGAAGACGGGATTTATTACCCCCATATTTAAAAAGGGAGACGCTTCGGACGTCATTAACTATAGGCCCATATGTATACTCTCGGCAATACCAAAGATGTTCGAGGGCATTGTGTTGTCTAGGATTTCGGTTTCTTTCAATTCGATTATTACACCCAGGCAGCATGGATTTATGCCGCAGCGCTCAACTCAAACAAATCTTCTTCTATACATGGATTATATTGTGCGAAAGTTGTCAGACAAACTTCAAGTGGACGCGGTTTATACCGACTTTTCTAAGGCATTTGATAGGGTTTCCCACGGGATTTTGGTCAAAAAACTTCAAGCCTATGGTGTCGATGACGTTTTTTTGTCATGGCTGACAAGTTACCTGACGGGAAGAACTCTTAGAGTCAAGGTGTCTGACTGCATATCTCAGCCGATATACGCCACTAGTGGAGTTCCGCAGGGCTCCCATTTGGGACCAACCCTGTTTAATATTTTTATCAATGACGTTGTGGAAATCTTCTCCGACGTCGAGATCCTGCTCTTTGCTGACGATCTAAAGATATTTAGGATGATTGAAGGCCAAAATGATTGCCTTATCATGCAGCGGAACTTGGACCGGCTATCGGAGTGGTGTAACTCAAATTTACTGTTCATGAATGAGGAGAAGTGCCAAGTGGTGAGATTCCACAAGAAAAAAAAGGGTATCATTGCCTTTGACTATAGTATGAACCGAGTGGTTCTGGGGGCCGTCACTCAGATTAGGGATTTGGGGGTTACATTCAGTAGTGATTTGTCTTTTAGGTTACATATTGAAGAGATAGTGGGGAAGGCGATGCGGACCATGGGGTTTGTGTTGCGCCTGGGCTCTGACCTCCGATCTTTAGATTCATTTCGGACGCTCTATATATCTCTGGTGAGACCTCAGCTCGAGTATGGTACGGTGGTCTGGTCTCCTCACTATGCCGTGTACGTGGAAATGGTGGAAAGGGTTCAACGCAAGTTTCTTAAGTTCCTTAATCACAGATTGGGCCGTACTTGGGCGGAGATTGACTATCTCGAGTTGATGCGTCGCTTCTGTTTGTTTCCCCTTGGTGATCGGAGAAAGGTTACCGATGTTGTGTTCTTATATAGGTTGCTGAACGGGGAGATAGATAGTGTCGAGTTGCTGGGACGGATAGACTTTAACATACCAGTTAGGAACACAAGACAAGCTGTGCTGTTCCACGAGACTAGGGCATCTACTAATTATCTTTACAGCTCCCCCATTCCCAGATTGCACAGACTGGCAAACGAGCTCTGCATCGAAGCTGATATTTTCAGTGGTGGTTTGCGTGCGTTCAGACGACTTGTGGAGGGTGTCCTTGGTTTTCGGTAGTCTTCGTTTAGTTATTAATTTAATTATTATATACGACAAATTTTTAAGAGTGCCCTATTATTATTTATTATTTATATTTATTTATTTGTATTATTTGTAATGAATTTCTTGATTGAGTTCTCCGTTTTCGGGATTGTGTTTTTATCATTTTATATAAAACATTCATTTGACTGATCTTGATATTTTTATTTATTGACTAGTTTATTATACTGAAATAATTTATGAACCGAATTTGACTTTTTCTTAATTATTTTTGACTTATGTTTTATCAACGAAATCACACTACCAAATTTTGTATTTTATTACCAAGTGTATGTAACTGTCTTTCAAACATTGTCGTATTGAGGTTATTTTATTTTTACTATTGTGTTGTCTTTCTTGTTGTAGTTGCTTCGGCTGCCTATATTTGGTTACAGCCGTGTTAAAATACGTAATCATTTGCTGGTTTTTGTTGGATTTTTTTTTTTGAGTACATTTGCTAAATTTATCTCATTGCCAAATTTTGTATTTTAAATTGCTTGTATTTATTGTTTTCCTTAATTATTTGTATTCTACCTGACTTCTTTGGCTTAATTCATGCCAATTAAATTTTATCCAAATCTTATTTTTATTCAGTACAACTTATGTATTTCAAATTATTTTATTTGCTCATATGGTTAGTTGTCATTATAATATGTAAGTCTACTTATCTTTTTATTGTTTTTTACTGTTGTATTTAAGTGTATTGTTTTTGTGAATTTTGAAATATTATGATTATGTAAAAGGCTTATAGCCGTGTATTATTGAAAATAAATAAATAAATTACAACATTATTTTTTTTACTGTATGTCAATAATTGTTACATTTTATAATTCAGTCATTAAAGCAAAGTCCGACAGTACACACGCATTTTTATTAACTCTCAAATTCACCAGGACCTGAAAGAAGTATTATTCCAATCTTCTCAATCTCTCTTTTTACATTGGTCCTTCGAGTCGGATTTAAATACCTACATTATTGTCATCGCTGGGAGACATGGCGATGCAACTTGGTAGGGCGCACGTCGACACATCTCTACAATTCAGCGCTGCTATCTCGCAATCAATGTGATTGCAAGATGAGCCCTTGTTTGCTTCTGTATTGCAATTACTTGAATTGCAAACAGAGCCCTTTTCAAGCTGTGGTACCTCTTGATTTTGCCTCAGATGGACGGACCGGGCGTTTTAACATTTTACATTGCGTGTGTGCTGTCGACTATCTTTAAATAAAAAAAAAGAGACAACGACCGTCTACTTCCAACATAGCACTGCCCTCCATCCTGGACTAGACAAAATTATTATTTTTTATATAGATTATAAGTAGGTACATATGTACAACACTATCATGCTGGATATGAAATGGTGCATAATATGTAGCCATGGTATTAATAATTGTTATGTTCAATACAATGTTATAATTTAACCTTATGGGTACACAGTTAGATGTACTGTATATAGTATGTAGGCATGGTATTAATTGTTATGTTCAATACAATGTTATAATTTAACCTTATGGGTACACAGTTAGATGTACCGTATATAGTATGTAATTTGTATACAAAAAAAAAAAGCATATTGTTATTGAAAAGAAACATTTAATTATAAAATAAAATTATAGTTTGATACTGCATACAACCGTAACAGATAAGAGAGGCAGATTTATTAATTCCGTAAAACACCTTAAAAATATCTACAGTCCACAAAAACTTTACGGGCCCTTATGAGCTATCGATCTTTCTTTGCTGTTTTGGGAGTATGTTGGAAACATTAAATTAAAAGTAATATTTTTTTGTTATTACAACATTATTTTTTTTACTGTATGTCAATAATTGTTACATTTTATAATTCAGTCATTAAAGCAAAGTCCGACAGTACACACGCATTTTTATTAACTCTCAAATTCACCAGGACCTGAAAGAAGTATGATTCCAATCTTCTCAATCTCTCTTTTTACAATTATAATGAATAAACCTATCTATTACCAACATGCGATGAAGTTAATATTACATCGTTAACGTTACACACTAATAATTATTGCTTGTTAAAAATATGAATTTACAAGAGTTATCCGTGCAATCATAATAAGTATATCTTGGAAAATATTATACCTTTTAATATGTTTAAGTGCTTAATTTAAGTAGGTATCATATTATTATTTAAATTACACGTGCCGTCTTTTTTAACTAGTTAAAAGTGCATCCTAATAAAAAAATCTCTTTATGGTTCATTCAAGTACACTCTGTTACTCATAGTATATGAAATATACCTACATGATCGGATTTCAAAAAAAAAAAAAATAGATTTCGCTGAAATTAATTTTCTCGACGTTTTCGAGGGTGTAGATTCCAAAAATGGAAAAAAATGTTTTTTTTAGAAGAGGAAGAAAATTTCCGCGTACCCGTACGCGTACACCAAAAATGTGTGCGCACCCATAACTCATAGTAATTCTTATCCGATTTGATTGAAATTTGGTATAACGGTTAGACCCTCGATGTAGATGAGTCAGTAAAATGTTGAGATCTGTACCTTCAGGGGAACCCTCTTAAAGTATCCAAAGAAAATTTCACTTGTTCTAGAAAAAGGGCTAAAAAAGAAAAACAAAAGTCTTCGATTTTCATAAAATTTGGTATAAGTACGGTTTGGTCTTATGCTCCTACACAAGCACGTTAAATTTGAGGTCCGTAACTTCAGTGGGTCCCCTGTAAAGTACCGATTAATATTGAATATGTTGTTCTAGAGAAGATAATAATAATTGTCTTCTGGCTGTTATAATATATACTATGAGCTCTGGGCTACCCTAGGTTAGCAGCTTTTCTTTAATGGCGATCGGTTTTTCGGGCTTATTGCCCGTGGTTTCGTAGGCAAAATGTTGCCCAACGTTTAGCCTCGCTCTAAATCGACACTAGCATACAACGCCGGCTGTGAAAACCTCAGAGATTACACTATTTCATCGTTAACTACAGTGAACTAATAATAAATAGGTAACTATTATTATACACATACAGTCAATGTGTCAAATACTCGACTGTACATATCTGAACACGCGCGGTAACGTAACCAATGTCATTAAAATGCGGTAACATAACCAATGTCATTAAAATGCGGTAACATAACCAATGCGGTAACACAACCAATGCGGTAACATAACCAATGCGGTAACATAACCAATGTCATTAAAATGCGGTAACATAACCAATGTCATTAAAATGCGGTAACATAACCAATGCGGTAACATAACCAATGCGGTAACATAACCAATGTCATTAAAATGCGGTAACATAACCAATGTCATTAAAATGCGGTAACATAACCAATGCGGTAACATAACCAATGTCATTAAAATGCGGTAACATAACCAATGTCATTAAAATGCGGTAACATAACCAATGCGGTAACATAACCAATGTCATTAAAATGCGGTAACATAACCAATGCGGTAACGTAACCAATGTCATTAAAATGCGGTAACATAACCAATGTCATTAAAATGCGGTAACATAACCAATGGTATCAAATTTTCATAGTACCATGGAATTTTGTCACGTTGCATGCAACGTGACATTGGTTACGTTACCGCGCGTGTTCAGATGTTTACAGATCATATTAATGCGGAAATAAAAAATGAATTAAAAGAATCGCTTAGGAAGGAATGCAAAAGATGTCATTATAATATATTTTCGTATTGAATTAATTATTTTATGAGCGCGTAAGATTATTGTTTGCCACTGTATCTGTGATTAATATATAAAATATCAACCATCGACTCAATCGTTCGAGAGTATGCTCACTTCTATCGATTAAATGGTTTGGATATTATGTAGAATTCGTGAGAAGTATAAAATACGATTCATTACGTGGTAGGAAGTACCTAGTACTTACTAATGACAGAAAATAGAAAAAACCGATGTGGTTCAAAACAAAAGTGGAGTTGGGCTGGTCGTGTGGCCAAAATAACCCACACCAAATAGACCAAAATAGTTCTTAAGTGGCGTCCTCCGAGAACTGAGAAGAGAAGAAGTAGTGATGGCAGGCCTCAGGCAAGGTGGTTTGACGACATGAGATGAGTTAGGTACCTACCTACCGGGGAAGTGTGCGGATGTGAAAGGCGCAGGATGAAAGTCTCAGGGAGCGACCTATGTCTAAGGCCCTCCTATGTAGCTGGTCGCATGAACGCATAAACAATGAATTTGTGATCGCACGATGAAAAATTGTGTAACCTAAATGCCATCGTATGATCGCGCGTCCACTTTCCTTGACGATGCAAACAAATAAATATGAATGTTAGTAAGTATGAACTTTTGGCAAGTAGGTGTCGTATTAATTATCGATACCTAAATCACTCAATAATGAGTGGAAGGCTAATAAAAAATAAACGATACAATAGAGCAATACAAGCGACGCGCGATCATTTTAAACAAGGCACCGCGCACCGGTCTGACGATCGAATTTACGCCTGTAAAAATGTACCTACCTACTTATAATCATTAAGTAAAAATTGAAATAGTTATTTCTTTAAATACGCACCGACTTACTTTATTTAACACTTAAAGGTTATCATCTAATTACATAATAGTAGGTATGACACTTTTCGTTTGAAGGTCATTGTTTGGTCCCATTATATTATAATAATAATAACCGGTTATATCATAAAGATTCTTGGATTATATGGCAAAAAATGACGAGTGTTTGATCGAATGACAAAATGTATTTGTCCATTATGCAGTTCACATACCTTGCCTCCCTTATCACTAGTAATGCCGATGATTTATGAATGTGGAGATTGGGAGAAGATTTTTTTTCAGCATTCCGTAGCTTTTTCGGTCTCACTGAACAGTTGAAGTCGCGTTTTAAATTCAGGAAGACTAAACCGTACTGTCTCAGACATTAATTAGACCAGTCTGCATATGCCTCATAGACCTGGACCTATAAATGATGGTAAAACATGACGTAGAATATATGTACGTCACCAGGATATTAGAGAAGTCAGGGTCATTAAGATTAACAGACTACACTGGCTGGGTCACTAGAAACGTATGGATCTGAGGGCCTAGACAAAATACAGTTGGCGATCGACTACAAACGAATTCTTCGACAATGTAGAGTAGGAAGAAAATTAGCTGTCCACTTTTTATATTTTTATATAAGTGTCATTGCTTGGTTTAAATAATTGTTTATACGTTCCAGTGGACAGATAATTTTTTCGCACTATACATTGGCGAATTCTTCGTTTGTAGTCGAACGCCAGTTTGAATTTATTTTGTCTACGGGGGCTGGTGTTGATTAATGACCAAATCCGTAGAAGAAGTGTTGGAATACCAAAGCTACGATGACAGCAGTCGCAGTCTTTAAATTTGGTTGCTCTCTTGCTCTCAGTAATTTCCAATGTTTATCTCTATATCTCATTAATAATTATTACATATCTACTTGTTGTATACCTACATGAGATTTTTTGTCATGTTGAACATGTCAAGAATTCTCATGATTAGGAGCTACGGAGACTTAAACATTACCACCTAATGGCGAAATTTGTTAACATAAAGTGAGAGCCACTAAGCCAGCCTTCGAAATAACAGTAGAAGACGGTCGTAAGCCCGTAGTGGTTTATTCCATTTAAAAATCGAACATCAGTAAAAAATTGTCAGAGTCATTAGTTGTTACATATTATTCCCGAAAGTAAAAATACCGAACACTCCATAGTTCGGTATTTTTTTCCATCCGAACACCGAACATGGAGCAAAAATACCGAACACCTGGCAACCCTGGTTGTAACGCTAAAAATGATGATGATGATGCATGGAACCAAATAATGCGAGATAGATTATTGTTAAATGTTTGGATACATTGATGATTGTGACAATGACATAATCCAAGTTGTCTACAGAATAATGCTCGTCTTGTATCAAACCCAGTTGAAGTTGAAACGTAAACATTATCGTAGCCGGTTTCTTTAAAAATATGTAAATCAAATTTTTATTATTAATAATTATAATATTATCTACTTTTATTTAAATAAAATTCAGATTTTATTAACGTTAAAATGTATTCGTATCTTGAAGTTTTTGGTTGTGTTTTTTGTCAGTGAGATAAAAATAAAAATAAAAAATGATTTCGCTTTTAATCAATTTAATTTTTTGCAAAGAGACATTTTTCACGGTGCTTTTAACTGTCATGACTGTTTACTTGTACGTTAAATATTCGTTTAGCTATTGGCAAAGAAGAAATATTTATTCTCCACCTACGAATTCTTTGATGGGACACGTTGGTGATGGCATGTCGAAAATCCCTATGAGTCTTAGATTCGCTCAGCTCTATAGTGAAAATAAGGATAAACCTTGTGTTGGGCTTTACATAACGTTCATAAAACAGTTGCTTGTGAATGATTTGGACTTAGTCAAAAACGTTTTATCAAAGGACTATGGTTATTTCGAAGGACACGGAATAAAAACAAACAAAAAATTAGATTTGCTTGGTCAGCATCTATTCAATCTGGAGGGTGAAGAATGGAAAAGGATTAGAGTCAAACTGACTCCAACATTTACATCAAGCAAAATGAAATACATGTATGATTCCCTTTATCCGTGTAATGTGGAAATGGTGGATTATCTGAAGGAACAAATCAAAATATCCAACGATATAGAGATCAAAGAAGTGATAGCAAAATTGGGTACAGACGTTATATCGTCGTGCGCTTTTGGGCTCAACACTAACAGCTTCAAAGATCCAGATTCACAATTCAGAAAGATGGGCATAAAACAGTTTAAGCTTGAGCTGTGGATGACCATCCATGACTTGGTGGCAACCGTCGCTCCATGGATCACAGCGAATTTCCCAGTGAGTAGAACTCCAGCGGATATCACAGATTTCTTTACGAAGGTAATCAAAGACACGATCGCTTACAGGGAGCAAAACAATGTGGTGAGAAATGATTTCCTGCAGTTGCTCATCGAAATGAAGAACACTGACAAAAATTCCCGTAAGTTATCCATTTTTCATACTAATATTTTCTTGTATATTGTCATTTCTCTCTATAAGATAGATATTTTCCTTAGAATTCGATACAAACTCTTGAACCCAAATAAATATTTCCACCTTTGACAATAGTCAATTGTACTCTAAAGATATTTAGCTTTTTAAGTAGGTAAATTTGACCTAAATTTATCTATTCTATATTATAATAGATATGAAATTCACTAACAAATCTCTTTTTGTCTCTTTTTTCAATGAAAAGATTTACGAGTAGGTACCCTTCTAGGTGTTATACATAAAATTTTATAATATTTTCTTATATTGATATTTTCTCTAAGAAACACTTTTGCTATTGATATTTTTTTGTACTTGAATATTTTCTTGTACCTACATTGAAACATTCCATGACATGGATAACCAGCTAAAGATGAGCACCCTAACAACATTGGACGTATATTGAAAGGGAAAAGCTTTGAAAAAAATACCTCAAGATTCAATTAAAGAGCGTCTGTTTTCGAAAACTTACTATTAAAAAAGCAAAAGTAAAACTAGAGGTAGTAATGTCAGTAGAAGAAGTGAAAGAAGTGTTCTTGGATAGAAAATAAGGGAGATCCGTTCTTTCTGCTTACCCTTTGAGAGATATTTCGCAGATTTTATCTTTAATATAATAAACAAATCAAGTCATACGAAAATAATAACGCCTTTATTGGTTTCAGCTAACCACCTGACCATGGACGAAATAATTCCTCAAGTTTTTGTGTTCTTCATCGCTGGCTTTGAGACATCTTCAACAACTGTTCAATACGCCCTTTTAGAGCTGGCCAAGAACCCGGAACATCGGGATAATCTGGTTAGACAACTCGATGAAATCGTCGAAGCAAACGATGGAGAAATAACATACGAATTGGTTTATAAATTACACTGTCTAGATGAAGTTATAAATGGTAAGATTTTTTTTTAAATTTATTTACTAGCTGTCCCGCCCGTCGACCTAACTCAGAATAAAAAAAATTACTCCATGCAATGTTTATTAAATTGTAACCTTTTCAACGTGTAACCACCCTTCAAGGAGTGATATTGAACTCATACTCCGCTTAAACCTTCCCGGACATTAGTAGAACAGTGGGCCTAGACAAAATACAGTTTGCGATCGACTACAAACGAATTATTCTTCGACAATGTAGAGTAGGAACAAAAATTAGCTGTCCACTTTTTATAATTTAATATCAGTGTCATTGCTTAGTTCAAATAATTGTTTACTTGTTCCAGTGGACAGATAATTTTTTCGCACTATACATTGGCGAAATCTTCGTTTGTAGTCGAACGCCAGTTTGAATTTGTCTACGGGGGCATTAGGCCTAGACAAATTGCATTTGGCGATCGACTACAAACGAATTCAATGTAAAGTAGGAAGAAAATTAACTGCCATTTTTTTTTATTTTTATACAAGTGACTTTGTTTGGTTTAAATAATTATTTATATTATGTTCCAGTGGACAGTTAATTTTTTCGCACTATACATTGGCGAAATCTTCGTTTGTAGTCGAACGCCAGTTTGAATTTGTCTACGGGGGCAGATTACCAAAGTTTCATTGAAATACGTTCTCTGGGATTTTGCTTTGTAAGTGGAGGATTGAGACGATTTTGACACTAAATTAATAATATGTTTTAGCAAAAATTAGTATTTCAGAACGTCATTGTACTTGATTTTTTGTATCGTTCCGATTGCAGAAACATTACGCATGTACCCTCCAGTGCCGTTTTTATTTAGAAACTGTAGCAAAACCTACAAAGTCCCCAATCAAGATATTATCATTGAGAAGGGAACCGCTGTCTTGATATCAGTCTATGGAATCCACCATGATCCAGATATTTATCCTGAGCCGGAGAAGTTTATTCCTGAAAGGTTTACAGAGGAGAATATTAAAAAGAGGCATCACTATTCTCATTTGCCATTTGGCGAAGGACCTAGAATCTGTATTGGTGAGTACTTCTTTAGATTCTACAATAATTCTACATGAACAAATCCAAAATTATCTGCGATGTGATTGTGTATATAAGGGTGTATATGGGTTAAGATTAAACATTAAAAAAAATGGATATATTCATATATCCTGGCGCCAAATATATGTCAGCAGTCGCAGTCTTTAAAATTGGTTGCTCTAATTATTAGAGCAACCATTAATTATAAAATATCTATACTTGTTGTATACATGGGATTTTTTGACATGTTGAGAACTCTCATGATTAGGAGTTTCGGGTATTAGTATCGCTAACACATTCAAATCAACTGTAGGTAATTCTTTCACAGTCCACTTTAATGGTCGTGTCGAGTAGGTGTGAACAGCTTCAAACAAAATGTTCTTCAACCAGAGCACCCAATTAAAAATCGGATATGACACACAAGTGGATACGGGTATTAAGGGTCCATTCTCCACGATTCGACTCTGTACTTGAGAGCCAACAGGCTGTCTGGTATGTACTTAAGTCATTTTACACAAAATGGAGTTTAGACAAGTTGGCTCTCAGGCTTATGTACGGATCTATAAACTTAATTTACATATCTATCAAAATATAAAAGAAAGTCGGGTTAGTGCGAACACTTATAACTCGAGATCGGCTGAACAGATTTTTATAATATTTAGTTTATTGGATTCTTCCCCACTCCTGATAAACAGAATAGCTAATAAAAAATTGAAACATAGATAAGAAATAATATAAAATATTATACTTAAGTAAGTATGGAACGGATTTACTGACAACAACGCCATCTGTGAAAAACCCCATAACAACAAAATTTTTATTTACTTGACAACTATTGAGTTTCAAAACATTGGTACCTGCGCAGATTTTTGATAGCATTTCTTTCAAGCTTTCAGAAAAAAAAATTCAACATTTCTTTAGGTACTTTTTATTTATCGTTATGGTCATATAAGTACATCACATTTTTACAGGTAGAAATAAGTCAGATGATTATATTATCGATATTAAAATATATGAGCGTCAGTTATGTAATCGCTTGGAGTATCTTGTACCAAACATAACATTTAATTAAATGTTAACATTTAACATTCAAACATATTATTTTATGCGTATTTTTGTATAAATTACAAATTCGAAATCAATATTTATAGTAAGGACTACGTCTGTCGGAAAGGCTATAGTCACAAAATAAATGATTTGTAAATGTTGTTGTTGTTTTTAATACCTTCTTTTTTATTCTTTTGTAGGAACTCGCTTCGGAATGATGCAGAGTAAGTTGGCTATTCTGATGATTCTAAGAAACTTCCACCTGGAACTGTCCCCGAAAACTCAATTACCACTCAAGTACGATAAGAAAGCTTTTATCTTGCTACACACGGAAGGCGGTATGATGTTGAGATTGACGGAGCGGAAGGATACAAAGGCATAGGAAGTAAGACACTTCATACATTATTGAATCACATGTAGTAATAGAATTATATTATTATTATATTAAATACGTTCTCTAATATCTATTTAATTTGTACTTTCTAGATGATGAAAGAGGAGATCTTTATTGTTTTGATTGATAAATATTTCTTATTGTTTCCTTTTCTTTCTTTTGTGTTATTCAAACTTTTTAGCTTTAAATTGAAAACCACTTTTAAAATGAAATCATTTTAAAATAATGTGACTTTTATTTGATGTTCCTAATTTCTTTATCAATTTTCCTACACAAATTACTTAAATCAGATTTAGATTAATTTTTTGTGCGTAAAACTAAAAGAGCAATTTTGATAGTGGTTAATTATGTATCGATCAATACTCCCTGTCTGACCCCAATCAGGGTTATATAGGCTGTCCAACTAATTGGAAGACGCCGTTCATCAGGAATGAAGGATGTGAGCTTGAAAGAATAAGATGAAGTGGTTAATTTAGCTGCTAATAATATGTTACTTAAGTGACAAAAATACTTTAAAAAATATATCTATAGGAGTGTATAGCTAAAACTGTTCATTATTGCTTCTTAAAATTTGAATTTCGAAATGTTAACGGGAAACCCAGTATCTACCTAATTCTTCTGTTAAATCTTACCATAATAATTCAGTAAAATTCGGTTTAAATGGGTAGGTATATTCTTTCAACAATACATACACAATAAGGTAACATGTTTCACATGTGATGAATTTCCTACTACACCGCCATCTTTTGGATTTTATTTAAATTAAAGCAATAATTATAAAGGAATTGTTTTGATTACAAACTTATGACTAGGGATTGCAATCCCGCACCATTTTCAATCCCGCACCATTTTCAATCCCGCGGGATTTTTTGCGGGATTGACTCCAATCCCGCGGGATCCGCGGATCCCGCACGGTTAAACAGAATTTAAAAAAAAAACTTTTTCTGGTGTTTGTAAAATATTTATTAAAAATTGTATAAATCAACAACACCACACTGTACATAGTTGATTTTTTTTTTAAATTTGACTTTTCTTATTTAATAATAAAAATAAAAAAACAAAATAAAAATAAAAAACAATAGCAATATAAATATATTTGGTAGTAAGTTCTATGAAATAAATTGTAAAGGTGTCAGTATTATAGCCGGCGGAATATGTAGGTATATTGCCTGAGGAGGCAATTTTTTTAGTCTACTGGTTCCGTCCAATCTGAAACAGGCCATCCCCGGGTTGATGATATGAAAAATGATTCAATAATACACAAAGATTTTGACCCAACCAGAAAAAATAGTCAGCTCATATAACACTATTTTTTGTCACCTAGTTTTAAATAACTAGAAATATTAATTCTAATCTTTATGTAAGGTATAACCATATCTTTATGTACCTATAACCAGATCAGTCTTGTTTGCCATAATTACCTACTGTGCTAATAGTTTTTAATCAATCAAGTATAACGTAACAAATTTTAAAATACCAAATAAAAAGTTACTTCTCCTTTTGAAAATATGAACTTAAAAACATATAGGAAGCATTAATGGTGTGATCTCCCAACTTACTTCTTATAGAACTACATATTATTTAGCCAACGGCCGAAAAGACTTTCTGCCTCCACGCTTCTTGGTTTGAAAATAGTCGTGCAACAATACTTCCCTTAACTCCATCACTTTCAAATACAACCATTTCTTTTTTTTTCGAAGACTCTCTCTTTTCTAGTTTCAGTCTGTTTAGTGTAGTCTTCATTTTCTTGCTTCAGCTGCATTTCTAATTTCTTTTGTAAAGTTGAATAGGTCGTGGTCAGGGGCGTGTATGATCGCCAAAGTCAGTTAAAGAGTCCTCTGTGGATAAATTCGCAAAGCTCTTCTTTGAATAAGAATGTGTTCGATAGCGGCGTTCTGAACCAAGGTGTGTAGTTCTTGTTCTGTTTGGTAGAAAACTGGTGTTTCTGGCATTCAGCTGTAGATGACGCTGGTGTTCTGTATTTTAATATAATTTAAGCTTGAGTTGATCTTGATGTGAGTTTGAGTTGAGCTCCCACAGTTTAAAACATTTTTTAGAGGTCGCTATACTGGTTGTTAAAAATGTGTATAGACAATGTATGGAGAAAGAATTTATGTAGCAAATTTTCCTCACCTTTATTGATATAATAAGTATATATACCTAGTTATTATCACTTTTTAATCAAATTTTCGATATTTTTCGAATATTTTTTTAAATTAATTTAATTTATTTATTTATCTACAATACACGGCAAATGCCTTTGAGAAAAAAGGCACAATATAACAGCAACAAAGAAAAAGAAAAGAAATAATGAACATAGTGTAGATACCTACACAGAATTGAAATAATAATAAATAATTAAAAAAATTGCATGCATTGAGTAGGTATATACATATTTTATTGATTTAATCTATTTTCAAGCATAATTTTAAGAAAATATTAGCATTCGCCACCCCTCCTCTATATAAACTATAAAGGTGCGAAATTTCATACTCCTACGTCCGCACATTTTCCGTAAAAATAGTCACAAAGTTTTTCCTTCACGTATTAATATATAGATCTTGTTGTAGATTCTCCTACGTAGAATGGGTATGACTGCCTCGTTGTTCTCACTGGCACATGGAAATTAATTTTTGACAAAATTTCGGGTGAGTGTAGGTATTTTTTGTCCATGTATAATTTTGTATAACGTCATTAAATATGAGAGAACTCTTCTATCACCAAGTTTTTGAAGCCTAAGGTTTTCGTACAGGTAGCCGTAATCAATGTTATCACACGCTATTCCAAGTCTGTAGTTTATATAGGAAAAAAAATTCGCTCAACCTTGTCTATGTTAGTATCTTATTCCTGTGAACCTTGAAATCCGGGCACCAAACCGAGGACCCATACTCCAAAACACTACGTATTTGGTACATATATATTTTTCGTCCATATAAGAAGTACCCTACTGCTCATTCACAATTTTGAGAAGGCATGAAATATTTTCGAACTTTCACCCATATACAGTATAATTTTATGACTTATTCACATACTAGCCGATACCCGTCTTGTTTTACGTTGATGATTTGGCTAGTCAGACTTGAGCAGTAGGTTATTAAAAAGGTTTTGTCTGCAGCTTTCCCCTTCTCCATTAGTATAGGTATACCTAATATTATCGTAATGTTTCAAAAGGAAAAAATAAGAGTCACTGCTAAATATGCGAAAAATTTAAAAAAGGAATGTCTCTTTCAATGTTTATAAAAAAAATAGAAGAAGAGGAAAAATTAATACCTACTCACTGTTAAATACGCGAAAAAATTTAAAGAAGAATGTCTGTTGGTTTTGTAGTACCTACCTACCTACCTAATGCAAGTCCTTCATACTGTGTGTAGATATATAGGTACCTACCTACCTAGTATTATATGTATAGTTAGTTTGACCTACTTAAATGACTGTCGTGATAATAATTGAGGTACCATACGAGAGAGAGGGTGCAAGAGAAATCTGCTTTACCGGCTTTAGGCATCTGTCATGGCGTACATATTTTATGAAAATTTTCTGTGAAAATCTTTATAAAATAAGATTTAAAAGACTTCTACTGATATTTTTTTGTATTTCAAATCAAACTTCGATCGATTTTATACATTTTTATACCGTAATGCTACAGTTCTACACAAAATTTAGACGTGTAATTTTACTTTTAAAACATGACTATCTCATTAATTATTGAAATTTTTTTATAAGGTTTTAAATTTTTAGAAATTTGTAAATAACATTAAATATATTTGAGAAATTGGTAAAAAATTGTATCTATGATTTCCACAAATACCTGCAAGGATCCACGACGATTAAAATCAAACCTAGAGTCTGCCGTTTAAGCGTGATGTGCCAACATACGAAAATAAATACATACATAACTGAATTATTATGTAGAATAATAATATTTTATAAAAATATACTTAGGTACTCGTCTTGTATGGAAGGCCTAATTTTTCTCAAAAAAAAATCCTTAGGTAACAATCTTTTAAATAATTTGTAAACGGGTGATCAATCATGTCTCGGCATAAAAGGAATTTAATTAATCTCCTCCTCGTTCAAGCTAGATGAATTATTATCTGAACAGCGTTCAGAGCTCGATCCACTCTAAGGACTGTGTCAAAGTTGTCTTGCTCCTAAGGATAAATAATTAACGGATATTTTAATATGAAAATATTAAATAACTAAGAGAAAACCGATGGGGTTGGTATACACGATGTAACATCGGTAGTGGATAACCCGAAGCAGGGAGGTAGAGGACCTCAATACCTATCAATTTAATACCAACGTATTTTCAGCTATCTTGGGTGGTACAAAAGTTACATATTTATGTTTTTGTGAATTTTGAATATAATCCGGATTTTATTTCTTTAATACAAGAAATAACACCAGATTCAAAATAGACCTAGGTAGGTACCTACGTGAAACTTTTCTTTTGCTATGATAAGATTGGAATTGGATCGGAATTGCGATTTAAATACAGAGTAAGACCCTGGTTTGATCGGATTACATGTATATCAATACAACCTCAAGGCTATATTAAAGAAAAATTGTAAAATATTCAAAATTATGGACAATTAATTGATGTAAAAATAAAAAACGAGTCTTCATTTTGTGCTACTACGAATTATTTTATTACTACTTTCTTCCTCAGATGGACAAAGACTAAAGTATGTGTATAATAATGAATGTAAAATATTCTAACAAATTAGTTAAGTATATGATACAAAAAAACAGCATTAAAGAAAGGGTAAAAAGGGTAAGAATACTATAAAAAATGACAACTATACAATGTAAATGTGACTTATTATAAGCTGGAAAGAAAACAATAATAATAATTAATTCTAAAGAACGTAGAACTAGCTTTGAAAAGAAGGTAAGTACATTCACAATAGGATATTGGTTTAATAAGAATGTAGGAATAACAGAGGCTATACAATATAAAATGAACTTTTGAACAGTGATGACTGATGACGTATTGAAAGTATTACAAGAAAAAAAAACAATATTTAAAGACAATGTGGTGTTGCCAGTGTCAACCTGTCCTTTCCATCTCATTTTTTCCATCAATTTGTTGTTACCCATTTTTTGTTCCTACCTTTAGCTAACCAGGAAAAGTGACAATTCTTATAAATAAGAAATCAACCGCATCGCACCGCTAATCAAATCATTTTTTATATTCATGTTTTAATTCGATCCTCTCTAAAATTAAATCTACTATATAAATGAAAGTCGGGTTAGTGCGAACACTTATAACTCGAGATTGGCTCAACAGATTCTTCTGATGTTTGATTTATTGGATTCTTCTCCACTCCGGATAACAGAATAACTAATAAAAAGTTAAAAAAATGGTTAAGAAGTGATGTAAAATACAACTTTTAAGTTTGTATGGCAAGGTTACCTGGAACGCGCTGACGACATCGCGGGTACTTCCCTCTCATTCTCGCATACGCTCTTACAGTAGCCCATCCCACTTACTCCTCGGTATTCGGACGTTATCATAAAACGTTAACAATATTGTCGGCAGTGTTGCTAACTTGCCGACTTTGTCGCCAGATCTAGCGACTTTTGGACATGGAAAACGACTTTTCATTTTCATTAATGACAAAATATTCTAGCGACTTTTCTAGCGCCTTTTAGGTCCATGGTGCTTTTCGGTTTCGGTTGTAGTATTTTGATAGAAGCCAAAGTGAACGATATAAAAAAACGCGGAAACGAAAAAACATAAACTAAAAATGAATAATATGCTTTTATAAGTGATCCAATGCCACAACCTTCTTCTTCTGCTTCCAATGTACCCCAGACTTCTAGAAAAATGGATTTATAATGTCATATTAATTTTAATGACTTTCTAATTTTTAAGTAGTAGGTACTTATATCTTTTTATTTTTAACAGGAGCACTATTTCTTACTATCACTACAAAAATATCGCCTAAATATTTTCTTTGCTCCCCCCGACCAATTTTAGCGACGTCTGAAATTTCAGAAATATTTTAATGTTATTATTTTATTAGCTTAACTCAATCCAATAAATGAAAGTCGGGTTAGTGCGAACACTTATAACTCGAGATTGGCTCAACAGATTCTTCTGATGTTTGATTTATTGGATTCTTCTCCACTCCGGATAACAGAATAACTAATAAAAAGTTAAAAAAATGGTTAAGAAGTGATGTAAAATACAACTTTTAAGTTTGTATGGCAAGGTTACCTGGAACGCGCTGACGACATCGCGGGTACTTCCCTCTCATTCTCGCATACGCTCTTACAGTAGCCCATCCCACTTACTCCTCGGTATTCGGACGTTATCATAAAACGTTAACAATATTGTCGGCAGTGTTGCTAACTTGCCGACTTTGTCGCCAGATCTAGCGACTTTTGGACATGGAAAACGACTTTTCATTTTCATTAATGACAAAATATTCTAGCGACTTTTCTAGCGCCTTTTAGGTCCATGGTGCTTTTCGGTTTCGGTTGTAGTATTTTGATAGAAGCCAAAGTGAACGATATAAAAAAACGCGGAAACGAAAAAACATAAACTAAAAATGAATAATATGCTTTTATAAGTGATCCAATGCCACAACCTTCTTCTTCTGCTTCCAATGTACCCCAGACTTCTAGAAAAATGGATTTATAATGTCATATTAATTTTAATGACTTTCTAATTTTTAAGTAGTAGGTACTTATATCTTTTTATTTTTAACAGGAGCACTATTTCTTACTATCACTACAAAAATATCGCCTAAATATTTTCTTTGCTCCCCCCGACCAATTTTAGCGACGTCTGAAATTTCAGAAATATTTTAATGTTATTATTTTATTAGCTTAACTCAATCCAATTAATTTTGTGTTGTTTTACGGGGGCGCAGTGCACATTGTGTACATATTAACGGGCCACTTCGGCTGGACCGATTTTCATGGTTTTTGATTTGTTGTATTCGTCTCCGTCGGCTGGACCGATTTTCATGGTTTTTGATTTGTTGTATTCGTCTCCGTCAGCTGGACCGATTTTCATGGTTTTTGATTTGTTGTATTCGTCTCCGTCGGCTGGACCGATTTTCATGGTTTTTGATTTTTTGTATTCGTCTCCGTCGGCTGGACCGATTTTCATGGTTTTTGATTTGTTGTATTCGTCTCCGTCGGCTGGACCGATTTTCATGGTTTTTGATTTGTTGTATTCGTCTCCGTCGGCTGGACCGATTTTTATGGTTTTTGATTTGTTGTATTCGTCTCCGTCGGCTGGACCGATTTTAATGGTTTTTGATTTGTTGTATTCGTCTCCGTCGGCTGGACCGATTTTCATGGTTTTTGATTTGTTGTATTCGTCTCCGTCGGCTGGACCGATTTTCATGGTTTTTGATTTGTTGTATTCGTCTCCGTCGGCTGGACCGATTTTCATGGTTTTTGATTTGTTGTATTCGTCTCCGTCCCGAATAGGCTACTAGCTATTAAAAACATGAAAAATTGATAAGGAATAAAAATATTAAGAAAATAAAATACCCATACATTTTGTATGGAACGGTTATTCCTTTCTGTGATAAATTTCTTGACAGCGCAAATTTATTTACGTAGGTAAGCAACCATTAAGTTTCGAAACAAACATAGGTACCTTTATCAAGATAGGTACACAATATTCGATAATTGCGTATTAAAACAATATGATATGATCAAGAAAATATTTTTTTAAAAACTTTATCACTTCAGTATGGCAATAATTTGCCTAATTTCACTGATTAAATTTTAGGTAAGGAAACTAACAAGAGGTTAGCTCGAGTATACACGAATACTTATAGTTTGATAATTCTTAAAAATGCGGACAACTATTTGCTACGATGATCGTCAATTATTGACGTATCGCATGAAAGAACGTTATATATTATGTATTCTAAAAGTATCGAGAAAAAAGCCTACAAAGATTTTTAGAGATTTCTTTGCGGTCCATTTAAAATTCCACGAAATCTTATATATAAAAATGGAGAGCTATTTCGCGTGGTCATCGGATGGCGCCTTAACGGTTGGACCGATTCCGCTAATTCTTTTTTTGTCGTGTAGGCTTTTATCAGGAGAGTGTTCTTTTAGAAGAAAAAAAATAAGAAAAATACATGAAAAATTAGATAGGTAATTTAAGAAAACTAACTAAAATGGAGAGCTATTTCTCGATGTCAACGCATCGCGCCTAAACGGCTATACTGATTTCACTAATTATTTTTTTGTCTTATCAGAAAAATATTGATTTAGAAGAAAAAAATAAGAAAAGTGCATGGACAATTAGAAAATTAAAGAAAACTATAACAATGGAGAGCTATTTCCCGATGTCATCGCATCACGCCTAAGCGGCTGGATCGATTTCGCTAATTCTTTTTGTCGTGTAGGCTTTTATCCGGAGAAGGTTAAAATAGAAAAAAAAGTGCATGGAAAATTAGAAAATTATTGAAAACACAGAAAGTAGGTAATCTTTTTAGTACTTTTTGCAAAATAATTTGGTCTACTTTTGAATTTTAACTAATTAACATTTGAAAGAACTGTCAGTGGGTTGATAGTTGTTGCGATTGATAGAAGGCAAATGTAAAATATATCGTATGAAAAAGATTGATTGGATAGGCCATATTATATTCATTGCAATTAATTATTATGATAGGTTTTGGTAAGTTTTAATACAAGGAATACCTATACATTATTGGAGTATAAGGAGTTTCTAAAATTTTCTTTATTTACAGAGATTTTTAAAACCGTCAGCAAACAAAATCATATACATAACTTTGCTATTAAGGAGTTAATATTTAATTGAAGTTCATTTTATAAGGAGTTTAGGTAAGTTTTAACACAATGAATACATGATTAGGTATAATGAAGAACAAGTAGAATATTTTTTTGTTTGTTTACAGAGATTTATAAAACTACCATTAAACTGAATTGTTTACATGATTGACAACGAATACTGATTATAAACTTAATCGAAAAAAAAAACTTAAACATGTTCAAAAGAAGGAAATTGGCTGGGAGAAGGGTTGGCGGTGCACTAAGACCTCTAAGAAGGTCTCTTTTTAAACCACAGTTGATGCCCAATGCAATCCTGATACCATCCCTGATTTATGGGAGTGAAACTTGGACATGGACGAACAATTTGGAAGTTGGAATAAATGCTGTGGAAATGAGATCACTGCGTAGGATATGCGGAAAGAGACTGATTGATAAGATGAAGAATGATAATATTAGAAGGGAATGTGGAGTGGATGTTAGTGTAGTGACTAGAATGAAAGTGAATGAAGAAAGGAGGTTCGGGCATGTAAAGAAAATGAACGAAGAGAGAATGACGAAAGGGATATATGAATCTGAAAGGATGGGTGCACGCAGACGAAGCCGACCTCGAATGACATAGACCGACCATATCGTTGCTGTCTTACAGGAGGGCCAAGTCAGAAGTAAAAGATTTTTTTTTCGGATTTTCGCAAACATACAGTTTTTTTTAACAAATAATAACAATATAATGAAAAGTACAATACATAAACCAGCAAAGTTTGCAGACATTACTTTCTTATTCTTTAATATCAGGAGGGTTCTTCCTCTCCCCACTCTACATACACTACACACCATCAAGTATTAGAAAAAAAAACACTTATGAACATGTATGCGGAATGTTATGCGTTTGGAGGAAGTGAATGAGTTTGGATTGGAAGGAATGGAAGTCCATACTCTCTGCCTACCTCCTTCGGGAATCAGCGTGATGGGTAAAAAACCATTGACACCTCAATGCGTATTTTGAATCGGTACGGAGATATTCCTTATCGTAATTTGATCAATCAATCAATATTATTTTAACTGAGCAAAATAACTATTAAAATATCGAATATAATGACAAACCTTAATTCTTTTTTTACATATTAACATCAAATCAATCAAAATTAAAACTCCCTTTGAACTCCATTCTGGAGCAAGATGAAGCAATAAGAACTCTCCATTGCACTCGATCTTGCGCAATGATGACTTCCTCCCACACCATATTAACATAAGTTAAAAGTTTTTGATGAAAAAATAAACTCAGACCCAATGAATGCAGCGTGGTATGCAGGTTTTGCTAATGCCAGTAAATAGTCATTCATATTAAATAACTAAAAAAACGAATTTGAGCTCTGTTGCAAAAACCATAAAACCCATATTATTTATTTCGATACAAAGTTCGACGGGTCAGCTAGTTAATAATAAAACCATCATCCGCGCCGCGTTTTATAATTATAAATTGTGCTGTGTTTATGTTTTTTTTTGTGTTCAATTAAGGAAGAGCTGGCCAGCAGAAAGACATCACCGTGGAGTTAAGGTTAGTTCCATTCTTCCTTGATCCATTCTTTTCCAGCTGGTCACACCACTTCTCCAGCACAGCATGCCACCGCCCATACAGTCCACTTTTAGCAATTAATTTATAATTAATTAAATTTATCATTTAAGTTTATACCGCGCAACCCCATATTAATGGTCCATTACGAACCGGATTTATGGTCAGATTAATGGTATCAGGTACCGGATCTAGATTTAGCAAGCCTAATCTTGTCATAAATTCATTTAAAAATCGCGTTTAGCTTGTTTTAAGCGAAAGTGTATTCACCAAGTTTCATTAATAATTGTTAAAGACAATATGATTTAATACCATTTACAGGTACATATTACTTACAAATTCCGATACAATTACTATACAAACCATCGCGTATCTTAATATTTAAAATCATAATTGTGAAATTTATCATATTATGTATAGTCACAATATTTTTAATTTAACAACATAAAAAATCTTTGATTTCATTTCATATAACCAAAGTACTTAAATAATTAAACGCCACCTATATTGATTATAGGTAAGTTTCTTAAGGAAAAAATATTAGATTAATAGATTAAATTTTTAGTTTAAAGAGCATTGGTTTGAATTGCATAGATGGCGTTTGTCGTAATTTTTTAATTCCAATGATGAATAAAATTGTTTAAGCTTTGAAAATTGACGTTGGTTCTAATTACACAGATGGTGCTTGTTCCATTTCAAATAAATAATATTAATATAATATTATTTAAACTTTATTTTTATTTTTTCATTAAGAATAATATTCTTAGTGTTGTATGTTTTAATATTAATTGTTTTTAGAGTTTAAACTTATTATAATCTTTGAGGCAATTGGTTACCTACAACGTAATTAATAATTTCGCTTGTCGCATAATTAAATATTTGTTATTGATTATTGATCACTATTGAATTTGACACAGTTTAGAAACTCATTGTTATATACCTACTGTGGTATAGAGACAACATACCTACGCATTATACTATTATTGAGTTTATATCTTTCGCCCACTTATACCTAACACTGTATAAGCATTTATCATTAGTTAATTTGTTGAAATAATCAACGTTCTAGTATATATTAAATTTAACGCTTTATTATTTTATTTCAATTCTTTTTTATTATTATTTTATTTCTTTTTCTTCCTGTATACATTTATAATATAGGCAATTGAAGGCTTGTTTATGTATACTTAAATTTAACGCTTCTTATGTATACATTTATAATATAGGCAATTTAAGGCTTGTTTATGTATCTATACTTAAATTTAACGCATCCTTATTATATTTCTTTTTCTTTTTTTTTTACATACATTCATATAGGCAACTGAATGTTTATTTATATATAGTTAACTTAAGACATCTTAATTGAGTTTCACGGTTTCTTATTTTTATGTACCTTCGTTCATAAACGAACATAAGCCGCGTAGTTTATAAGTTGACAACTTACTCAGTTTACTCAACTTGTCTTGCATCTAAATTTAATTGTTTATTTATATTGGGCGTTTCACAATGGAACGTATCAAATTATTAGAAGCCAAATCTAATTCACTTCTCTCAAAGGTTAGTGAGTTTTTTGAGAGGTCAAAATTGACATTGAGTCACGGGACTCGGGAAACAACTGCTTTCATCTCAGACACTTTCTCAATTGATGAATTGAAGAAAGATATAGTTACCGCACTGGACGAACTTGTACTGTTAAAAATTTCGTACGATAAATGTATGAGCCAACGTATGATAGTTTAAATACTTTAAACAGTCAGGTAAATGCCATTAAATTCAAACGGTCTCAGTTGTTGACTGCAGACCAAGTTTCAAATGTAAATACCTCAAATCAATCAAAAGATAATAAATTTTCTCATATTAAATTACCGCCTATTCAAATACCATGTTTCGATGGTAAATTAGAAAATTGGTCTCTATTTTATGAGTCATTTAAGAATAATATCCATCTTAACGAAAATCTTAATGATTCGCAGCGTATGCAGTATTTGCTTGGAAAACTAAGTCATTCAGCTCTAAATGTGTTTTCCGGGATTATTCCTACAGGTGAAAATTATGCAAACATATGGAAAGGTTTAGTTGAGAGATATCAGGATAATAGATCTCTGGGAGCTTATTATTTAAATAATATTTTAGAGAGTAAGACGTCCGCAAAGAGTGCTAACGAATTAAATGAATATTCAGAGAATATATCTGCCTCGGTATCAGCTCTTAAACAATTAAAAATTAAAGACTTGTCAGACTTCATATTTTTCACATGTGCCCTTAAGGGATTGCACCCTCAAATAGTACATGACTTTGAAATGTCGGTTAGAGGAGGAAAAGATTTTCCTTCGTTCGACCAATTAATGGAATTTGTCAAGGATAAAGTTAAAATTTTAGAACGCACCTCTCGTGATAGTTTAAATAGTCAATATAAAAAGGTACCATGGCAAGGAAAAAATAAATCTCAAAACATTTCTAAATCATTTTTGATAAATGTTGGCTCTGCTAGTCAGAAGTGTACTTTATGTAACTTCTCTCACACGCATCTATATCAGTGTGAAAAGTTTAAACCTCTTACTCCAAAGGAGAAGTTTAATTTAATTAAATCTATATTTGGATGTATCAACTGTCTTAGTTGTAATCATCAAAGTAAAACTTGTAATTCAAAACAATCTTGTAAAATTTGTAACAAATCGCACCATACTATGCTTCATTTTGATGACAAAGACACTAGTAAGTTTTATCAGAAAAATTGTAAAATAATTTAAATGAAACAATTGATTTGTTATTCCACTATATTTATTTACCTGACTAGTTTCGCAGGAACAGGTCCTGCATGGTCACAGGTGACTTAGAAACGGTTTCTCAGGTGACTTAGAAACGGTTTCTAAGTCACCTGTGACCATGCAGGACCTGTTCCTGCGAAACTAGTCAGGTAAATAAATATAGTGGAATAACAAATCAATTGTTTCATTTAAATTATTTTATTTAAATAATTCCACCAAGAATGCACGTTCAATTCGTTAATTTTAGAAAAATTGTACTTCAAATGAAAAACCATCAACCAGTAAAAATGTTACAACTACTTCTACAACTTTATGCGCTCGCAATAATATAGGATTGACATGTCCTATAATTTTACCTACTGCCCAGGTACTTGCCTATCGAAATGAAAGTGAGAAGAGGCTAGTTCGATGCTTGATTGATAATGCCTCACAGAATAATCTCATTACTCTTGCTTGTTGTAAGAAATTAAGTTTAGATATAATCCCTTTGAACAATTCCTTTGTTAAAGGAGTTGGTCTGTCTAGCAAACCGATTCACGGCTTTGTTATATTTCACATACAATCCCGCATCTCGCATCATACTTATAAGATAAAATGTCTAGTGTTGGACATAATAACAGACTCGTTACCTACGGAGGATATAAATTTCACATGTGTCGGTCATTTGAGCGGAGTTCCGTTGGCTGATGACGAGTGGAATCTGTCTGCTGGGATAGAAATCGTTTTAGGAGCTCAACTATTTCCACATATTCTATTGAGTGGAAAGATTGAAATATCAGGTTTATCACCGCTTATTGAAACTACGCTGGGATATTTGATAATGGGTAGTATTTCAAATAAAAACTTAAAACCTCAATGCTCTACGACTGTCACCCTTGTCACGACTGCCACGGTTTCGCGAGTGAACCACGACGATGATACATCTGTTTCCTGTAACAATTGTGGAAGCTTGGAGAGAACTCTGCATAGGTTTTGGAAGTTGGAGGAATTGCCGATGGTTGAGGTCGCAAGTCCTGAGAGTGTCGCGTGTGAGTCTGCTTATCAGTCCTCAGTATCTCGTGGGTCTCAGGGCAGATATACAGTGTCCCTTCCTTTTTATAAAAGTCCAAGTGAATTGGGTGATTCGTTCGCTATAGCTCAAAGACGTTTAGTTTCACTAGAACGCAAATTAAATATTGATTCTCGATTGCGTGAACAATATAATAATGTTATTCCAGATTACATTAACAATAATTATCTAGAAGAGAAAGCCACTACCAAGGTTGCAATTGTCTCGGATGCCAGCGCCAAGACGCAGACAGAACTGTCACTTAACGATGTTCTGTATTCGGGCCTAAATTTGCGGGCTGGTGCTATTGGTGCTCTTGTTTGGATTGCTATTGTTTGCTGTGGCAATAACCGCTTACCAAAGATTAATTGTTGAACTGCCGTTGTTGTCGAATGTAAAAATACCGCGTCACTTGAAAGTGACACCTGGCTGCAAGGTAAATATCGTAGCCTTCTGTGATGCCAGTTTAAAAGCTTACGCCTGTGTGGTGTACTTACATGTCACAGATGACAAGGGTAATATTTTCATAAGTTTAGTGTGTTCAAAATCAAAGGTGGCACCGTTTAAGGTGATCTCACTTGCCCGCTTGGAGCTGTGCTCAGCGCTGTTATTATCCAAATTAGTAAAAACTGTTTTTGATACGTTCAATCCACTTTATGCTATATACAACATATACGCGTTTTCGGATTCCATGATAGCTTTATCCTGGATACACTCTTCACCGCACCGCTGGTCTATTTTTGTATCTAATACAGTGACTCAGATACAAGAGAATCTAGATTGTAAACATTTCTTTCATATATCTGGGGTCGAAAATCCCAGTGACTGCTTATCTCGGGGATTGCATCCATCTCAATTGCTGGAGCACAGTCTTTGGATGACAGGTCCAAAGTGGCTTCTTAGCCAACCAAATTCATGGCCTATCAAGCCGTTTACACCTATAAGTTCGGATGTGCCTGAAGCAGTTTCTACTGTTTTGACATCCGTTATGAAAGATCCACCAACTCAATAATTCATTTAATAAGTTTTTTTTTATAAGTACCTCTTTAATTTTATTAAACCGCATTGTTAAAGTAAGTATTTGGACTTGCATATATGAAGTTCACATTTCGTATTAATTTCTATAAATTATTATTATAGTTCCGCATATATTGTCTTTTCACGTAAATTTGGTGAATGTACCGCTTTGACAAACCGCATTTTTTTATATAACCCGCATTTTTTAAATATCAGACTTTGAACTGATATTAACCGCATTTTTTATATAACCCGCATTTTTTAAATATCAGACTTTGAACTGATATTAACCGCATTTTTAAATATATCATAAAATGATAAAATCCGCATCTTTAAAACATCAGACATCTGATCTGATATTAACCGCATTTTTTTAAATATATCATAAATGATATAATCCGCATTTTTTAAATATCAGACATTTGATCTGATATTAACCGCATTTTTAAATATATCATAAAATGATATAACCCGCATCTTTAAAAACATCAGGCATCTGATCTGATATTAACCGCATTTTTAAATATATCATAAAATGATATAATCCGCATCTTTAAAATATCAGATTTCTGATCTGATATTCACCGCATCTTTACAATATCAGTACTCTGATATTCAACGCTTATAAATCCGCTATGGGAAAACCGCATTTATAAATCCGCTATGGGAAAACCGCATTTATTATCCGCAATGGGCTAACCGTATTTATTATCCGCAATGGGACAACCGCATTTTATATCCGCAATGGGCTAACCGCATTTAAAATACCGCTTTATTTATTTATGCATACCGCATTTTTCTTATTTAATCCGCTTTCTTTTATTTTGGTGTTGAAAGCTTTGGAGCTTTCAAGGTGGGGAGTGTGGTGTTGCCAGTGTCAACCTGTCCTTTCCATCTCATTTTTTCCATCAATTTGTTGTTACCCATTTTTTGTTCCTACCTTTAGCTAACCAGGAAAAGTGACAATTCTTATAAATAAGAAATCAACCGCATCGCACCGCTAATCAAATCATTTTTTATATTCATGTTTTAATTCGATCCTCTCTAAAATTAAATTAATAATAAAACCATCATCCGCGCCGCGTTTTATAATTATAAATTGTGCTGTGTTTATGTTTTTTTTTTGTGTTCAATTAAGGAAGAGCTGGCCAGCAGAAAGACATCACCGTGGAGTTAAGGTTAGTTCCATTCTTCCTTGATCCATTCTTTTCCAGCTGGTCACACCACTTCTCCAGCACAGCATGCCACCGCCCATACAGTCCACTTTTAGCAATTAATTTATAATTAATTAAATTTATCATTTAAGTTTATACCGCGCAACCCCACAATGTGTAGATAACGGCAGGTAACTTATGTATCTATTGTATATAGCTTAACAATAAAAAAAAACAGGTTGGATTATCGGTGGTCTCTTTGGCAGACACGAACAAACTTGAAGATTCGTTCAGATCTGAAACAAAGAGATTTACAGAGGCAGTATCGTTCAAATCAAATGTTTTATCTTTTTAATTTCTTTTAGCAATGGTGAGCTTTCATACAAATCTAGTTTTTCATTCAAGACGTTTATGTATGAATTATTTTTTATGCGGTTGACTTCTAATGCTTCTAATCTGTCTAATTTTTTACCTTCATTACACGTGTGTATTATTTTGATATTGGAGCTGGGATCAAAAGTGTGGTCATGTTCATTGAGATGCTCGGCAAATTTAGATTTATTGTCTTTATTCCTAAAACTACGAAGATGTTCCTGAATCCTTATTTCTATTGATCCACCGGTCTGGCCAATATACATATTGGGGGTGTTATTATTTAAACAAGTGTTGCAGTTAAGCGCGTATATACCATTGGATTTCAATGGGTCTAAACGATTTTTATTAATTGGTGTACTTATTATCTACTGCAATATTTTTCTAATTCTGTTGATGAAAGTAAATAACGATAATATATACAATGCACACAAACGCAAGTAGTCTGTGAAGGCAATGGTGTCTTTAGAAGAAAACTATAAGAAACAAGTCCCGATAGAAAAATAAGGTAAGAGAAACAATAATCAAGGCAAAAAAGAAATTAGGGAAATATAAACGACAATTATTAAAACATGTTGGAAAAAATAAAAAGCTTTTGTTTTAAAATTAACCGATAGATGGCGGTAGCGTTGTATTTTTGTCACTTGTGCAGTATGTTATCGAATAACACATATTCTCTGGTGATCCGTTTTCTGGTATCGCTTCTCGGCCTGTTGGCTAAGATCAAAGTGTAGTATCTGTTCTTATCAGCTTAATATCTGATAGTTCCCGCATTGCGGGACCAGTATATTAAACTGATTTTTGGAATGTGACGGGGAGCTCGGGGCTTGCTCCACCCCTGTCGCGGGTTGGCCCGGCATTGCAGTGCCGCCGGGATCGGCCCATCTTGAACCTAATATTTCGTCCTGTTGGACCTTTCAAACGTTTACCCCGTTAGCACACCTCCGCTGCGGATTAGCCGAAGCGACGACGGTCACATCTGTCAGTTTCTGCGCGCCATGTTGAGAGTGAGATAGCATGCTCAAACACGTACTGTTTTCTATACATTCATCTCTCTCTTGCGGTGTTTCGCCATAGATTACTTCAAATTGTATTCACACCTCCGCCTGATATTTCGCGGATCCGTGTGTTTCGCATTCCGCCCGCTTTTGAAGTTGTCAAAATCGACAGAATTTTGGAGCGAAATTGAAGCGAACGTCATGTTTTCCATAGAAAAAACAGATGGAAAACGTTAATTGCGTTTTGTTATGGGATGGTTTGCAGAAGTTGGATGTGCATATTTTCTAAATTGTAAGTAAAAACGTTGTTCATCATCATCATCGTCGTTTGTCCTCATTACTGAGGGTCGTGACCTGGAACTCTCTCTGCCGCAACAACATCGTGTATAAGTGTCCTCCATCTCTCCCGACACATCGCCATCCGCACTGCTCCAACAACTGTTGTGCCTCTAGCTGCCCTAATTCGGTCTGTTCATCTCGTGGGTGCTCTTCCTCTGCCTCTCGAACCTTCGACTCCACCAAGGACCACCAATTTTTCCAGGCTCTCTTCACCTCTTCTGGCAATGTGACCGAAGAACCGGAGAACCTGCTTCAAGCACAAGGATGAAAGTCTGTCTGTTATGCTCAGCTCTCTCAAAATTGACGTATTGGTTCTTCTGGCCGTCCAGGGGATACGAAGTAAACGTCTCCAGCACCACATCTCGAAGGCATCGATTCTCTGTCTTTCTCGGGCTTTTATGTTGTTAATGTTGTAATATTTAAAAATATATATGAAATGTGAAATAATATTGTGGTTTTAATTATTTATATTTCCCAACAAAACATAACCATAGAATACTTACTTATGTGCATTTTTCTCTTTCGCTACTCGTTTACCCGCTAGTGTACTAACACTACCTGCGATTTCGCTTTCTGCAGTTCCGTGTGCCGCGTGTGCTAACAGCTTTTAAGTTAAACAGAGCGGACTTCTGCCCAAAGTTCTTGTCAAAAATTTTATATAGGTACTTTATTTTTTTACATGTTTTTTTTCCCTTTTATATTTTTTTCTTTACAAATATTTTTAAATTTAAAATCCTTTTTTTCATAAAATGATATTATAGAATTACGTTTTGATGTAATTTTTTTTATAGTTATATCTTAATTAGGTATAATCAGTTTTTTTTTCTCATAATTCTTGACTTTAATCGGTACCTAACTCAAAGAACCTATCATCAACAAAATAGCGAAAATAGTACTTGATAATATAGTTGACGTATCGCCTGGAATAACGTTACATTAGGTCGATTTTCGGATTTTTATATCATTCGATAGAGTAGACTTTTCTCTATCTACTGGTATTTGCGAAAATTCAAATATCTACTTCTAACACTGCAAAAAATCGATTTTAATCAATCAACCCCTCAAAGATTTCGTAAAAATATAATATTCAATTTGGTAGGTGTAGATTCTATTGTTTAAGTCACAAGTACCCAGCCTTACCTTTTCTCAGCGCACCTGCTAATGTTAAACGTTGTGTCGTGGGGCTTATTAAATTTTTATTAGGTATATATCATGGAAGAATTTAAAATTTATTGCAGTGGACAGATTAGTTGTTATTTCGTGTGTATTATTATTTTCACTAACTAGGTGCGGCAAATTATCATTATTTTGTTATCTAATGCACCCCAATGTTTGTTTTGTTAATGTCTTTTGTTACAAAAATAAACAATGGTCATTGTCTTTTTATTTTATGACACTTCTTTTGTTAAATGTAATATTTTTTTATGAATTTTATATTGTTGTATCAACAATAAAACACTTCAGTTTTAAATACTTTATTTTTCTTGCAGTAGGGTGTAGGGATTGCAATCCGGAAAACCGGATCCGGTATTCCGGCGGATCCGGCATCAAAATGACCATATCGGATCCGGCACAAATTGACGGATCCGGAGATCGGATCCGGTTAATCATATTTAGGGATTTTACGACACAGACCGGACTCGAATCCGTATCCCTAGCAATTCCACAGGGTTGTTATAGGTACCCATAAAGGTAATAAGAGAAGAGGAGGCAAATCCGTCACACTGAGCGCAGTGTAATGCTGTTTTTGCCTCCCTGTGCCCAAAGTGGGGTTAAGTAGTGTTGACTGATCGTATTGATAGCATTGACTATCCAATGAAAAGTCATCTCGTAGAAAAATGGCGTGAGCATGAAGCTGTAATTAGCCAACAAAAAATATATTAACCTATTTAAAAGCAAAACTATCTGGTAAACATTAGATTGTGTGTGCAGTTATATTCAAGGATAAAACTGAAATAATTTCTCAAACGCCTTCTATTGCTTTGCTACCCCATTGCCTGCCGTTCTCGATATCGCAGAAGCTCCGAATTCGGAGTTTCTAACTCTACCTCGAATGGTTTATTCCACAATGGGTTGGAGAGTTTTCGAGAATCTTTCTTTAACGTGGTGTCGGTTCTCTGAGAACCTTTCTTTTCAAATCATGATCAATCAAGCAGGTTAAAATAAATATTTTCGTTGAATTTGAATTTGACTTTCATAATACGTAATCTAAATTGTATTTTTTTTTTCTTTTAAAACTATTTTTTTTGATTGACTTGGATTGGATTGACCAAAATCCGGTTGGATCCGGCCGGATTCAAAATGAGACCGGATTGCAATCCCTAGTAGGGTGACGATATATGAGATGACATATTTTGAGAAACAAGAACACAGAGTAAATTTGTATGAAATAACCACTTTAGACTGAGAACAATAATAACGAAGAATTCCCCACAGTTTGACGGCTTGGCTATTTATCTACCTGGATATTTTTAAAAGATATTTCGTGGAATTTTGAATGGACCCCAAAGAAATCTTTAAACTGTAGTTTTGTATCTTTAAACGTTCATTACTCGAAACTTTTAGTATGCATATCTAACGTTATTCCATGCGATACGTCAGTTATTGGTTCATAACTATATACCTACGTACCTACAATATTATATGAACGAAAAAGTTTTTATGTTACACAAAATTAACTAAAACGAAGCCAACCTCTATTCGGGGTTTGAATCTTGTCTGAGATTGGACGGGACCGATTGATTGGTAGAAAACGCTTCAAGCATTAACTTCCGCCGACTATACCTACTGAGAAGAGTGTACTTTAGTAAAACAAAACTTTTGTGCGTTTATTCAATAAGCTAAAGTTGGTTTTATTAATGTCACTCAACTTCGTCAAAATACGCGCTAAGAACTCAAATAGTACTTATAGAATTTCATTATATTTAATTTGAAAAATATCCATTATTTGACATGACACCAAATTATAAATTTATTAATAAACCTGATATTTATGGTTTGGCTGCCAACCCTGAGTCCCATTGCATTTTAACTAAGAATAAAGAAATGGACAAAATATCATTGTGTCAGAAGGGTAGTTATGTGACAGAGACAGCGAAAAGAAAGTTCAACCTGTCTCACGCACGATATGATGAGGTGTGCGCGGGGAAGCGGGGACAAAACTCAGTTTGGTGTTATGAGTGTCCGGCTCTTAACATCAAATTTAACAGGAAGGTACATAATTATTTTAATTTAGTGTTAAGACCTCTACCCGAGCCAGTGATTTTGTACCTGAAAATCTTTTGTATGAAAAATTGTCAGTATAGCCAGCAAGAAAATATTGCATAAAAAACTTCTACAAAGACTATTTAACAAAAAAAAAATGTACCTACTTATTAATTGTATTAAATTCTAATTGTGATGAAATGGCCATACGATAAATAAATAAAATAAATCTGACCCATCTGGGAATTGGAACCAGAAATTTCTTATCAGTAGTGGGCACATAGTAAAGAATTTTGGGGCCAAGGATTCAAACCTGCACCTCACATCCAGCCTTTGTGTAAATAGAAAAATCATTGTAGATTGCTTATTACAAACAAAACAGGAATAGGATAATAATAAAAATTTCAAATTGCTATGGCAATAATCCCAACAATTTATTAAATCCCTATGCCCCTAAGTGGGGCATAAAAGGACTTTGTCATAAATAACTAAAGTATTTTAGTTGATCATAATAAGTGTTAATAGACATTTAATAAGTGTTAATTTGGAGTATAAATATTTAGGTACTTCTAGAGAATTAGAACTCTCATCTCTCATAGGTGCTAAATATAAGTCATACCAAGAGTTGACAATTAATAGAATTAAAAAGAGATATACAAAACATTAAAGTGAAAGTTATTGTTGTGAGAAAATATCTTGAAAAATTTGACAAACATTAAAACTCTGTAGACATTTTGGCATTGCATTCGTGATAACATATAATCCTAGGAATCTCAGCTCAATAAACAAATTATGGAAGACATAAATGCGGGCAGACATAAAAACGGGCCGTTGGCCCAGTGGCTAGCGTCTTAGCAGATTGTTGAATTTGTCGAATACCCAAGGATTTCAATTTGACCACCTAAATAAGGAACGTTGTTAACGTGAAGTGATCACACAAAGCCATTTGAAATTTAGCAAGAGAAGAAGGTATTGGTAAAATTGAAAAAAAAAATGGCATTTAAAAATTGACCATAAATACCTAATGGTGTAATGTTGAATATATCACTAACATGGAAAAGATGTCTGATTATAGATTTCAACAAAAAAAAAAAACAGTTTTACAATAATAGAATTTATGTAGATTAAACTACTACAGGCTAACAATTATTGTTCTCCAATGCAACCACTTGTAAGTTAATATTATACATAGCTAATCTTCTTATTATTATTCATAAGAATGATATTAAAATTGTGAAAAGTTTATAAGTAAATAATTTTTTAATCGGCCTGGCGTTGGTTATTTTAACATAATATCTTGTTAAGATTATAAGGCCTATTCCAATTAAAATAATCAAAGTGTTAAATATCAAATAAATATTTCTTCTTCCGATGGCGCTACTGTCTAATTCAGCCTTGGCCTCCAATACTCGATGCCTCGAGACAACACTGTCCAGATTTCGTGATCTAGATATGCTAATCCGGCCTGCTGGGTGTCCATCCATAATTCTCTTTGGTGACCGCAATGATGGCATTCTCTGCTCATGTCTGGCCCACCGTAGTCTATTTATTTCTCATATTTTCCATAGGCCCCGTCTGGGGCACTTGGATTCGTTATGGTAGGTACAATACTATTTTATTTATTTATTTATTTGTTGCCACCATAGGCCCAATTTGGGCACTTAGGGACGTCAGAAAGGTTTTACAATATATTTTTAACATATATCTAGATTTTATAGATTACATATAAAATTAATAAGAGAAAAAAAAATTATAACAATAAGTAAGTATAAATTACAAACACAGGAATCATAAAAAAATAAATCATAATAAGTTTAATGATTTGAGTCATGGTGGGTGTAAAGGGCCCAACCATGCTCTTGTCAGTCACAACAGATACATGATATTATTTGGTGTTAAAAGTACATTCTTAGTCATGTCGAAGTTAGTATACCTACATATATTATTATCATTATCAATGCTAAATGGTACAATTTGTCTCATTTAGCATATCGTCAACTGAGTAAAATGACTTATCCACGAGATACGTCCTCACCCTCCTCTCAAACGCTTCCGCCTCCAACAGTCTCACGTCAGCTGGTAGTTTGTTGTATAGACGGACACTAAGGCAGAGAAACCCCTTCGAGACCTTTGATAGTCTTGGTTTTATGGCCCGAAGGTTCTGCCCGTGTCGGGTGTCGTACTGATGGATATCACAATTTCTAGGAAGAACGGACAGATTCCTCCTGGCAAGTATTAAGCATTCCCAGATGTATGCTCCCGCTAATGTAAGTATTCCTAAGGATTTAAAAGCATTTCTGCAGGAATCTGTTTGATGCATACCCAGGATTGCCCTCACCGCCCGCTTTTGTAAAATAAATACTCGTGAGGAATCCGCCGCTCGTCCCCAAAACATGACACCGTAAGTCATGACACTGTGAAAGTAAGCAAAGTAAACGGTTCTGGCTGCTTTTTTTCCACAAATGTCTTTGATTTTTTTTACGGCATATACTGCGGAGCTTAGTCTGTTGCACAACTGGTTTATATGTGGAGTCCACATCAGTTTATTATCCACAGTGATACCCAGAAACCTAACGTTGTTTGCTGTCTCTACAGACTGCTGTGCTAATGCCTCAATGACAGGATCGTTAGTCGTTTTTCTGAGAGAAAAGTGAGTCGCATTCGTTTTTGTCGTATTTAAGATTAGGTTGTTATCACCAAACCATTTCCCCACCCTCCCCAGTACATTACTCGTGTTAACCATGGTTTCATTTTTTTGCCCTTATCCCTGATGAGTAACGAGGTATCGTCAGCAAACATAACCATTTGGCAGTTCTCTTGCATTTTTTCTGGTAGGTCGTTTACATATATTAAGAAAAGTAATGGACCTAGTATGGATCCCTGCGGTACTCCATACCTGATTACTTTTGGCTGCGACTTACAATCATCAACAACTGTAACTTGTTTTCGCCCCTCTAGGTAGGATATGAAAAATCCAAGTTCCTGATCTCGTATGCCATAATGGTCTAGCTTACTTATCAGAACCTGATGATGGACACAGTCAAAGGCTTTTGACAGGTCACAGAAGACACCATACGTATCACATCCCTCATCAAGAGACATTAAGATGGTTTCAATCAGAGAGGTTATAGCATCCTTTGTACCTTTGCCACTCTGAAAACCGAATTGTTGTGGATGCAAAATGCTTTCATGCACTAAGAATGATGTGAGCTGCTCAGCAACAATTTTCTCCAAAAGTTTACTCAGTACAGGCAAAATCGATATAGGTCTGAAGTTACATGGATCTTTTTTATTACCTTTCTTATGGATTGGTATAACTTTTGCCATTTTAAGCAGCTCGGGGAATGTTCCGTTTGTCAAGCAACAGTTAAATATTATAACAAGATGGTCAGCGATTTCATTGATAATTTTTTTCATTAAAACAGGAGACATATTCCAGATGTCTTGCGATGTTTTATTTTTGATCTTTTTGACGGTATCGGTTATAGTTTTCCTAGTTATGGGGGCAAATTTGAAATTACTCTTCACTCTTCTTGACGCTTCTTTAAGATGTTGCATTGCACTACTGACAGAACAATTTTTTCCAACTACCAATTTATCAGCAATATTTACGAAATAATCATTGAACAAATTGGCAGCTGAAGTGCTTACTGCAACTTTTGAGCAAGGAAACACATTGGTATCGTAAGCATGCAGGGAACGACCTGTTTCTTCTTTAATAACATTCCAGTTAGTTTGTACTTGGTTTTTTGAGCCAATTATTTTATTGGATATAAACATTTTTTTTGCTTCAACACATACCATTTTAAAGACTTTGCTGTACTTTGCCACATGCCTCCCAAATACAGCATCATTTTCGTTTCTTATGCTATAATAATAAAATAATTTCTCCCGTGAGATTTTAATGCCCTTTGTTGCCCAGTCCTTAAATGTGTGTTTACGTTTTTGTTTGATATACTTAACAGGCATGTGGCAGTCCACCTCCTGCACAAGCCAGTTGAAAAACTCACTATACATATCATTCACATTAGTGTCGTGTTTGAAATTGAAATTTATAAGATTGGTTTGTACTTTCAAAGAATTAACAAGTTGATCTATCGCGTTGTCGTTAATAATTCGTTTTTGAATTGTTGGCAAGATTATTTTTTCTCTCGCCTCGGTGAGTGTTTCAACTTTTTGTCCCATATGGTCAGATCTTGCCAAGTTCACAAGACACGAGTTTTTCACGGTAAGATCTGTAAAAATATTGTCTATACAAGTAGAAGATGTTTTAGTTGTTCTTGTGGCATCATAGATACTACGTGTCAAATTAAAGCTACTAAATAGATCCATCAGGCAGTCTCCATGTTTTGTGCTTCTATTCAGGTCAATATTAAAATCACTGCATATTGCTATATTTTTTTTGTTATTTTTTGTGATTTTATTCAAAAGATTTTCCATGACCTGAATAAATACATCGAAACTCCCCGATGGTGGCCTGTAAATGCATGCTAAAATAATACTATTTACTTCAACGCAACTTATTTCGCAGTGACTCTCCTGTGACATATTTACTATATCTTCTCTATTTTTTGCTTTAAACTCCCTCTTGACAAATACTGCACAACCTCCTCTCATTGATCGTTCTCTACAAAAATAACTTTTCAAGGCAAATTGCGGCAAAACAAAACACTCAATTTCGTACTTGCGAAGCCAAACTTCCGTCAAACATATTAAATCTAAATTTTCCTTGGACGCAGACATGTGCAATTCGTGGTCCTTTCCTTTAAGTCCTTGCACATTTTGATGTGCAACTATAAAAGGAACTGTGCTATTATGTTTTACAATATTTTTACTAACTACGGTGCGATCGGTGATCATGTTTTCCTTCTTATAAGAAGGGACGTCCCTCATAAAAAAGAGGTAGTTGAACAAGAAGAAGAAGAAGAGCAGAGACCAGCTGAGAGACCATCAAAGTGACGGGTATCATCCGGCGCAGCTCCGCCTCTCCTCCCTCTGTCACTATCTGTTGTATTTCCCGTTATTCCCGTCCAATAAATTCTAAAATGACAAAATAACAATACAATGATGAATTGACAATTATAAAATAATGATTATTTAATATTCAATGGCATTCTAGATGTAAAGGGTCCAGAATGGCATTTCGTCAAGTATATAAAAAGGGATCACAAAATAATTTACAATAAGCCATTTACCTACATACAATGTGCTGCCAAAATAAAAATATATTAGATATCCATGTTAAATGATGCATATAGCTTCATTTAACATGTATTGAATAATATGTATACCTAATAAATAACAAAAACATAATGAGATTACACTTTTTAAATAAAGTAATGGATATAACATGAGTTTAATTAAAAGAACATATTTTAGGAGTGAGAAGTAAAATTAAATGTAGGTACTGAATAATAAATTCTAAAATAAATCTATAATTTTAAATAAAGGTTGATATTGATATATTGATAAAGTTATTATTGAGAAGATTCAATACTTACATAGAATTGATTTGTGTTCAATCAAAGTTATTCATCCTCATTAGACTGCGTCTCTGTGATTTGTTGCTCCTTCATTCTACCAGGCTAGATACTTATCTGCAACAACAAAAATTATGTGTGTTGACAAATGTTTTTATTTAGCCTTTTCATTTTGCTGCATTTAATGTATATTTCTTTTTATAATTCCCAATAAAACATATTGGAAGGAATTTGATATAATGTGATACATAAGAAGCATGGGCGCCCGCAGAAAATTTTCTAGGGGGGGGGGCAAAATATTTTTAGTAATGTTTTTTTAATGTAGTTTTAATTTACTTTAATGTTTTTTCTCTCTATTATTGTCAAAAAAAAATTAATCTTTCAGTCCAGGGGGGGGGGGGGGCAAGCGCCCCCCCTTGCCCCTACCTGCGGGCGCCCATGATATGAAGTAAGATTTGATGAAAGGTGATTTTAAATCTGTGTTGTGGTTCCCATGATAGTTAGGTTATAAATTATTTGTTTTTGAAACTATGACTAAACAAATAAAAAGAAATGAAATAGGTTAGGTACATACCTGAAGAACAGAATTGCAATATTAATTTAAAACTCAGTCCATCCATCAAACTCATACTGACTTGTGTGTTTTTCCAAGGAATAAATCAGTTCTGATGGCTATTTTCGACAAACTACTCTCACAATAATACATTTTATTTGTACGAAACTAATTCAAACTCAACATTACACAAATAATTCAAACTCAACATTAAAAAAATATTATTATTTATTTTGTTAATATATTATCCGCCAATATATTCTCTTCGATACGATTATTGTTGACAGCTCGTACAACATTTTATAACCATAGATGAAGATAGTGCATACTACTTTACAGTACCTACGGAAAAAATAATTCATTATTATTTTGTAAATATTTGTAAAATTGATTATATTGAAAATATATGTTATTTATTCATATAAATAATTAAAACCTTTTTTTATTTAATAATTAATTATGACGTAGCAATGTTACTAATTTTTTATAGACGACATTTTATTCCGCTATACATATTTTCTTTTGATAGTGTCTGTAAAACCAAGCTTCATAAAAATAAAATAAAAAAGATGTCACTTACACACAAAATATAATATATTATTATGTAAATTAGTTAAGCAATATTATACCTACGCTGTTTATTTTAATTAGATTATAATAGTGCGCCACCCAACCATAGATTTACTAATACATAGATTAGTAGAATTCATTGTCAATGTCATTTGTCACTCAATATTGATAAATATTGATCTGTCAAAAAAAAAATAAGCGTGATAGAATGCTTCCAATTTCAAAAAAAAAAACTTATTTGCTGCTGAATAGATATTTTCGGTAGGTACCTAATGTCGTTTTTTAAGATTTATTATATAATCACCTCTTTGTAATTTTTAAGTACTAGCTCAGAAACATAAAAAATGATGACCATTTCTGTAACATTCTTTCCATCGCTTAGGATTTTATTATTTTTTAGTTTAAGAATGCATGAATCATTTTGAAATGGTAACCGAATTGGAAATAAATGAGCTAAGACTTTCATACTCTTTTTCAAAATGTATAAGCAATATGATTTATGCTAAACTATAAGATTTGATTTTAAATTCAACAATTAGTGCAAAGGGGTTAGTAAAGAAAAAAATGCAAATATTTATTGACTGATGATTAATTTATTCATTTTCAGTGTCACAAACCTTGATTGCTTTTATCTGTCATCAAATTGGGCTGTGACAGAGTCATCTTTGGGTTGTTTTTGCGTCAAAACTTGGTCGAAACCTGTCAATCTTCACAGACTACATCCAACGATTGCAGTTTTGGTCTTTGAAGGATTCTTTATTCTACAGGATCATGTTTGAGATGTATAAAGAGATATGTTGTTGACGGAAGAAAATGCTACACCAATAATCCCATACCATACTTTTTTAATATAATGCTTCTTGTCGTATTATGAAACATATGTGAAGATTGTTATATTAACGCAATAAAATATTAATTTATATTTAACATTGTTTTTAATTTATCTTCATACCTATTAACCCTTTCTTAACCGAATTATGAAAGCACCGTAAATAAAAATATTTTTATTGAAAAATGGGCATAAAATGTGAATATAAAGAGATTTCAATATATTTTTTCAAAAAAATATTTTCAGTTTTTTGGAAAATTTTATGATTCCAATTGTCATCATTGGTAAATCGAGTGATTCAGAAATAGTGAAGGACATATAATATATTTTTTTATTTCAGCTACAATTTTTGAATATTATTATGTTTTATAATTTTTTTTTTTAAAAACACGTATAAATGATTAAAATGTTCAACCAGGTACATATATAATATATAAAATAGTACATATATAATACAATATGGCATACCTACTTTATAATATGATAGTTTTTTTTTCTTTTGGTACACATGTGTATATCTTTTTATATATGTAATATAGCTTGCATAATTATTGACTCTATATTGTGTTCAGGGTCCCGAGGACGAGGAAGACCCTCTCATACTGTGTTCCGCTCCTTCGAAGCAGAGCTGAGGAATCTGGACAAGGTGTGGGCGGAGCTCATAAACGTTGCGCAAGATCGAGCGCAATGGAGAGCTCTTGTTGCCTCCCTATGCCCCTAAGAGGGGTCTTAAGGGAGTTTGGATTGGATTGTGTTCAGGCCAATGTCCAATTTCGTCAAGTCAGCATCCCTAGTATAAGTTTTCGATGATCAAATATCGAAACGATCATCGAAGAGCCCCAGACATTGCCAGAGACAAGATGCTAGAAGTAAGCAGACATCTAGGACGACCCCCTAAGCCCTTAAGGATACGTACGCAAACATTGCAAGAGACAAGATACCGGAAGGTAGCAGACCTCCAGCATGACCACCTAACGCTGGAGGGAAAGCTGGTAGCCAGGTAGCAAGCTTTCCAAATTGAAACTCCCTTAAGGCCACACTTAGGAGCATAGGGAGGCAACAAGAGCTCTCCATTGCGCTCGATCTTGCGTAACGTTTATGACCTCCTCCCACACCATGTCCAGATTTCTCAACTCTGCTTGGAAGGAGCGGAACACAGTATGAGAGGGTCTTCCTCGTCTTCGGAACCCTGATTGCCAGCTTTACAAGAGGATAATGCAGCAGGAACAACATGCAAGTAAGCCAAATCAGAAACGAAGAAGAATATATTTTCCTTTCATATTGGTTCTATAAAGTAGAATCAGTAATCAATAACGTTAAGTTTTTCTGGTTTTATTTTGTGATAATTTGCTGTTCAGCTGAATTACTACAATTATATCACAAACTGCTTTCAAAATTCACTTCAGCATAGTCTTTTTCATCATTAGAAAGCTCCATATCAGATAGATCACCTTCTAGTATCATAGAAATATCATGAAAACTCAAAACTTTTAACATCTTGAGTATTTTTTGACACTAAAGGCAAAGCATCAGATTATAATATACCGATAACTTAAAATAGAAGTGTTCAAAATAACATGTGCTCGATCTACCACTGATTCCAAATGGAATCATAAACTAAACTTTATATTTTTCAAAAAATAAAAGTGTATCATTTTGAATTATTGTAAAAAGTTAAAGAAAATATATTAAATAAATTTAAAAAAAATAAAACATGCTATAAAACAAAAAATAAATCACCATTGTGGCATCTTGAAAAATCGCGTTTATGAAAATACGCACAGTTTGAAAAAACAAAGTTTTCAACTTTTCAAACGCGGTCGATAAAGAGGTTCCCGTCATTTTCAGTGTTCCAGACGATAAAAGATATTGTTATAAATAATATACAAGAGAAATTATAATGACGACATCGACCTTAATTGAGATATCCGAAAAATTAATGGATGATTCCAATTGGAATCACCGGTTAAGAAAGGGTTAATTAAGAATTTAGGTAATTTTGTTATTATAATAACTAGTTTTTTAAAGGCGCCCGTGGCGCACACCTATGGCCTTTTCCTGCAAACATTGCTTTCTCATAGCTAAATTCACATCGGTTGATTCAACTCTTTATGAAAACTCAAAAACAACTTAAACTTTTTACAAACTTTGCATACAAATAGCTTTTAGCATGTGGGTATTTAACTATTTGATCGCGTGTGTGCATAAGTTTTCTGATTTGGTAAACTTTTACATGCAAACTTTGCATTTGTATGGCTTCTCTACGCTATTAATTCACATGAGAATCTTTAAAAAAATACTTTAGTGTGTAAACTTTTTATTGCAAACATTGCATTCGTATGGCTTTCCTCCGCTATTAGCATTTGATAATAGAACTATGAAAATTAAAAAAAAACTTGAACTTTTTATAACAAACTTTGCATTCAAATGGCATTTGTCATGAGTTATTATTTGATTCAACTTTTTATCGCAATTGTTGCACTCGTATGGCTTTTCTCCGCTATGAGTTCTTGAGTCTGCAAACTTTTTATTGCACACATTGCATTAGTAAGGCTTTTCTTCGCTATGAAGTCCCGCTGTGCGTAAGTTATAATTTGGTAAACTTTTTCATGCAAAGTTTGCTTTCTTATGGCCAAATTCATATGTTAGACTTTGAAGCACTTGATAATAGAACTCTATGAAAAATGAAAATTAAAAAAAAAACTTGAACTTTTTATAAGAAACTTTGCATATGTATGGCTTTTCTACATGTGGAAAAACTTTATGGGATATGGAAAGGAATGAAAATATCAGGAAAGAATGTGGTATGGAAGTAAGTGTTGTGACAAAGATGAAAGTTAATAAGTTGAGATGGTTTGGGCATGTGAAAAGAATGGATGCAGACAGAATGACAAAGAGAATTCATAAGGCTGAAAGGAAAGGTGTAAGAAAGCGTGGCCGCCCGAGAATGACGTGGATCGAACACATCGATTCCGTCCTCAAGGAAGGCCAGGTAAGAAGTAAGAAAATTAGGAGAAGCTGTATGAGAAATGGTATGTCGGTGGAAGAAGCGAAAGAAGTATGCTTGGATAGAAAAGAGTGGAGGTCCGTTCTCTCTGCCTACCCCTTACGGGACACGGCGTGATGGATAAAAAAAAATTAACATGAAAATCTTAAAAAAAAGACTTCAGTATGTCAACTTTTTATTGCAAACATTGCATTGGTAAGGCTTTTCTCTGCTATGATGTCGCGTGTGTAGATTAAAGATTCGTGATTTGGTAAACTTTTTCATGCAAACTTTGTTTTCTTATAGCCGAATTCATATTATATGTGCGACTTTACAGCACTTGATTAATTGAAATCTTCATGAAAACTCATAAAACAACGTTATTTTTTTTACAACAAACTTTGCATTCAAATGGCTTTAAGATGTGAGTGTTTTAGTATATGATTTATTAAACTTTTTATTTTAAACATTGCATTCGTAAGGCTTTTTCCGCTATTAAGTCGCGTGTGTATGTTAGTTTTCTGATTTGGTAAACTTTTTCATGCAAACTTTGCTTTCTTATGTCCGACTTCATAATATGTCAGACTTTAAAGCACTTGATAATAGAACTATGAAAATTTAAAAAAAACTTGAACTGTTTATAACAAACTTTGCATTCTAATGGTTTTATCATGAGTTATTATTTGATTAATTAAACTTTTTTTCGCAATTGTTGCATTCGTATGGCTTTTCTCCGCTATGCGTTCTCGTGTGATTCTTGAGTCTGCAAACTTTTTATTGCACATATTGCATTAGTAAGGCTTTTCTTATCTATGAAGTCCCGCTGTGCGTAAAAGTTTCCTAATTTGGTACACTTTGCTTTCTTATAGCTGACTTCGCATGTAAGTTTTTAAATAACCCGAAAAATTGTTTTTCTCCACGGCAAGACCTTTAAAAAAGTGCTCAGCCACCAGGCATATTATGTTATGTCAGCTGTCAGCCGTATATTAGTAGAACAAAATTTGTCTTAAGTTGCGAGTGGCGCGCCATCTAGCGGCGTTAATGACATCAGTCAGTCAGTCAGTGAGTCAGTGACAAAGGCAAATATTATATAGATAGAAAATAAAGTGATCTTCGAATAAAGTGATATTCGATGATTCAGTCCACAACAATCTGTTTTATGTGATTAATTCAGATATGAATATTATACAGTATTTCTTAATTATTATGATGTGGATAAAACAAATATATTTTTTACTATAATAAACATGCACAAATACCTGACACATCCATTATGATTTTGATAAACAGGAACGTCATTAGTTCCTGTCAGATTCGCTTTCTTTCAGAGTTCTGTTTTATCGACCAAATCTACTAAAGAATTTTTATACTCATTTCAATTTTCAAAAATCTTTTTTACGATTAATATATTTAAATGTATTATGAATTTAATTTAACGTATCTTTATTATTTACCAACATTTAATATGATTTTATCAGGTAGCTACATAATTACTCGTCTAATGGCTACGACAGTTTGACACAAAATGTGGTCATAAATTTTTTTAAATGTGTCAAATTTCAAAATGGAGGTTTTATTTTCCAAAAATTTTCATTAAATCTTTATTTATTGAGAATAATAAGATTTGAATAACATTTATATGTATAACGAAACAATCTCCAATTATTTTATTACATTTTCATACCGTAATACCAAGATTCCATTCAACGTTTACATGAGTAATTTTGTTTCCAAAAGATGGCTTACTGTCTTTTTTGAAAAACTTGTATGAAGTACCTAAAAAAATAAAGCTTTTTAAATAGCTTTAAATATATTAAATTTAACGTTGCCAATTGTATCTTAGAACGTTCTCAAGCAGTTTACACGGCTCTGCGCAGATTCATATCTGACGTAGCATTTGTATTTTGAGCGTGATGCTCCGACATACGATAGAAAGCAAATATACAAACATTTCTGAATTATTATGTAGATTTATATAACTTATTTTGGGACGCCGTTAAGTATTGCGGCCCAGAGTTTATTACATCTGGTATTTTAAATTATTGTAACATTGGGAGAAGAATAGCGATTGTCAGCTGTGGTATAGGTATACTTTTTTGTGAGATCTCATCAGTGTTTTAGGAACACAATGTTAACCATGAAATTTATTAGGGTTGTGCAATCTTTTATGCTATTTTGAGATGAGTGTTCAAGCCTTGTGGTCTGTTCCAAGTAAAAAGTTTTAAATACATTGGTAAATTATTTGTCGTTATCAAGGAAAAATTTAAGAATACAAGGTTTTATTACGTGTGAAATCGAAATCATATTATACAAGGTGTAAGGTGCAATTCAAATGCTATGAAAATAACGTTCTAAATTCATGATTATTATTATTATAAGCATAATGTCAATGTTCTAAAATTATTTGGATATTGTGATTTCGATAATTAGGTATTAATTTATGACAAATTTGAGTCAAATAATTTATCCAAAAAATTATAATACATTAAAATCATTAATATTTATTTTATTTTTTTCGATCAACGGCAATAGCCTTTTACACGATAAAATAAAATAACATTAATAATATTTTTCACTCCAACAACACAGCAATATTTTTTTTAATTTTTTTATTTGAAATCATATTAACAGAGCTATAACAATATATATTTACATGAAACATCAATAATAACAATACAATACAACATTTCCTCTCTCTTTAAGCATGTGCAAAGAGAAGGTATCTGCATGTGATGAAAATGAAAATTATTCAAAAAAATACGTTGTTTTAATTTTGCTCTACCATTTTCCTTCTAATTATTTAATCAATTATTTTTTATTTTTTTATTTTTATATATTTTGAAGATGACATTTTACTACTATAAACACAAACGACATAGACACAACACAAGGTCACACCAGATTGATTAGTATTAATGAGGTACCTAGTTATGGGTATATATTGGATAATATTATTATTCATTTACATTAGTACCTACCACTAGTTTTGTTAAAAAAAGAAATTTTGTCTTAACTTATCTATATCCGTAATTTTTCTAATTGCCTCTGGCAATTCATTAAAATATTTTTCGCCCAGATATGTATAATGGTGCTGTGCGAACGCCGTTTGCCTCGCACAAACACATAAACCTGCCTAGTTCTATTTTCGGTTATTTATGTATGGTATAGAGGTTCTCTAAGAATTTGCATTATAGAATTTTTCTGAAATAATTTCTGGAATCGTAATACCTTAAACTCATTAAAAATGGATTCGGTGGGGTAATCTCTAGGTCGTTTTAATGTTGTTTTCATGATTATCCTTTGGGAAACCCAAATGCTAAAATCAACCAATGGATTTTTCGCCGGCAACCTCGGTCCCCGCATAACTTGAATCCGGGAATGGATATCACTTGTACCTATGCTAATGTGAGAGGGCTCAACACGAAAACTGATATTTTTTATTGTAGTGTTTTGTCTCAAAATAGTAACATTATAATCCTCACAGAAACATGGCTTACGGACTCGGTTTCAAGCTGTGAACTTTTCGACCCAAGAAACACTGTATTCCGAAAGGACTGGACCAACGGTAGGGGTGGTGGAGTTGCTATTGCTGTCCAATCAAAACACCTGCGAGGGGCCAAAAGAATCTGCGATTTGGAAACGGAGGGTGCAAACCTATGGGTCAAACTAACATTTAATCATATTATTTTGTATATTTGTGTTGTTTACATTCCTCCCAGATCACCTGGTGAGATATTTTCTATGTTTTATGAAAGAGTTGAGGCTTTCTGTGAGTTTAAGGATAAGTATATTCTCTTTTGTGGAGACTTTAATCTAGTTTCCTGTCTTTATCCAAAGGATGAACACAAGTTTTCCCTTAATTACTTTGATTTACAACAGTATAACAACATTGCCAATAGTCACGGTGGAGTTTTGGATTTGGTTCTTGGCAATGTGGGACCGTCAGATATCGATGTGATCCGTAGCTTTTGTCCCTTTGTGCCAGAGGACTCGTATCACCCTACATTAAATATCAACTTGAAATTGAAAGCACAATCATCCCGATATTGCGACATACCTAGTGGGAGTAATAGTATTCGTCCGAAGTGGGGTTTTTGTTATCGACAATTACCCGCGTTTAGAGAGAATCTTTCAACGTGAGATTGGTCTAGTGTGCTGAATTGCACAGATGTCAATAGCGCCGTTGACTATTTTTACGATGTCCTTGGACAAGTCTTTGACCAATCGTTCCCATCTTTCAACTCAGTATCTCGCCCAAGGGCGGATCCAGGGGGGGGGTTAGGGGGGTCATGACCCCCCCCTAGGCTATGTAATCTCAAGTAGGGCAGTGATATTTATTAATAAAATCTTTATTTTGCTAGCATAATTATAATTTCATGTGGGCCATGACCCCCCCCTGGAGCAAAAGTACCATATAACAAATTTAGGAAATGACCTTTTTTTTTTAGGAAAAGTGTAGTTTCCAGATACCAAATTTTGAAAATGACCTTTTTTTTTTTTTTTTTTAGGAAAAGTGTAATTTCCAGATAGGTACCAAATTTTTAAGATGACCTTTTTTTTTACTTTGTGACCCCCCTGGTGCCAAGGCTGGATCCGCCCTTGATCTCTCCGCGGTTATCCGAATTGGTTTCCTAATAAATTAATAAAAAGCATAAGTAAGAAACATCATTTTCATATGTTATGGAAAAAATATGGCTCCCGGAGCGCATATGACAGGTTTAAACAACTAAGGTCAGAAATTAAAATTGAAATTGAGCACTGTTATCTGATGCATTACCGACCTCGGTAGCCTAGTTGTACTAGCGTGGACTTCAGATCCGAGGTCCCGGGTTCGATTCTCGGTCGGGTAAGAGTATTTCTAAGTGTTTTTTCACTTGAAATTTTTACCCGGGGTTGGCCTGTCTCAGATTGGACGGGACCGGTTGACTGGAAAAAATTGCCTCAGGCAATAAGTTCCGCCGGCTATACTGACACCTTTGTATAGAAAAGTGTTATATTATGCATATTGAAAAATGTGAAAACAACATTCAAAGAGACCCTACACGGTTTTGGAATTTTGTGACAAGTAAAATCAGGAGTTTAGTAGAACCTAATTCAAAGCATCTTGATGGTGATAAACTTGAAACCTCAAATGAAATTGTGAATGGTTTGGCAAAATATTTTGCATCCGTGTATGACCCAACTCCTCCCTTGTTAACTATCAACCCGAATACCAATATAAGTAATAATTCTAATTACTGTCATGTAGCAAATATAACAATGAATGATATCAGAGATAGTCTTCGTAAACTTAAGCCCAAATTTTCTTCCGGTCCTGATGGGATACCAGCCAATATACTTAAAAACGCAGCCAATGAACTTCTCAGCGTCCTATATTTTGTCTTCAATTTGTCACTGCGAACTGGAATATTCCCTGATCAGTGGAAAATATCTAAGGTCTGTCCAATACTAAAGAAAGGAGACAGTGCAGATAGTAAGAATTGAATGAATGAATGAATGAATTTTATTCAAAAGAAAATACAAATCAAATTTATCAAAAAAATACAAAAATTTGTAATTGAACCTTAACTTAAATAAATATTGCCTCACTAGGCTTGTGCCTGTGTCGAGGCAAAGTTTTGCATGTCTTAGATATGCACTACGTCAGCACGCTGAACAACTCGAACCGTGATCTCTCTCTTCCATTCGTCAGCAACCATTCATCCAAGCGTCTCCTAAACACTGTCACACTCTCGCAGTCTTTAACATCACCTGGCAATCTATTCATCAACCTTGGAGCCAGATACTCTGGCGATCTCTGCCCCAGAGCAGTTTTCATCCTTGGCAGTCTCCTCACTCCATGCGCAAGCGACCTCAACCCATGCCCCTCCGTTTGAGACACCAAGGCATCAGACCTAAAATAACGGACCAGAATTCGCTGTATATACAGTTGTCGAGCATCGAGAACTTTAAATCTCCTAAAAAGTGGGTCAGAAGGACTTAGATATCCCACATCACCCATGATACGTAGGATTGCCTTTTTTGCAACGTTTATAGGCTGCAGGTGGACGCTTGCCGTACTGCCCCAACTCTCAATACCATACAACATAACAGACTGGAACAACGCAAAGTATATTGATTTAATACTATTTTCATTAAGTACGTTTCGTAGTGTTTTAAATACATAAAGTAATTTCCCCAGACGCTTAGTGAGTGCACCCAGATACGCATCCCATCTCAAGTGTTGATCTATGATTAACCCCAAGTATTTTATTTCTTTGCAAGATGAGATATGCGGACATACACAATCATTCATCAAATCCATACAGGAATGCATCTTCAATAATTTCGTTTCCTTCAGAGCACCCGCAGCCGTGAGAGAGAATGGCATGAATTTAGTCTTATCTACGTTAACTGTCAACAAGTGTTCACTGAGCCATCTCTTAACCAGACTCAAACCAAACTCAGCCCTCTTAAAAACTTCGGTCCATGTCGAGTCTCCGAAAACTATAGCTGTATCATCCGCAAAGGTTACAATATCCCCACCAACATCCATATTACAGAGGTCATTTATATAAATTATAAATAACAATGGTCCTAGCGTACTACCCTGAGGAACTCCAAAGCGAATATTTTCCTGGTTACTCTGTTTATTTCCTATTTTAACTGCCTGTGTCCTACCAGAGAGGTAACTTGCCAGAAACTTTTGAGCCAGGCCCCTTATTCCCACAGCTTCTAGCTTTTTTAATAGTATCTTTTGGGAAATAGTATCGAAAGCCTTAGCCAAATCGAGAAAAACTGCAATACATGCAATACTGCAATTATAGACCTATTGCGGTTTTGTCTACTCCTGCAAAGTTGTTAGAAATGATTATACATGAAAAAATTTCCGTCAGCTGTAGCCATCTAGTTACAGATGAGCAGCACGGATTTAGGAAGGCAAGATCGACCGTAACCAATTTATTATCTTTTGTTACGTGTGTTTCCAAAAGTCTTGACGCCAGAAAGCAAGTTGATGTCATCTATACCGACTTTGAAAAAGCTTTTGATACAGTCGACCATGATGTGCTGCTGTCTAGGCTGGCGGAGAGTGGTTTTTCACCTGCTCTTGTATCGTATTTTATGTCATACTTGAGGGACAGGTATCAATACGTACTATTTTCCTCACGGGAATCCACGAAATACGCTACTCACTCCGGAGTACCCCAGGGCTCCAATCTGGGTCCTCTGCACTTTACAATATTTATTAATAATATTAGCGAGGTAATTCATAATTCACATTTTCTGTTATATGCAGACGATTTGAAATTGTACCGTGAAATATCAAGTGTCCGGGATACTGTTTTACTACAAAAGGACATTGATTCGATATACGAATGGTCCCAGAAAAATAAGTTATATTTTAGTATTTCAAAATGTGCATCGATGACATATACGAGATCACGTAAACCCATCAAAGTAGACTATGGAATGGGGAATGATATTTTGGACAGTGTAACTGATTGTAGGGATTTGGGCGTATATTTCAGACCTGATTTATCTTTTAAGCATCATCACCATGTAACCCTATTACGGTACGGAAGATGAATCCTGGACGAGTACTTTGTTGAATAACGACAGTGATATTTGTGCCCAAAACTTCGAAAATGCTTTAACACAACATATAAATTTTTGTACAACAACTAGAGAAATACACAATAATTCACGCACTAAAAAGGTCAAACCTTGGATTACCACTGGGATATTAATAGCTGCTCTGATTTTAAATTAACAAATCAAAATGAAGTTTCAAAGACTATCTTGGACCTAAAAAGCGGTTCATCCCCGGGTTACGATGGGATCGATGATAAATTGCTTAAGAATTGCAGAGAATTACTGAGTATACCTATTGCTCATATCATAAACGCTAGCTTTAAGACAGGTAAGTTCCCCTCAATATACAAACAGACCATAATCACTCCTATTTATAAGGCAGGCGATGCTGAAAATATAAATAACTATAGACCAATATCCTTGGTCTCCTCCATCGCTAAAATATACGAAAAAATAGTGAAAAAACAATTGGTACAATATCTAGAGACGCACGCACTACTAGCGGAAAATCAATATGGTTTTAGACCGAATATGGGGACAGAGGATGCTATCGCAAAGGTCACATCGATTGTAATAAAAAATCTAGACAGAGGGCATAAATGCCTGGGCATATTTTTATAGATTTATGCAAGGCTTTTGATAGTGTCTCTCATTGGAAATTAATTAAGAAACTACGATCTTTTGGTATTACAGGTAGGATTTTGGAGTGGTTTCGCAGCTATTTGACAATATCTAGACCTCAGAGTGTAAAAATATGCGGATCATTGAGTGAACCAAGAGTATCAGAATATGGCATCCCCCAGGGAACGGTGATTGGACCAGTTTTGTTTATTCTATATGTTAATGATATGTTTAGACTTAATATGGAAGGAGAAATAATATCATACGCCGATGACACATGGGTCGAATTGAATTTAGCAGCTAACGGGGACGTCGCTTTATTAAAGCGATGGTTTGAAAGTAGCTCGCTTTCGTTGAATGCAGAAAAGACTAATTACATTTTACTCTCCCTTAAAACCCCTACTAGTGATTCTCATAGTATAAATATCAGAGTATGTGACGCCGAATGCGGGAAGTCCGCATGTGGTTGTACTCAGCTACGGAGAGTTGAAAGTGTCAAGTATTTGGGGATACATATCGAGGGAAACATGAAATGGAGAAAACAAATTGAAAATACGATCTAGAGAATTAGAAAAACCATATACTTATTAGATTAAGAGAGATTGTCGACTTAAAAGTAATTAGAACGGTATATTTTGCTTTGGTGCAATCGCTCCTACAATACGGAATAATTGGATGGGGAGGAACCTACAGGACGAATCTCGAACCACTGGCAGTTGCACAAAGATTAATTATAAAAATAATCCTTAAAAAGCCTTCAGACTTTGCAACGGTAGAATTGTTTAGGTTGTTTCCGGTGATGAATATCGATATTTTATTCGCATATTGTGGACTGAAACAAATAAAAAAAGAACTAACAAAAAATATGCATGAGATAAGCAGTCGACCCCGTACACATGGCAACATAGTTAGAGCGAAGCCTAAAACATCTGCCGCACAGCACCACTATGCCTTTGGCTGCGTAAAGACATATAATTCTTTGCCACCGGATATAAAATCTGAACGAAACAAGTACACTTTCAACAATAGAGTCAAAAAATATTTGCTGCGGTTCAGTTGAATTATCCGGTCGGATTCGCGAGATTCGCGACACTACTGCAATTCAAATGTAGAAGCCACGCATATAGGTACCTAGGTGTGTTAAAAATAGTATTATGTTTGCATTGTGGGCGTGTCTTTGATTTCTGGGTGACTACCGGGCGGCGGTGTGCTAAATGGATAGGTACCTACCTGTTAAGACTGAGAATGTACTGTAATAAAACAGGTGTTTGTATTTTTATTCGTAGTTATAGTTTAGTATTGGTTATTGTAGGGATATTTTTGTGGATAACTAGCTATTGTATGTATTTTTTTCTTGCATTATCGTAAGGATAATTAAAACTTATCCTACACACAAGCTTTGCTTTAGTGGGAAAATAATAACGTAGATATTTAAGTGAATGTAAATTATTTTAAGAGAATATTGTATGCATAAAATAATTATTTATTGTTTAAATAAAATAAAAAAAAATATTGACTGCATAGTGGAAAAATCTACAAAGATGTTGGGTTTTGTATTAAGAAATTCCAGACATATTAGAAAGCGAAACATATTGGAGTCTCTTTACAATGCTTTTGTTCGCTCTACCTTGGACTCTGCCTCAATTATATGGAGTCCAAGTGAAGCACTCCATATATTGAAAATAGAAAAAAATCATAAAAAGTTTCTTCGCCATATCTATATAGTTGAAAACGGGTATTATCCTTATTTATATCCTTCGGCCTTTATAAGAGGCTGCTTGGGTATGTCTTCTCTGGAAAGGAGGCGCATGGATTATTTATGTAGACATTTCTTTAAGGTGATCAGGGGTATAATACATAACCCTTCGGTGTTAGGTGAAATAAAATTGTACGTTCCTGATGCATACAATCGGGCTAGATCGCACATTCTGTTCTGTCCAATTTCGGGCAGAACAAATATAATCCGCAACTCTCCGGTAAATAGAGCTGTCAAATTATTTAATGACTTGGCGGATCGCATCGATATCTTTTGTGTCCCGTACACTGAATTTACGAGACAGATCAACATGATTCTACCGTAACTCATGAATATTTACTTGATAATGTCAACTGTTATTTTTTTTTAGTTCAACTGTTATTTTTTTTATAGTAATTGTTCTTTTTTTTTATATATAATAATTGTCATCACTCATCGCAAAGGCATGTCGCTGTTATGATGGGTGATGTTTGTTTTGAAATAAATAAATAAATAATAATAAATAAACCTCCACGCACCTCAGCGAGCTGGCGTAAGCCGCACCCCAACTGGTGATTGTGTATTGCAAAATGGACTGCACTAAGCCGTAGTATATGGGGTAAATTTGTTGTGCTGTCAATAAGTTTCTAACCTCCATAAAAACGCACGCCAGTTTTCGCAGTCTTTTCGTGACTATCTGAATATGCTCCTTCCACTTTAGGTTAGAATCAATGGTTATACCTAGATATTTGAAAACGCCCTTCATTTGTAGTTTGACACAGTCCTCTCCGCAGGAATGTTCGCCCGTCGGTGCCTCAGAATGAACTGAGACATCCAGGGCACTCGGTAGTCCAGCAGACCCTATCAGTTTTTTCAGTGTTCATTGTCAGAAAATTTTCGTCAAACCATCTCTTGAGAATATGCATGTCTTTGTTCAGGCTATCTTCCATATCCTTCCATGTTCTCGCACTCGACATAACCAACGCCGTGTCATCGGCGTAAGAAATTATACTTCCGCCAAGAGGCAGGGCAAATATGTCATTCACATATATGATGAACAGCAGCGGGCCTATCACCGTTCCCTGGGGAATAGAGTAGGCGGCCTCCATCTTGTCACTCACCCTATTTGATATTCTTACCTGTTGAGGGCGTTTGTGGAGGCAGCTACTGAAAAAGTTTAGAACTTTACCACTAATTCCTATTTTACGAATTTTCTCCACTAACCGACTTTGTTCTATGCTGTCAAACGCTTTCTTCAGATCTATGAATATAGTTGCACATTTTTTTCCACTATCAAGCGATGAATATAAAATCGAGGTAAGTCGGGAGACTGCATCTTGGATGATTTAATAAAGCCAAACTGATTTCGGTTTATGATACTGTAAGAATTTAGGTATTCTAATAGCTGCATCTTAACTATTTTTTCAATCACCTTTGCTACGTTGGATATTAAAGAAATGGGTCTATAGCTAGAAACTAAGCGCTTGTCCCCTCCCTTATATATCGCGGCACAATCACTGATTTTTTTGTAAATCGAAGGAAATTCCCCGTCTCTCAAAACGATGTTAATAAGGTGAGTCAGAGGCAATAGGAATAGGATATTTCGTCTAATACTCTTAAGCATCGCAACTGAGACACCATCAAAGCCCGGGGCCGATCCGCTCTTCAGAGCGTCAAGGCATCTCCCGACCACGTCTGGTTCTACTCGTGCGAAACTTGTCCACCTCTCTACACATTCCCCATCTCTCTCAAGCCCATCTCTGCAATTATTTTTAATTTTCTGAGCCATTTGCTCACCAACAGTAGAGAAAAAGGAATTAAAGACATTAACATATCCTTTAGGGTCATCCTTCATATCCACTAATTGGGAATTATTATCATAAATAGCTAGCCCTGTATCGCCCCCATTGCTATTGGAAAGACTTTCACTAACGATTTTCCAAATTTCCTTTGAGTTATTTTGAGAGTAGTCAATTCTTTGCTTAAAATAATTGAACATAGATTTCTTAATAATTTTATTTAGTCGGTTCCTATGAGTTAGGTATTTTTTCTTCATAGCTACATTGTCAGGAGCCTTCCTACATTCTTTCAGCAGTCTTTCTTTCTGCCTGGTCGATTTTACAACTGCTGGTGTTATCCATGGTGTCACGGCTCGATATCTTGATCTGACCTTGACAGTCTTTGATGTAGTGGAACTCGTAATTGCGCCAGTCAAAATGTCATGAAAGCAATTAGCACACTCGTTAACACCGTTATTGTAAAGCACGGTTTCCCAACTTTGTGATTCAATTTGTGTTACAAATGCGTCCCTGTTGAAGATGGTCTTTTGAAAAGTATTATTATCTCTTCTCCCTTTGGTGACGTCCTTATCGTCCTTGTACAGAAATATAGTCGCATGATGATCGGTAAATTTCATTTTCCCTATTATAGACTTAATATTTTTCAATTTTCCAATATCTGCATTTACCCATATGTGATCAATGCACGACGCCACACTTCTGGTACTCTGGTTAATGCACGATTTAAAGTTTAATTCAGTCATACTGTCCGCTACGTCTCCCAGCTTTAAGCAGGAAGTACGTAGACGAACGAAGAAGAAGTGGACTGTAATTGGAAAGGGACTCACCGATTGTTTGCTGGCTCTTTCCTTTACTCCTGGTTCCAGTAATGTTCTTGATGTGCACAACACTTATGGGACCGCCGACCGTTATTTGGTTATGATGGTTTTCCGAGCGTATTTTCCGAATTTGACGTTTTGCAAGTAGGCGAGTCAGAAGAAGAGAGAGAGAAGTGAAAAAAACGAACGCTTTTGTTGCACTCAGTACGCATAGAATACTTTTGAAAACGACGTAATATTCGTAAACTCAATTCGATATACGTACCTAGCGCCTACCCATATTGTATATCGAACATACACCCGCCCCGAGTAAAGAAAAAGAAGAAAAGAAAATGAAAGAAGTTCATCATTTGAACCCTTGTACCCAATCAAAAGTATGCAATATACAAGCCATCCTGTTTGAAGTACATATATGCTTAACCTAGAAAAGTAAAGAAAATGAAAGAAAATTCACTTATCCGAAGTGAGAAAAAAAAATGAAAATAAAAATAAACCTTTTTAAAAGTATTAAACAAAAAGAACCAAAATGTACCCATTCTAAACAAAGATTTAATATAAACCTCGAAATCTGTTCAAGGTGCCCTATTCGTTACAGGGAAAAGGACATATCTTTACCACAGGTCTACGTAAATACCCTGTAGAAGTTTTGACTTGAACAACCCTTACTCGATTATCCTTTCCTGGAAACAACTCTGTTACTCGCGCTGTTTTCCATTTCAGCGGAGGAATATTATCTTCCTTAAGAAGAACCATATCATTGACCTTTATATTATTCTGATCTTTAGTCCATTTGCCCCGTTGATGTAATGTATGCAAATATTCCAAAGACCACTTTCTCCATAACTGTTGTGTGAATTTTTTAAGTAATTCCCACCGAGAAAGATGTGAATCCTTTTCGTTCTCCCAATTGAACTCTGGGACACTAGTCAATGATTCTCCAATAATTAGAAAATGACCCGGTGTAATAACATTAAAATCGTCCGCGTGATCTGACATAGGACACAGAGGTCGCGAATTTAATATTGCTTCAATTTTCGTAAATACAGTTGACAATTCTTCAAATGTTAAAACAGTGTCACCCAATATCCGTTTGAGATGAAGCTTAGCAGATTTCACCACACTTTCCATGAGCCCGTTCATGTGTGGAGAGGCTGGTGAACTCCGATGGAAAACAATTTGTTTCTCCAAAAAATAAGATTGCAATACCTTTGAATTCGATTTATTTTGTAAGATTTCTCGAAAGTAATTATCTGCGCCTACAAAATTCGTTCCCCAATCCGAATATAAATCTGAAAATAAGCCCCGTCTAGAAACGAACCTGTCTAGAGTAGCTATGAATGCCGCTGTGGAGAGTTCTGAAACGACCTCTAAATGAACCGCTTTTGTAACCATGCATACAAATATACACAGGTATGCCTTTTGGATCTTTGCCTTTCGTAAATTGGAAGATTTTATGTAAAAAGGACCACCAAAATCTGTCCCTGTTTTAAGAAAAACTCGATTTGGCCTGACTCTGAAATCCCCATCATTGGTTCCAGAGGCTTTGGATTGATACGGAAGCATTGAATACATTTATGTATAACACATCGCACTTCATCTCTACCTGAAATGATCCAGAATTGTTGTCTAATAAAAGACAGAGTAAGTGTCGGACCTGAGTGTAAATATTTCACGTGATAATACCTAATAAGTAATGAAGTAAAAATATGATTTTAGGCAGTATCATAGGATGCCTTTTGGAACTATCTAATAAAGTATTCTGCAAACGCCCACCAACTCTAAGAATACCCTCACAATCGATAAACGGATTTAATCGATGCAATCTTGAATTTGATAATTGTATATTTTTGATAAAATTCCAATCTCGTTGAAATTCGTTATATTGTACAATCCTAACTAGTGAATGTAGCGCTGATCTCCATTCACTCTATGAAATAAAACCTATCCGCTTGTTTCTTTTATTTTTTAAATTGTGTATAAACCGTTTACACAACGCAGTAACCCTAAATAATTTTTGAAAAGAACTATAATGTTGAAAATTATCCCAAGTCCCTTCATTGCGTACAACATTCTTCGGTACTACCTTTGAAACAACTGTTGCATTGTTATTTCCACTAGCCAGAGTGGCGACATGTGAAAATGCCATCCTCTGTTCAGTGTTACAGCTTGAATTTTGTTGATACTTCCCTATTAAAACCCAGCCGAATATTGTTGCATGAGCAGTTGGTAGATTTGGATGTATTGTAACTTTACCGCTTATGGAAATATCGTTATAAATATCTCCCCCAAGTAAAATATCTAATGGTTTTGAATTGAAACAATCTGGATCCGCCAGAGTAATATGTCTATATTCCCTTAAGACATCCGAAGAAATAGAATGTGCAGGTAAATTTCCCGTGATGTTACCTAACACAAGAGCTTCAAATGAGATTACTGGACCGCTAGATGTAACCGGTTTTACATTGCAAGTGACCTGATCTCTTGAACCATTAGAAGAGTTTCAGCCTACCCCTGAAATATGCACATCAGCTGATTGCCGTTTCAACCCGAGACGCTGAACGCACGATTCAGTGATTATACTGCATTGAGAACCTGGATCTATTAATGCGCGAACTGACTGAAACTTGCCATAAGAATTTTTTACATATTGTACCATCGCAGTTGCGAGTAATACTGTACTGAATTTTGAATGTGTTCTAATGTACGAAGTACAAGCAATTTGGTTACTATTATCAGCATTCGATGTTGAAGGTTGATCCTGATGTAAGAGTGTATGATGTCTGTTTTTACAGAGTTTGCATGAAAATTTAGAATTGCACTGTTGAACTTTATGAGTACCCATACAATTCCAGCATAGTTGATTTTCCCGTATAATTTCTCGTCTCTTACTAACACTCAACTCTTTGAACTTACGACACGCATATAGATTGTGTGTCTCCTTGCAAAATAAACACTTTTCCGATTTCACATGTGTTGTAAGCACATTGTGATGCTTTTTGGTAACCGAATTTACCTCCCGAATATTCGATACATTGCATGCCTCTAAAGCCCTACATTCGACCTCCAGAAAGTCGATAAACTGAGAAAATGTAGGAATCTGAGCATTAGAATATTGCAACTCAAATCTTCTTCTAAGATCCGAAGTAATTTTCTTTAACATGATATGTAACAAAATGAAAGACCATTCATCCACATTGAAATCCAATGACTTTAATGCCGCTAAGTTTTCTATTAAAGTATTAATAAAGTATCTCAACTGCATATTTTTATCTGTCAAAGAAGCTAAATTTAAGATTCTGTCTAGGTGATTTTCCGCTATAAGCCGTGGATTGTTATAACGCTTATGTAAAATGTCTATCGCCACGTTATAATTTTCGTTAGAAATTGTAAGATGTTTGATCAATTGGTATGCTTCACCCTTCAAACAGCCTAACAAGTAATGTAATTTTTGCACACTTGGAATTGACTTCTCGTTATGAACCAAACTATCGAAAACATTCCTGAAACTTTGATATGACGTTAAGTCTCCTTCAAATACAGGCAAATGCATTTTGGGGACCGACAACTGTTTTGAATTATTAGTCACATCAGCTAGACCCGTACTAGGAGTTGTGACAGAAAGCATTGTGTTGTATAATCCTTTAATTTCGTATATAATGGATTCGTATTTAAGTAATATATTCCTTTAAATGCATCTCTGCATCAAAGTCCTTTGGTTTTGCTGCTTCCATAGAGACATATGATTCAACAAAATTATCCCATAATTTTTCAACATCATTATATCTCGTATTAAACTGAACGATTAAAGATAAAGAATCTTTATTGGATTGTGCGTCTTTACCTAATTCTAATAAACTATCAATTGAAACTTTACTCAAATTATATTTAATGAACTTTGCCATGATTGTTTTTGTTTATATTTGATATGTCATAACAAACAAGTTGGCCGCTATACTGAATACCGGCTGACCGCAATCGCTCTAACTTCACGTATATGAACCGAAAATATACGAAGCTAGGAGCCGAAACGTTCCGAAAGAAAAAAGTATAAGCGTCCCTCGTAATGAATCCTATATACCCACAAAATTAATATAAGCACAAGGTACATATATCGAATCCGACCGCAATGAAAATTTCCGAAATGTTGTAACGTACTGAATGCAACTCACGATTCTTGAAATAGGAATGGAATAAAGGAAATTTGGGGAGAAGGACCAAAATATGTCCGCTACGTCTCCCAGCTTTAAGCAGGAAGTACGTAGACGAACGAAGAAGAAGTGGACTGTAATTGAAAAGGGACTCACCGATTGTTTACTGGCTCTTTCCTTTACTCCTGGTTCCAGTAATGTTCTTGATGTGCACAACACTTATGGGACCGCCGACCGTTATTTGGTTATGATGGTTTTCCGAGCGTATTTTCCGAATTTGACGTTTTGCAAGTAGGCGAGTCAGAAGAAGAGAGAGAGAAGTGAAAAAAACGAACGCTTTTGTTGCACTCAGTACGCATAGAATACTTTTGAAAACGACGTAATATTCGTAAACTCAATTCGATATACGTACCTAGCGCCTACCCATATTGTATATCGAACACATACAGTTGATATATTCGTCAACCACTACATCTTCCATTTGTCTATTTAATTGTGTGTTAAAGTCTCCCAACACAATACCAAATTCATTTCTAAGTTGATACAAAATTTTATGTAAATCATGCATAAAAGCAGAGAGTTCCGAATTATGGGAGTATTTTTCACATCATCGCGATTTATAAATCGCGATGATGTGAAAAATACTCCCGTGTCGCCGAACACTAACATCGATGCATTTGACTCCACTAATGAAATGCTCTGCACACTCTACAAACTCGACAGAAATGGACGTCTAGCAGTGATTCTGTCTGTGAGGGTGTAGTTGTTGTTCTTCTGAAGGGGAATACTCCTCCTCTTCATTGGCCTATAGGCATTATACATAAAGTTTGTCAGGTAATATTTGTACCTGACATAAAAAATAACCTAAAAGGGAACTTTGACAGCTGGCAATGGGATACGAATAGATAAATATCTATGCTTTTTGACATTTGGGAAGACAGAATTTTTATCCTTGCTGACGCGCTCTTTTCCCGGCTCTCCAATTCCGGCCGTTAACAAAACAAGACACGCATTCGCATGTCCCATGTTTAAAAATTAATAATTAAAGTGCTAATTTTGACAAAACAGTGAGGCGAGATCCCCATAAGGGTTTTCGCGTCGTTCCTAAAATCCTGTGTTTGTAACTTCTCGAAATTCACTAATTTATGAAAGTGCGTCATCGGTGACGAAGCCACGCCAGATCGATCTTAAGTGCATCGCTGTTAGCAACTCATAAGGTAACTTCAACACCCTTCATTTGAAAGCCACTAGAAGCCATACCGTCCTCATCCCTGTGATGATGTTTCCTAGTTCTTGTTAGGAAAACTAACTACCTCCTATATATAGTGCTGCCACTAGAAGCCATACCGCTTACAACTCTGGATGACGTTCTCTTAGTGCTTGTCCAGCCGCCTAACTACGCCTCACTCAGCTTTCAGTTAAATAGTGATATAGATGATTTCCCGTCATATAACTTGTGTAATTATTCATGTGTGCCTGAAATCAATATAGTCCATTGTAAATTCCAAACTGTCGTTTTACTTCCTCAAACCCTGCCAACCCCGGACGAGGCACCACACAGAGGGAGAAATCCACAAGCAGCCCTGTGAATCTCATGCAATTGCTCAATGAAGGTAAGGTTGGGTAACCTTCACCTGTTAATATCTGACAAGTTTATCCCGGAAAGGATGGAATAGTCAGTGTTGCTGATGTGAGGATGACTGGTGGAGTCTATCGAAGATCGGTAGTCATTCTATGTCCTCTTCCTTCACAATAGCTTTATGATCTCTACTTTATTAGCGTAACTTAGATTATGTAATTATTGTTCTGAATTTATAGTAATATTATTTCTATGGCAAGCAAAACAAACTTTTGTTAATTATTTTGTTTATCCTTTATTAAGAAATTAAAGGTATACCTTGTAATTTGTTGATTTCTATGTGGAAATATCTCTAATTCATTAAGTTTATGTTAAACGTTACCAATATTGATTGTGACCTCTGATGGGTTTTGGTCTGTCTCTTAATTTGTTTAGAAACGCATGGCCTTCCAACCCCGGGGGCATGGATGCGCCTTTATGTGGCTTGGTGTGAACCTTCCTTAAGTTCCATCAAGTCATAACTACCTACCTGTTTATTGTTCCAATCCTTTCTTACCCTTGGTGACAATATTGGATCAATATTCAGTTCCTTTGAATAACTCGCCGCAAACGCATCATCATTGAATCATATTATCAACCGCATTAAACAAATAAACTTAAATAATCATCATCCACGGGGGATGTGCGGACCAAATCTTCTCTCTGCGAATGGTAACGGAGAAGTTATTGAACAAACATCAAAAGCTTTTCTGTGCTTTCGTAGACCTGGAGAAAGCGTATGATAGAGTCGACCGAAAGAAATTGTGGGAGGTTTTGTCTTTTGATGGAGTGGATAGGCAACTGATACGCGCTGTTGCTTCCCTTTACTCTGATAGTTCTGCTTGTGTCAAGGTGAATACTCATCTGTCACGAGAGTTCCGTCTTACGAGAGGGGTGAAGCAGGGATGCGTGATGTCACCTTGGCTGTTCAATCTATTCTTTGATTTTTGCGTGCGTGATATAAAAAACAGTACAGTAGGTGTAGATCTGAATGGAATGAATCTGTGCGCTCTGATGTATGCAGACGACCTAGTATTGATGGCTGAAAGCGAATGTGATTTGCAAGAACTTGTGACGCGTGTGTATCAAAATTGTGAAATGAATGATCTTAAGATAAATGTCAAAGGTGCTTGTTTTTGAAAGAGAAGATTTAAGAACGCAAAAGAAAGTGAATGATGAGAACTTGGAACAAGTGGATGAGTATGTCTATTTAGGTAGTTTATTTAGCAGAGATGGAAGGTGTGAAAAGGAAATTGAAAGAAGGAGACTGGCTGGTAGAAGGGTTGGCGGTGCACTAAGACCTCTAATGAGAAATAAGAACGTATCTCTTAAAATAAATCCAAACAATTGATGCACAATGCAATCCTGATTCCATCAATGATGTATGGGAGTGAAGCATGAACATGGACGAAAAATCTGGAAGTTGGAATAAATGCTGTAGAAATGAGATCACTGCGTAGGATATCCGGAAAGAGACTGATTGATAAGGCGAGGAATGATAGTATTAGAAATGAATGTGGAGTGGATGTTAGCATTGTGACTTGAATGAAAGTGAATAAATTAAGGTGGTTTGGGCATGTAGAGAGAATGAACGAAGATAGAATGACTAAAAGGATATATAAATCTGAAAGAATGGGTGCACGCAGACGAGGCCGACCTCGAATGACATGGTCCGATCATATCGGTGCCGTCTTAGAGGAGGGCCAAGTCAGGAGCAAAAGGAATAGAAGAGCATGTATGCGGAATGTTATGCGTTTGGAAGAAGCGAAAGAGTGGAAGTCCGTACTCTCTGCCTGCCCCCTTCGGGAAACGGCGTGAAGGGTAAAAAAAAAAAAAATATAAACACGAGCTCGTGCCCGATTTATCAATAAAAATTAATTAATTAAACTAAAAAAGTGTAGTTCAAACTAGTGTGATGGGAACAAGAGAAACAAGGGTAAGTCCATTAATACTTTCCTCCCCCTTTGTGATCCCACACCGAAAGCATTTAGGCGTATCTTACTCTTTTCATATTGAGAGAGAGAAAGCCAGAACACGCATATTCAATTCACCAATCGATCGCAATCTACCAGAGCAATCCTTAATCCTATATACAGTCCACGAAATTAAGAATCAGCGCCACCATACACAAAGAAGTTGTATGGTTTCCTTTCGATTTCCTATCTTTAGCCGGGATTGCTGGTTTTTCGAGCATCCTGTAAAAGGCAGTAAATAAAAAAATCAGAACGGGACCTTGAGGTCGACCAACTCGACCATCACTTTATTTTTTTATTTTTATTTATAAACGGCGCAAAGGCCTTTAACAAAATTAAAAAAAAAACATAGCTAAACTGAAATATTAACACATATTAAACATGACTGCACACTGGTGCATTCACACGCAAACATACACCCTGTCATTCCGGCACCAGGCGCAGGGCCGGTTTCAAACTTCACTATACACACATTACATACAATAATAGAGAAAAAAAAAAGAAAACACGAAAATAATAAAGATAAAAAAAAGTGGATAAATTTTGATTATAATAATGAAAATGTGAATATGAAAAATGCGACAAATTTTTTAAAAGCTACCGCAATAGGGGGAGGGGAGGAGGAATAACAAGCTTTCAGTGCAAGTCACGCACCGCACTCTCCATTTGCAATCTGAACTGCGCCAAATTTGTATTAAAAATGTCAATCGAGCCCAGATGTCGGTTGCCCGAAGCATGCAGACGAGGAATGACCGTATTGCGAGTGTAATTTGACAGATGCGTGTCGACATGGAAGAGATCCACACTACGGGTGTCGCGGAGAGGAATTCTTATGCTTATATTCTGTAACATTTCTGGGCTGTCATAGAAATTGTTTAGAATTTTATACAAAAAAATCAAATCGAAGAAAGTTTTACGGTTTTGCATGGGAGTGAGGCCAGTATGGGTGTATAAATAATCATAATTTAAATGTTCCCTCGGTATGTCCAGCAAGTAATTGATCTGGCGTAAGAATTTCTTCTCTACCTTTTCCAAACCATCAACATGGATCGCATTATTTGGGGACCATATGGGAGAGTTAAAATCAAGTATGGTGCGCACAGTGGACATATATAATAATTTTAGTGTAGCAATACTTTTAAAACCTGACACCGTCCTAAGCATAAAGCCCAATGATTTCAAAGCTCGATTTTTAATCCCGATTATATGACTCTTAAAAGATAATTAACTTCTTAATTAGTTTTAACTGATTTCAATTCATTTTATTTAAATTATTATTTCACTTTATTTAATTTCAATTTAATTTTTGTTTAAACCATTTTTGTGATCTTATTATTCCTATTTTATGTGTGTATTAGTGTGTATTTTACTCAAAGAAATGTTCAAATTAAGATATTTTTTCTAATTGTTATTATTATTATTATTGTTTCTCTTTTTTATAGTCTGCTGCATATATTATTATTTTATTCGATCATAACACATTATATATAATTTTTAATGCTTTTATCTACATATCATAACCATTGTTTGAGCGGATTAGCGGACTGTATATGCGGAAATGCGGTTATAATGGAACAAAAAAAAACTTATCAAAGGATTTGCACATATGGTGAGAATTAATAAACATAAATTCCTACATAAAATTTAAATAAAACGATTTTTATCTCTTCCACAATTTATTTTGTCCCTGACATGTTTCGAAAGGACACGCCTTTCATGCTCACAGGTAGGGAATCCAATCCCGCAAACCGCGGATCCCGCAAATGCGGGATCCCGCACCTTTTTTGCGGGATCAGAAATGCGGGATTTCTCATGCGGGATCCCGCACGTTTGCGGGACTGAAAAGGAAAAAATAATAAACAATAAGAATAGGCTCAGATGAAGTTCTGATTATTTATTAGATCCTGTACAACCTCATTAATGAAAGATTTAATCAACTTTCGCTGGAAAAACGGGACTTTTCTTTGAAATTCATATGGAAAATAATTATAATTTCAGTTTTTAAGTTACAACTAAGTATGTTTTGAATTTATATTTTGAGTTGTGTGAATCCTGTATCGGAACGGAACAAAATCAATGTCATTTGAATTATTACTCTATGGCTAGCGATTCTCCCACGGTAGGGGATTCAGTATCGAGAGTAGTAAATAATTGTCAAAGAAGGTTACTGCGTGATGCAATGTTAGTTAATGCAGAAACCAAATTGATCGACAAAATATACCAGGATAAGCCAGGAACTTATAGTGTCGCTATCTCGTCGAATAAAAAACGCCGTACATCAATGGCCGTTATATGGTTGTGAAACCTGGCATCTGACGAAGCCTCGATAGATTTCTGCGACAGATTTTGGGGATTAGATGGTACCACTATGTCACAACAGCGAATCATCTCAGCGATCCGGAATCGCAAATTGAGCTGGCTTGGCCATATTCTCCGCATGTCCCCCGAGAGTCTTGAATATGCAAGTCTTTACTACAATCCGGATGGGACAAGAAGGCGAGGCAGGCCGAAATTTACAATGATGCGGGCATTCACTGCGGTCCTACGAGATGCTGGACTGAGCTGGGATGAAGCTGTGCAACTGGCGAGAGGCTTGGTGGAACTTCGTGGCGTCCACATGCTCCACACTGGGAACGATCGTGGGTAAGTAAGTACATCAATGACTGCCGTAAAAATATCTACAACTAGTTGCATGTAAACATGAGATCCAACTGTCGATGGACTAAGTCGGTATGTTTATTGTATGAAACGATGTCAATAAATTAAATTTTTACAAAAATTGTTAAGAAAAGTTTGAGATGTACTGATATAATGTATACATTTTTTATAGAAAAATTAATTATCTAGTTGGGGTGTTTCGGCGTTTTTCGATATTTTTATAAAATTCTGAAATATAGGCACTGAAACTCGTAAATTTGTCATAAAAAAAATATTTTTCTATATAAAAAAAAGTTTGAGAAACCCTGGAACTTTTTCATTAAATTTAATTTGAGATACTGTATTTTTCTATATACGTACACAATTTTAGTGTTCTAGCTTTTATAGTTTTCGAGATATATGCAAAAATTAAGTAAAAATTCAAAGGTTGATTACCCCTGACTGAAAGAAAATTTAAAAATTCTGAGTATACAAGTTTTGTAGCCTTTAAGTATTAAATATTTTCTGAAATTTTAGGATCTGTGCATCAAGCGAATCAAAAGTTATAAGGGGGGGACGGACACACACACACACAGACACACTAAATGTTCTCCTCCGAATTCTGAGTAAATCCATATATGGAACATATATGCTGCGAAGCCTCTAAGTTGGTGTTTTTTGTCGTCAAAGTTTGAAAAACCGTTTAAAATGTAGACCTGGCCATACAAATCTCACGTATCTTGGCTTGATACTGCCGATCTGTCTCGAGAAATAATTTCTCTTCAACAAATCGACAGTTGGAAAAGATTCAGGATCTACAAATGTGGTGGACGTCAGACGCGCGGGTCCAACAAGAAACTGAACACCAGCAAGTTGATGACAACGACATCAACGACGATGAAAAAGGCATAACTTTAACGAATCTGTTAAATGATGATCCTTCGCTTACACTAGAAAATGAATGAGAACGTAGTCTCCGTACCGAATGGATAGCTGAGTCTAGACCTGTTGTGCCTGTATCCGTACCCACTTGAGATACATAATTCTCTTGATCTGATGTGGAGGGAATAGAGGAAAGCACTTGGATGTTGTAGACGTGGGAATAACGGCTTAAATTCATAAACTTTATAGCAGTTTCATAAATTTTAAATAACATTATTTTAAGGCTTAAAGCTTATTTATTTCATTAGTATCCGGAAAGACTACAAAAAAAATCATTCCGAAAATTTGATGTCCGTTGGCGGTAAGGTATAATTTTGCTAAAAAAGTCATTCAGTAAAGTCATAACTCTGATATAATTACAGATATCGTTTAATACGAATAACGAGAATAAGTTATTTTTATTTATCGAATATTTTTATCAGATTTCGTTATAACGCTCACCTCTACTTGGAAACTGCTTACAATTATGTAAAGTCAATTCCGTCTACAACGTTTAGACACTTTGATTTCTTCGGAAGTATTATCAGAAAAAAATAACTAGTTTTTGTGTCTCTTAAATCAATAAATGTGTTCATTTGCCAATACAAATCACAATGCTAAAAGCTTAAACGTTCAAATGTTGTATTATATCGTTTCTTAAAAGAAGCGGATTTTTTATACCTACCTCTAAAATATCATTATTTTCAATTACTAACACTTCTAATAATTAAAACAATGCATACTTATTTTTTATTTCATTGTTTTCTTTATAATAATAACCTACTTCAAACAAAGAAATGTCAATCCCGCTGATCCCGAAAATCCCGCGGGATCCGCGGGATTGAGATCACCAATCCCGCAGGCTTGCGGGAACGCGAATTTGATGCGGGATTGGATTCCCTACTCACAGGGTTTGGTGAAACTAAAGCTAACGTTTGGTACAGCGATGAGAGAGCGTATCGTATTATATTACGACATAACAATAGTCTGCAGCTGAAGTTATATACTTGATAGTTCTCTTGTCTTGTAGCATATAATTTTACAATATATCAAACATTAAACTGTTTTGGAGAGTAGGCTAAGATTTTTTTATATTTACCAAACACAAAATAAATAAAATAACAATAATAGAATTGTGCTTGAATAGTTGTCTCATTACTAATGTTCTACAGTTATATGATAGCATAGGTTATGGTTTTAAAAAATAAATACAAATCACTAAAGAGAACCATCAAGTTTACAATTAAATATTTTTTTTTTCTATAAAATAAATAATAAAAATGCAGATAATTACATCGTATTAGAGAAACATTAATACAGATTTTAATAGGTAGGTATATTTGAGAAAAACAGGTGATTTCAATGGAAACAATAAGTGAGTTTTGTACAATAAGTGAATAAGTGAGTTTTTGTACAGTAAGTGAGTTTTCGATAGGTAGGTATAAATGTAAAGAACAGGTGATTTAGAAAGATTCTATAGAGTAAAGCATACTATGAAAATAGATAAAAGCATATTTTTTCGATAGGTAGGTATAAATGTAAAGAACAGGTGATTTAGAAAAATTCTATAACGTAAAGCATATTATTAAAATAGATAAAAAAAATTTTTTTTTCCCGATAGGTAGGTATAGGTAGGTAACAGGTGATTTAGAACGATTCTATAGAGTAAAGCATATATTATGAAAATAGATAAAAACATATTTTTTCGATAGGTAGGTATAAATGTAAAGAACAGGTGATTTAGAAAAATTCTATAACGTAAAGCATATTATTAAAATAGATAAAAAATTATTTTTTTTCGATAGGTAGGTATAAATGTAAAGACCAGGTGATTTAGAAAGATTCTATAGAGTAAAGCATATTATGAAAATAGATAAAAACATATTTTTTCGATAGGTAGGTATAAATGTAAAGAACAGGTGATTTAGAAAAAGTCTATAACGTAAAGCATATATTATAAAAATAGATAAAAACATTTTTTTCGATATGTAGGTATAAATGTAAAGAACAGGTGATTTAGAAAAATTCTATAACGTAAAGCATATTATTAAAATAGATAAAAAAAAAATATTTTTTTTATTTAAATTTTATTTAAATTAATTCCACCAAGTATGCATGTTCAACAATTAGTTAATTTTATAAATTCCTACCTTTGAATGAATCTGGTGCATGGATGGACCCCCTGATGCCTTCGTTGATTCCACTGGTTTTTTACACAACACAAAACAATACAATATTTATTACGTTGCAAGCAAAAATAAGCGGGTTTAGATTATTAGCAAATTTAATTTGATGCGGGATGATTAATTAGCGAAGCGAAAAATGCGTCAATAAGCGAAGTAGACGCGCAATGCGTGCGATGCGGAACAATCGTAATTAATTACTGTTAGATGACGTTGCATTCATTGCGGTCAAGGTTAAGGGAGAGAGAGAGATGGCATTACTTTTGGACCATAGGACATCAGTGATGGGTGAGACAGAGATAGAACTCCATTTATTAAGTCCCACTTCAAAGCAATCCCATAAATTAGTTTTTCAATTCAATCATTGCAATAATGTCCATACTATTGGCTCAAACAACCATCTTTTGATTATTCTTTTTTTTCTGTTTTATTTTTAACTGTTTTAGGTTGATCTCTTTGTGAGTACTTATAATTTTCATAAATTTGTATAGATAATGATAATTTTTATAATCCTATTATTCCTATTTTACGTGTGTATTGTTATTCAAAAAAATGTTCAAATTGAAATACTTTTCTAATTATTGTGTCTATTGTAATTATTTTGATCATAACACATCATACAGAATTTTAATGCTTTATCTATCATGTCAGTTTATTGTTGTATTTTTATATGTTAATTTGTAAATGACTAATAAAACCGTAGAAAGAGCAAAATAAAATAAATAAAATAAATAAATAAATAATTTGCTATCAAAAAGTACTCCTAGGTCTCTTATTTCCTCAACGCGTTCAAGATTTTTGCCATCAATTGAATATGGAAACTGTATGCTATATTTATTACGTGAAAACTGGATATATTGACATTCGTCTATGTTGAGAGGGAATCTATTAAGTTGACACCATTTGGACCATAGATTTAGATATATAACTGGTTGAACTACTCGAGTTAATAAGCCAGTTTTCTGCCGCCATCTTTGAAAGTGGTAAAAAGTACATTACTCGTATGTAAAACAATCACAAATTTACATATATATATATATATATATATATTAAGATGTAAGTTTTACTCCATTTCACTGTGATCAGTTAGGCAGAGACTATGCTACTGCACTTGCATATGGGACGAGACTGTGCCCATCACCAGAATATGCGTTGGATTCGTCAAAAAGGTGTAGTGTTTCGACATTGTGCGCATGTGTCTCGTCAGGACCATCTCACAAAATGGCCAACACACATCGTGGAATCCGATGAAAGCGGGGAGCGCCGCATAACATGACTGAAAGTGATGACCTAAGATTTGTCACGAACTGCATGTGTAAAACATGCACCTCGATAGACAAAAAAGGCCATCAGCTTTTCACAGGAAGAATATTAAGATGTAAGTTTTACTCCATTTCACTGTGATCAGTTAGGCAGAGACTATGCTACTGCACTTGCATATGGGACGAGACTGTGCCCATCACCAGAATATGCGTTGGATTCGACAAAAAGGTGTAGTGTTTCGACATTGTGCGCATGTGTCTCGTCAGGACCATCTCACAAAATGGCCAACACACATCGTGGAATCCGATGAAAGCGGGGAGCGCCGCATAACATGACTGAAAGTGATGACCTAAGATTTGTCACGAACTGCATGTGTAAAACATGCACCTCGATAGACAAAAAAGGCCATCAGCTTTTCACAGGAAGAATATTAAGATGTAAGTTTTACTCCATTTCACTGTGATCAGTTAGGCAGAGACTATGCTACTGCACTTGCATATGGGACGAGACTGTGCCCATCACCAGAATATGCGTTGGATTCGTCAAAAAGGTGTAGTGTTTCGACATTGTGCGCATGTGTCTCGTCAGGACCATCTCACAAAATGGCCAACACACATCGTGGAATCCGATGAAAGCGGGGAGCGCCGCATAACATGACTGAAAGTGATGACCTAAGATTTGTCACGAACTGCATGTGTAAAACATGCACCTCGATAGACAAAAAAGGCCATCAGCTTTTCACAGGAAGAATATTAAGATGTAAGTTTTACTCCATTTCACTGTGATCAGTTAGGCAGAGACTATGCTACTGCACTTGCATATGGGACGAGACTGTGCCCATCACCAGAATATGCGTTGGATTCGACAAAAAGGTGTAGTGTTTCGACATTGTGCGCATGTGTCTCGTCAGGACCATCTCACAAAATGGCCAACGCACATCGTGGAATCCGATGAAAGCGGGGAGCGCCGCATAACATGACTGAAAGTGATGACCTAAGATTTGTCACGAACTGCATGTGTAAAACATGCACCTCGATAGACAAAAAAGGCCATCAGCTTTTCACAGGAAGAATATTAAGATGTAAGTTTTACTCCATTTCACTGTGATCAGTTAGGCAGAGACTATGCTACTGCACTTGCATATGGGACGAGACTGTGCCCATCACCAGAATATGCGTTGGATTCGACAAAAAGGTGTAGTGTTTCGACATTGTGCGCATGTGTCTCGTCAGGACCATCTCACAAAATGGCCAACACACATCGTGGAATCCGATGAAAGCGGGGAGCGCCGCATAACATGACTGAAAGTGATGACCTAAGATTTGTCACGAACTGCATGTGTAAAACATGCACCTCGATAGACAAAAAAGGCCATCAGCTTTTCACAGGAAGAATATTAAGATGTAAGTTTTACTCCATTTCACTGTGATCAGTTAGGCAGAGACTATGCTACTGCACTTGCATATGGGACGAGACTGTGCCCATCACCAGAATATGCGTTGGATTCGTCAAAAAGGTGTAGTGTTTCGACATTGTGCGCATGTGTCTCGTCAGGACCATCTCACAAAATGGCCAACACACATCGTGGAATCCGATGAAAGCGGGGAGCGCCGCATAACATGACTGAAAGTGATGACCTAAGATTTGTCACGAACTGCATGTGTAAAACATGCACCTCGATAGACAAAAAAGGCCATCAGCTTTTCACAGGAAGAATATTAAGATGTAAGTTTTACTCCATTTCACTGTGATCAGTTAGGCAGAGACTATGCTACTGCACTTGCATATGGGACGAGACTGTGCCCATCACCAGAATATGCGTTGGATTCGTCAAAAAGGTGTAGTGTTTCGACATTGTGCGCATGTGTCTCGTCAGGACCATCTCACAAAATGGCCAACACACATCGTGGAATCCGATGAAAGCGGGGAGCGCCGCATAACATGACTGAAAGTGATGACCTAAGATTTGTCACGAACTGCATGTGTAAAACATGCACCTCGATAGACAAAAAAGGCCATCAGCTTTTCACAGGAAGAATATTAAGATGTAAGTTTTACTCCATTTCACTGTGATCAGTTAGGCAGAGACTATGCTACTGCACTTGCATATGGGACGAGACTGTGCCCATCACCAGAATATGCGTTGGATTCGTCAAAAAGGTGTAGTGTTTCGACATTGTGCGCATGTGTCTCGTCAGGACCATCTCACAAAATGGCCAACACACATCGTGGAATCCGATGAAAGCGGGGAGCGCCGCATAACATGACTGGAAAGTGATGACCTAAGATTTGTCACGAACTGCATGTGTAAAACATGCACCTCGATAGACAAAAAAGGCCATCAGCTTTTCACAGGAAGAATATTAAGATGTAAGTTTTACTCCATTTCACTGTGATCAGTTAGGCAGAGACTATGCTACTGCACTTGCATATGGGACGAGACTGTGCCCATCACCAGAATATGCGTTGGATTCGTCAAAAAGGTGTAGTGTTTCGACATTGTGCGCATGTGTCTCGTCAGGACCATCTCACAAAATGGCCAACACACATCGTGGAATCCGATGAAAGCGGGGAGCGCCGCATAACATGACTGAAAGTGATGACCTAAGATTTGTCACGAACTGCATGTGTAAAACATGCACCTCGATAGACAAAAAAGGCCATCAGCTTTTCACAGGAAGAATATTAAGATGTAAGTTTTACTCCATTTCACTGTGATCAGTTAGGCAGAGACTATGCTACTGCACTTGCATATGGGACGAGACTGTGCCCATCACCAGAATATGCGTTGGATTCGTCAAAAAGGTGTAGTGTTTCGACATTGTGCGCATGTGTCTCGTCAGGACCATCTCACAAAATGGCCAACACACATCGTGGAATCCGATGAAAGCGGGGAGCGCCGCATAACATGACTGAAAGTGATGACCTAAGATTTGTCACGAACTGCATGTGTAAAACATGCACCTCGATAGACAAAAAAGGCCATCAGCTTTTCACAGGAAGAATATTAAGATGTAAGTTTTACTCCATTTCACTGTGATCAGTTAGGCAGAGACTATGCTACTGCACTTGCATATGGGACGAGACTGTGCCCATCACCAGAATATGCGTTGGATTCGTCAAAAAGGTGTAGTGTTTCGACATTGTGCGCATGTGTCTCGTCAGGACCATCTCACAAAATGGCCAACACACATCGTGGAATCCGATGAAAGCGAGGAGCGCCGCATAACATGACTGAAAGTGATGACCTAAGATTTGTCACGAACTGCATGTGTAAAACATGCACCTCGATAGACAAAAAAGGCCATCAGCTTTTCACAGGAAGAATATTAAGATGTAAGTTTTACTCCATTTCACTGTGATCAGTTAGGCAGAGACTATGCTACTGCACTTGCATATGGGACGAGACTGTGCCCATCACCAGAATATGCGTTGGATTCGTCAAAAAGGTGTAGTGTTTCGACATTGTGCGCATGTGTCTCGTCAGGACCATCTCACAAAATGGCCAACACACATCGTGGAATCCGATGAAAGCGGGGAGCGCCGCATAACATGACTGAAAGTGATGACCTAAGATTTGTCACGAACTGCATGTGTAAAACATGCACCTCGATAGACAAAAAAGGCCATCAGCTTTTCACAGGAAGAATATTAAGATGTAAGTTTTACTCCATTTCACTGTGATCAGTTAGGCAGAGACTATGCTACTGCACTTGCATATGGGACGAGACTGTGCCCATCACCAGAATATGCGTTGGATTCGACAAAAAGGTGTAGTGTTTCGACATTGTGCGCATGTGTCTCGTCAGGACCATCTCACAAAATGGCCAACACACATCGTGGAATCCGATGAAAGCGGGGAGCGCCGCATAACATGACTGAAAGTGATGACCTAAGATTTGTCACGAACTGCATGTGTAAAACATGCACCTCGATAGACAAAAAAGGCCATCAGCTTTTCACAGGAAGAATATTAAGATGTAAGTTTTACTCCATTTCACTGTGATCAGTTAGGCAGAGACTATGCTACTGCACTTGCATATGGGACGAGACTGTGCCCATCACCAGAATATGCGTTGGATTCGTCAAAAAGGTGTAGTGTTGACAAAATTCTGGTGATGGGCACAGTCTCGTCCCATATGCAAGTGCAGTAGCATAGTCTCTGCCTAACTGATCACAGTGAAATGGAGTAAAACTTACATCTTAATATTCTTCCTGTGAAAAGCTGATGGCCTTTTTTGTCTATCGAGGTGCATGTTTTACACATGCAGTTCGTGACAAATCTTAGGTCATCACTTTCAGTCATGTTATGCGGCGCTCCCCGCTTTCATCGGATTCCACGATGTGTGTTGGCCATTTTGTGAGATGGTCCTGACGAGACACATGCGCACAATGTCGAAACACTACACCTTTTTGACGAATCCAACGCATATTCTGGTGATGGGCACAGTCTCGTCCCATATGCAAGTGCAGTAGCATAGTCTCTGCCTAACTGATCACAGTGAAATGGAGTAAAACTTACATCTTAATATTCTTCCTGTGAAAAGCTGATGGCCTTTTTTGTCTATCGAGGTGCATGTTTTACACATGCAGTTCGTGACAAATCTTAGGTCATCACTTTCAGTCATGTTATGCGGCGCTCCCCGCTTTCATCGGATTCCACGATGTGTGTTGGCCATTTTGTGAGATGGTCCTGACGAGACACATGCGCACAATGTCGAAACACTACACCTTTTTGACGAATCCAACGCATATTCTGGTGATGGGCACAGTCTCGTCCCATATGCAAGTGCAGTAGCATAGTCTCTGCCTAACTGATCACAGTGAAATGGAGTAAAACTTACATCTTAATATTCTTCCTGTGAAAAGCTGATGGCCTTTTTTGTCTATCGAGGTGCATGTTTTACACATGCAGTTCGTGACAAATCTTAGGTCATCACTTTCAGTCATGTTATGCGGCGCTCCCCGCTTTCATCGGATTCCACGATGTGTGTTGGCCATTTTGTGAGATGGTCCTGACGAGACACATGCGCACAATGTCGAAACACTACACCTTTTTGACGAATCCAACGCATATTCTGGTGATGGGCACAGTCTCGTCCCATATGCAAGTGCAGTAGCATAGTCTCTGCCTAACTGATCACAGTGAAATGGAGTAAAACTTACATCTTAATATTCTTCCTGTGAAAAGCTGATGGCCTTTTTTGTCTATCGAGGTGCATGTTTTACACATGCAGTTCGTGACAAATCTTAGGTCATCACTTTCAGTCATGTTATGCGGCGCTCCCCGCTTTCATCGGATTCCACGATGTGTGTTGGCCATTTTGTGAGATGGTCCTGACGAGACACATGCGCACAATGTCGAAACACTACACCTTTTTGACGAATCCAACGCATATTCTGGTGATGGGCACAGTCTCGTCCCATATGCAAGTGCAGTAGCATAGTCTCTGCCTAACTGATCACAGTGAAATGGAGTAAAACTTACATCTTAATATTCTTCCTGTGAAAAGCTGATGGCCTTTTTTGTCTATCGAGGTGCATGTTTTACACATGCAGTTCGTGACAAATCTTAGGTCATCACTTTCAGTCATGTTATGCGGCGCTCCCCGCTTTCATCGGATTCCACGATGTGTGTTGGCCATTTTGTGAGATGGTCCTGACGAGACACATGCGCACAATGTCGAAACACTACACCTTTTTGACGAATCCAACGCATATTCTGGTGATGGGCACAGTCTCGTCCCATATGCAAGTGCAGTAGCATAGTCTCTGCCTAACTGATCACAGTGAAATGGAGTAAAACTTACATCTTAATATTCTTCCTGTGAAAAGCTGATGGCCTTTTTTGTCTATCGAGGTGCATGTTTTACACATGCAGTTCGTGACAAATCTTAGGTCATCACTTTCAGTCATGTTATGCGGCGCTCCCCGCTTTCATCGGATTCCACGATGTGTGTTGGCCATTTTGTGAGATGGTCCTGACGAGACACATGCGCACAATGTCGAAACACTACACCTTTTTGACGAATCCAACGCATATTCTGGTGATGGGCACAGTCTCGTCCCATATGCAAGTGCAGTAGCATAGTCTCTGCCTAACTGATCACAGTGAAATGGAGTAAAACTTACATCTTAATATTCTTCCTGTGAAAAGCTGATGGCCTTTTTTGTCTATCGAGGTGCATGTTTTACACATGCAGTTCGTGACAAATCTTAGGTCATCACTTTCAGTCATATATATATATATATATATATATTTACATATCGACGGTTAAAAGGTAATAGGGGATAAGCGACACTTTGGTCAAAAATGAGTTATGAATGCCATCTTACTTAAAATTTTCCGCTCTTTCGAATGCGCTCACTCCCACGGCTCTACGATGAATTTTTTGTCATTTATGCCCCGGGAAAAAAATGCATTTTCGTAGTGTCATTTTGGTGTAACCGACCGATTTTTAGGTCTTTTTTACCCTTAGGGCGCTTGTACCCTACTTGTAAAAATGGCATTATTTTTGGTTTATAGTCGGTAATGTCTATTTACTTCTCCTTGGCATAGATACTCCGGGCACTTATGACTCTTTACCATTTCCACCTGTTTTGAAAGCTGTAACTTATGCGTCTTTACCTTTGTCGGCAAAAACATGATGCGTCGGTTATACCTTACTACCACCAACAAATTTACTCTATAGTTGTCCCTTATACCCAATTACTTATTCTTATTTGATGTTAAACTGTCGGTTATATCTTACTTTCGTTTACAAGTTTACAATAGAGCTGTCACTTATACCCAATTACTAAAATCAAAATTGATATTGATATGTCGCTTAAATCGTACTACCATTTACAATTTTAATACAAACCTATCGCTTAAGCCGTATTACTTTATATTGATAATTTATTAATTGGTGCTTACAGCAATTTTTATCACATTTTTGTACTCAATTAGATATTTATCGAGGCGCTTATTTCATAGAACCACACTTCTCACCGCGTACTATGGAATTTTGATGCGTTGCATGCAACTTTGCATTGCTTACGTTACAGCGCGTATTCAGATGTGTACACTTGTACAGGCCATTATATCCTCGATATGTTTCAATTGCTTAGCTTCTATGATAAGTTAAATCGTTTTAAAGACTGCTTAGTAATAATATAAGACCTAGTTCCTTTACCCCGAAGTAAAAGTTCTAATAACCTTTCTACCACACTTTGTAACTGATTATAATTTTTTTATTTACTTACTTAAAAAAAATCGCCATAGAAGCTAAATAAGTACATGGTGAATGAATGAATGGTCACCGCGCATGAAACAGCATAGTGCTTAGGTGCGAGTAAAAATATTTTGAAAGTCTTTAATTACAGGAGTAGTTGCCTTGAAGGCTGTTGTTTTTTTATCCAAAGATTCTAATTGCTTAGTTACTTTAGTACCACATAGCACATATTTTACTAAATTTGAAAAAATGTCTATTTTTGTAAGAAGGTACCTATCATTTACAATATTTAAAATAATGAAACCTGCTTTATACAAAGGTGCATTGTGTTATTTCAATAAGTTCCTGCTTTAGTTTTTTTAACAACTACATATATATTTTTTCTAATATAAAGTGATAAAACGTATTTTTGTATCCAATAAATTACATCAACAACAAACTAACCTTAGACAGAGCATAAAAACTCTTATGTAGGTTAGTAGGTAATCCAGTAATTAAGACATAATCATCATCATCTTCAGCGTTACAATCCGTGGTGGGTCTAAGCTGCATCCAAAAAGCTTCTCCATCCCGATCTGTCACTGGCTGCCACCCTCCAGTTTTGCTGCCCCAGAACCCGACAGTCCGCGACAACGTCATCCAGCCATCTTAGTTTTAGTCTTCCGATGCTTCTTCTACCGTTTGGGTTATTAAACAACACCCTTTTTCTGGAGCTCCAGATCCTCCATAGGGTGCAAATGACCCAGCCAGCGCAGTCTGTTAATCTTAATTCTTTATTCTCTCTTATCAACCCTTAGGTCCCTTGCGGGACTCTTGGGATCATCACATGTTACAAATCATACAAAATCAGTAGAGCATAGAAAAATAGATATACAAAATACATAAGAATTTGAATTACAAGGAAAACAAACAATATACATAAATCAGCACAATTCGGATAATACAAATTCAATAGGAAAGCACAGTAAAAAATAAATATAATACCGTAATTATTGTTTAATGCTAAAAGGGTGTAAAAGGCCCTTCTAGCATCACGTCAGAACAAAAACTATATTAACCCGTTTTTTACCAAATTTTATTTTTCATTTTTTCTGCCATATTCTGTTAGGTTTTAGGACGAAAATAAAAAGTTAACCAGAAATTTTTCGAATCCAAAAAGAAAAACCAGCATTTTATTGAAAATTTTCATGATCCCCATATGGGGCCGACGGCTAATGGCGTGTTATAATTTACTCCATACAATTATTATTGCAATATTTCTTGTGTTCATATTCAAACAAAATTTAACAATTATTTGTTATAAATGCAATATACATACTAGGTATGTCATCATTTTACACATTCAACATTCAACCCTTTATCACATTTTATAAAAACATATCTGAGATTTTTTTAACGAATCACACATTTTCATTGCTTTTGTCCTTTCTAAATACGCATTTCCCCGTTTGATATTTCCTCAGAGCATCAGAAACAATATGCTTTTCTGCACCGGTGCTATAAAGAAGACACCAAATTACATAAAATCGGTATTTAGTGCATCAATTTTGCAGCCGAACTTTGAAAGGTTTATCTCTTTGATTTCTTATCTAAAGGGTAGGTATTCCTATTAGCATTATCTGGGAAGTGTAAATTCCGTTTTATTTCCATATATGTAGGTATCATCGGTATACAGTTCTTTACAATCCTACAGACAGATCTTTCTTTTCTGACCGGTAGGTACATTTGAAAGTGGCAGAGAATGGTATCCTATCTGCAAAACAATACCTACCTAAAGTCTTTTTCAGGACTTTTTGAAGATAATAAATAATTGATAGTGTTTATTTTTTGGAACTTCATTCGATGGAGTGGCATGTACCTACACACAGCCGTAGCAAAAGCTATCGCATGGAAGGAGGGGGTCAGTCACCCTCCCCCCCCCCCCTCAACATAACAATAATTGTTACAAATGATTTTGCCATACTTACTTGAAAAATCATTTGCACCAAATTATTTGCGAGTTTGGATTGCATCGGATACTTAGAGGGGGGGGGGGGGACCCCAGATCCCCCTCTCCTTATGTACGCTCATTTAGGTACCTATATTTTTCAAAAGCCCTTGCACCATTGGGAAAATATTTTCCATTATTGTTTCGTCAAAACTTTTTCAATGAACAAACCATCCACATCACCAGGCGGCAACAAAACCAAGTGCACACCATCTCTTAACTCTTCAATATCATAAAAATAACTTTTATCCATATAATTCTCAAGATTCTTCAATAAAAAGTGCCATGCTGCCCAAAATAGCAATAAAATCAAAACGAAAATTTTGTTACCAATACCCATACTGATTTAAGTACACGCTATTTACCGTGAGCCCCATTTGGGGATCGTTCTATTTTTTGTACATAAAAAGTCTCACATATTATTTTAAATTAAAAATATGAATATTCTACTTTAAATACATGTTTCTATCACTTTTAAACGAAAAAAGTAAAAATTTAATTTATTTAACCGTACAAAATCAGATGTGAATTGGTTCAATGATATATCGAAAAAAATATCGATAAAATTAAGCTTCGATGATTATTTTTTTACTAAAAATACTAACAAAAAGTTATAAAATGTATTCCTATGTAAAGAAGCACTCTTTCTCGATGATATCTAACTTTAAAATATACTAAAAACTCCTAGATGGTGTTGCTGGCAGGATTTAAAGAAAAGGTCCCCAAATGGGGCCCACGGTAAAAAACGGGTTAAAAAGAGAAACATTATTCTGGCTATGTAGATCAGTGGACAGGAACCACGTCAAGATGATACAAAGCAGTCAACAACACTTACGCAGTGGGTTCCTAAAGAACGGGCCGTCATCTGACAAGACGGCGTCTTTCAAAATTATATGACAATGTTTTTCGTTACTACGGAAACAATATTGACAACGTTCTCAACTGACATATTCACCGCTTTTAAAAGTAGCGGCGTATCCGTAGGAAAACAAACCATTATGCAGCGGGTTCCTAAAGAACGGGCCGTCATCTGACAAGACGGCGTCTTTCAAAATTATATGTCAATGTTTTTCGTTACTACGGAAACAATATTGATAACGTTCTCAACTGACATATTCACCGCTTTTAAAAGTAGCGGCGTATCCGTAGGAAAACAAACCATTACAGGGACATGACAAATATAACGCCGTCACCCACACTTACAGCCATAGTACGATCAGAAAAAAATTGTATAAGAGAATCGATGCTAAACTAATTATTTATTTGAACCTGACTACGCTGATATCCTTGTAGAGATCATAGAGTGTTGTATCTTTGCACTAAGTTTGACCATAATATATAGGGCAATGTATTCTGCATAGGATTTTCCTTTCAAGCGCGTTCAGCCTGTTTTCGTCATGCTTAGACAGTGTCCAGGTCTCTGAGGCATATGTTAGGACTGGTATAATTAGTGTCTTATTTAGAGTGGCTTTAGCCTTCTTGGATATAAGGCGTGACTTTAACTATTGTCCAGTGAGACCGAAATAGCTACGGTTAGCTGAAAAAAATCTTCTCCCAATTTCCGCACACATATCATTATCAATTTAGACATAATAGGCCTATGGTACCTACCGACTAAACCACAAGGGCAGGTCATGTAATTTCCATTACCTACTGCCTACATCCTACTCTAAATATTTAGTGTTTGTCTGAAAAGTACCTTTGTGAACCCTGGAGTCTAGCTAACGTAGATAATAAAGATACCGCATACCTACCTAACAAAGAATAGTGTGAAAAGAAACCTTTATTTACGTATCTATGTACATATTATTATGAATGGACTTATCAGAGCTATACAAATAATTATAATAATATATGAATATGTTACAACAAATAAATAACAATTCATTACTGATTTTTACATTACTGAACATACGGACTTACGACCGTCTTGTACTGTTATTTTGAAGGCTGACTTAGTGTGATCACTTTACGTTAACAACATTCGCCATTAGGTGGTAATGATCAAGTCTCCGAAACTTCTAATCATGAGAATGTCGAAAAATCCCATGTATACAACAAGTAGATTGGGGTGGCTCGGTATAAATAAATGATAAAATTTAATTAATTATAAATTAAATGATTAACGTGGACTGTATCTATATGCGTGGCATGCTGTGCTGGCGGAGTGGTGTGACCAGCTGGAAAGAAAAGGATCTGGAAGATGGACTAACCTTAACTTCACGGTGATCTCCCTCTGCTGGCCAGCTCTTCCTTGTTGAACACAAAAACATAAACAAAAACACAGCACAATTTATAATTATAAACGCGGCGCGGATGGTTAATTTTATTATTAATTATTTTAGAAGATTAGAACGAATTAAAATGAATACAAAAAAAAATGATTTGATTAGCGGTGCGATGCGGTTGATTTCTTATTGAAGATTGTTATTGTCACTTTTCCTGGTTAGCTATAGGTAGGAACTAAAAAATGGGTAACAACAAATTGATGGAAAAAATGAGATGGAAAGGACAGGTTGTCACTGGCAACACCACACTCCCCACCTTGAAAGCTCCAAAGCTTTCAACACAAAAATAAATGAAAGCGGATTAAATAAGAAAAATGCGGTATGTATAAATAAATAAAGCGGTATTTTAAATGCGGTTAGCCCATTACGGATATAAAATACGGTTGTCCCATTGCGGATAATAAATGCGGTTAGCCCATTGCGGATAATAAATGCGGTTTTCCCATAGCGGATATATAAATGCGGTTTTCCCATAGCGGATATATAATCGTTGAATATCAGAGTACTGATATTGTAAAGATGCGGTGAATATCAGATCAGAAATCTGATATTTTAAAGATGCGGATTATATCATTTTATGATATATTTAAAAATGCGGTTAACATCAGATCACAAGTCTGATATTTTAAAGAATGCGGGTTATAAGAAATGCGGTGAATATCAGATCACAAGTCTGATATTTTAAAAAATGCGGTTAATATCAGTTCAAAGTCTGATATTTAAAGATGCGGATTATATCATTTTATGATATATTTAAAAATGCGGTTAATATCAGATCAGATGTCTGATGTTTTAAAGATGCGGATTATATCATTTGATGATATATTTAAAAATGCGGTTAATATCAGTTCAAATTCTGATATTTAAAAAATGCGGGTTATATAAAAAATGCGGTTAATATCAGTTCAAAGTCTGATATTTAAAAAAATGCGGTTAATATCAGTTCAAAGTCTGATATTTAAAAAAATGCGGTTTTTCAAAGCGGTACATTCACCAAATTTACGTGAAAAGACAATATATGCGGAACTATAATAATAATTTATAGAAATTAATATGAAATGTGAACTTCATATATGCAAGCACTTACTTTACTAATGCGGTTTAATAAAATTAAAGAGGTACTTATAAAAAAAACTTATTAAATGAATTATTGAGTTGGTAACGGGCATAATTTAATAACTGGACGTTTTAGTATTCCAGTTTTAGTTCTTACTGATGCCACTCTAATAACACCGTCAGGTCCAGAAAAAACCTCTTCGATCTTTCCCAGAGGCCATCTCAAAGGTGGGGCATCATCAGTATGAACAAGAACGACTGTGCCTACTTGCACAGGATTAGTCTCACTACACCATTTTTGTCGCGTTTGTAGAGAATGAAGATACTCCAATCTCCACTTTTTCCAGAACGACTGAACCATACTGTCTAATAACTGTTTTCGAGTCAGTAAACTTGCTCGGTCTTGACTATGATCCAAGGCCGGAAGATATTTAATAGGTGCTGACATTAAAAAATGAGCGGGTGTTAAGATTTCTGGATTATGCTCCTCGGACATCAAACATAATGGCCTACAATTCATTATGGCTTCTATTTGGGTCAGTACCGTTGACAATTCCTCATAAGTGAGTATTTGCTTACCAATAATTCTATATAAATGTGATTTAAGCGATTTAATTTGCGATTCCCAGCATCCTCCAAAATGGGGGCTTCTGGGCGGTATCATTTTCCAAGTAATTCTATTATTCAAAAACTCTTCTCTCAGAGCGTCCTGATGAGAAGATGAACTGATGAAGTTGTACAACTCCGCTAATTGAGATCTCGCTCCCACGAAATTAGTACCGTTGTCTGAATATAAACAAACAACCGGTCCTCTTCGCGATATAAAACGTTTGAATGCGTCTATGAATGCGTCTGATGACAGTGAAGAGACCAATTCCACGTGAACAGCTCTTGTTGTCAGACAACTGAAAAGGCATATGTATGCCTTTTGGCAACGTTGACCGCGTCGTCTTGTAAGGGTTATGCTGATTGGTCCAGCGTAATCTACTCCAGTGTGAGTGAATGCTTTTGTACATTCCTGCACTCTATAAGCGGGCAAATCTGCCATTTTTGGATAGGTGTTTTTTGGATTGACTCTAAAACAAGAAATGCATTTTCTGATCAAAATTCTAATTGTATTGCGAGAAGAAATTATCCAATATTTCTGTCGAATAATTGAGCTCAACAAGTTTGACCCAGCATGACAATTGCGGAGATGATAGTGCTTAACTATAATGTTTACAAGGTGATCAGATTTGGGAAGAAGCACTGGGTGCTTGGCCTCATATGGCAAGTCGGCGTTAGTCAATCTGCCTCCAATACGAATAATGCCATGACTATCTATAAATAAATCCAATCCTTTAAAAGGTTCCCGTAATGACTGACCCTTCAAAAGAGCAGCATATTCCTTAGAAAAGTGGAACTGCTGAACGGCCATCAATATGTATCTTTCGGCTAATTCTAAGTGATCAACCTCTATGATTTTTGAGGGCGGCAGCTTTTTTGCAAATCGCAACACGTACACTATAGTACGCAACAATTTATTCCATGAAGAAATTCTACATATAGTAGTATACAATATTGGTGGATCTTTTATTACGGAAGTCAAAACAGTAGAAACTGCTTCAGGTACATCCGTACTTATAGGTGTAAACGGCTTGATAGGCCATGAATTTGGTTGGCTAAGAAGCCACTTTGGACCTGTCATCCAAAGACTGTGCTCAAGCAATTGAGATGGATATAATCCCCTGGATAAGCAGTCACTGGGATTTTCGACCCCAGATATATGAAAGAAATGTTTACAGTCTAGATTCTCTTGTATCTGAGTCACTCTATTAGATACAAAAATAGACCAGCGGTGAGGTGATGAATGTATCCAGGATAAAGCTATCGTGGAATCCGAAAAAGCGTATATGTTGTTTATAGCGTAAAGTGGATTGAACGTATCAAAAACAGTTTTTACTAATTTGGATAATAACAGAGCTGAGCACAGCTCCAAGCGGGCAAGTGAGATCACCTTAACCGGTGCCACCTTTGATTTTGAGCACACTAAACCTATGAAAATATTACCCTTGTCATCTGTGACATGTAAGTACACCACACAGCCGTAAGCTTTTAAACTGGCATCACAGAAGGCTACGATATTTACCTTGCAGCCAGGTGTCACTTTCAAGTGACGCGGTATTTTTATATTCGACAACAACGGCAGTTCAACAATTAATCGTTGGTAAGCGGTTACAATATTCATAGGGGGCGTATCGTCCCATCCTATGTTAGCGTCCCACAGTGCCTTAATAAGCAGCTTTGCCAAAAGGACAACTGGGGATACCAAACCCAATACATCAAACAGTCGTGCAACAACTGATAATATATTTCGCTTGGTACAAGTCTTGTTACATGAAGAAGTTTTAAAGGTGAAAACGTCTTCCTCAGGCAGCCATTTTAAACCCAATACGGTTAAACCGTTAGTAACCCCAGTGTCCGAAAAATCCACTGGAGCTCTATTTTGTGGCGGAAGTTCAGCCAAAAGCTCCTCGGAGTTACTCGAGAATTTTACCAGATCAAACCCTCCCATGGAAAACAATGATATTAATTCCCTCATTAAACTAATAGACTCGATTTCTCCAGGACTTGACGGCATTGACTTTACGAAATCATCCATGTAAAAATTTGTGACAGCCATCTTGGCAGCATTTGGAAACGACTTTCCTTCATCCGCAGCAAGTTGACGCACTGTTCGCATAGCCAAATAAGGACTAGCCTTAAGTCCAAAAGGAAGGGATTTGAATTTAAAAACGCGTATTTTTTCATCGGTATTGAAGCGGAACAATATTTTTTGATATCTCTGATGATCATTGTGAACTCCTATTCTTAGATACATTTGACGTATGTCAGCGGTCATTGCTACAGCAAACAATCGAAATTCAAGCAGAAGCAAGAATAAATCAGCCTGCAAATTTGGGCCCGAAAACAGAATATCGTTAAGTGATAGTCCTGTATGCGTCTTGGCGCTCGCATCTAGGACAATTCTAACCTTGGTAGTGGTTTTATCTTGTCTAATGACAGCGTGATGCGGAATAAAATATCCATCCGTCTCATGAGATGGAATTTCTTCTAGATAATTATTGTTAATGTAATCTTGAATAACATTATTATATTGTTCACGCAATCGAGAATCAATATTTAATTTGCGTTCTAGTGAAACTAAACGTCTTTGAGCTGTAGCGAACGAATTACCCAATTCACTTGGACTTTTACAAAAGGGAAGGGACACTGTATATCTGCCCTGAGACCCACGAGATACTGAGGACTGATAAGCAGACTCACACGCGACACTCTCAGGACTTGCGACTTCAACCATCGGCAATTCCTCCAACTTCCAGAACCTATGCAAAGCTTTCTCCAAGCTTCCACAATTGTTACAGGATACAGATGTATCATCGTCGTGGTTCACTCGCGAAACCGTGGCAGTCGTGACAAGGGTGACAGTCGTAGAGCATTGAGGTTTTGAGTTTTTATTTGAAATACTACCCATTATCAAATATCCCAGCGTAGTTTCAATAAGCGGTGATAAACCTGATATTTCAATTTTCCCACTCAATAAAATATGTGGAAATAGTTGAGCTCCCAAAACGATTTCTATCTCAGCAGACAGATTCCACTCTCCATCAGCCAGCGGAATTCCGCTCAAATGACCGACACATGTGAAATTTATATCCTCCGTAGGTAACGAGTCTGTTATTATGTCCAACACTAGACATTTTATCTTATATGTTTGATGCGAGATGCGGGATTGTATGTGAAATATAACAAAGCCGTGAATCGGTTTGCTAGACAGACCAACTCCTTTGACAAAAGAGTTGTTCAAAGGGATTATATCTAAATTTAATTTCTTACAACAAGCAAGAGTGATGAGATTATTTTGTGAGGCATTATCAATCAAGCATCGAACTAGCCTCTTCTCACTTTCATTTCGATAGGCAAGTACCTGGGCAGTAGGTAAAATTATAGGACATGTCAATCCTATATTATTGCGAGCGCATAAAGTTGTAGAAGTAGTTGTAACATTTTTACTGGTTGATGGTTTTTCATTTGAAGTACAATTTTTCTGATAAAACTTACTAGTGTCTTTGTCATCAAAATGAAGCATAGTATGGTGCAATTTGTTACAAATTTTACAAGATTGTTTTGAATTACAAGTTTTACTTTGATGATTACAACTAAGACAGTTGATACATCCAAATATAGATTTAATTAAATTAAACTTCTCTCTTGGAGTAAGAGTTTTAAACTTTTCACACTGATATAGATGCGTGTGAGAGAAGTTACATAAAGTACACTTCTGACTAGCAGAGCCAACATTTATCAAAAATGATTTAGAAATATTTTGAGATTTATTTTTTCCTTGCCATGGTACCCTTTTATATTGACTATTTAAACTATCACGAGAGGTGCGTTCTAAAATTTTAACTTTATCCTTGACAAATTCCATTAATTGGTCGAACGAAGGAAAATCTTTTCCTCCTCTAACCGACATTTCAAAGTCATGCACTATTTGAGGGTGCAATCCCTTAAGGGCACATGTGAAAAATATGAAGTCTGACAAGTCTTTAATTTTTAATTGTTTAAGAGCTGATACCGAGGCAGATATATTCTCTGAATATTCATTTAATTCGTTAGCACTCTTTGCGGACGTCTTACTCTCTAAAATATTATTTAAATAATAAGCTCCCAGAGATCTATTATCCTGATATCTCTCAACTAAACCTTTCCATATGTTTGCATAATTTTCACCTGTAGGAATAATCCCGGAAAACACATTTAGAGCTGAATGACTTAGTTTTCCAAGCAAATATTGCATACGCTGCGAATCATTAAGATTTTCGTTAAGATGGATATTATTCTTAAATGACTCATAAAACAGAGACCAATTTTCTAATTTACCATCGAAACATGGTATTTGAATAGGCGGTAATTTAATATGATAAAATTTATTATCTTTTGATTGATTTGAGGTATTTACATTTGACACTTGGTCTGCAGTCAACAACTGAGACCGTTTGAATTTAATGGCATTTACCTGACTGTTTAAAGTATTTAAACTATCGTACGATGGCTCGTACGTTTTATCGTACGAAATTTTTAACAGTACAAGTTCATCCAATGCGGTAACTATATCTTTCTTCAATTCATCAATTGAGAAAGTGTCTGAGATGAAAGCAGTTGTTTCCCGAGTTCCGTGACTCATTGTCAATTTTGACTTCTCAAAAAACTCACCAACCTTTGAGAGAAGTGAATTAGATTTGGCTTCTAATAATTTGATACGTTCCATTGTGAAACGCCTAATATAAATAAACAATTAATTAGATGCAAGACAAGTTGAGTAAACTGAGTAAGTTGTCAACTTATAAACTACGCGGCTTATGTTCGTTTATGAACGAAGGTACATAAAAATAAGAAACCGTGAAACTCAATTAAGATGTCTTAAGTTAACTATATATAAATAAACATTCAGTTGCCTATATGAATGTATGTAAAAAAAAGAAAAAGATATATAATAAGGAAGCGTTAAATTTAAGTGTACATAAACAAGCCTTAAATTGCTTATATAAATGTATATACAGAAAGAAATATAATAAGGAAGCGTTAAATTTAAGTATACATAAAAAAGCCTTAAATTGCTTATATAAATGTATATACAGAAAGAAATATAATAAGGAAGCGTTAAATTTAAGTAGGTATATACTAGAACGTTGATTAGTTCAACAAATTAAATAATGATAAATGCTTATACAGTGTTAGGTATAAGTGGGCGAAAGATATAAACTCAATAAGAGTATAATGCGTAGGTATGTTGTCTCTATACCACAGTAGGTATATAAATGAGTTTCTAAACTGTGTCAAATTCAATAGTGATCAATAATCAATAACAAATATTTAATTATGCGACAAGCGAAATTATTAATTACGTTGTAGGTAACTAATTGCCTCAAAGATTATAACAAGTTCAAACTCCAAAACAATCAATACCAAAACATACAACACTAAGAATATTATTCTTAATGAAAAAATAAAAATAAAGTTTAAATAATATTATATTATTAATATTATTTATTTGAAATGGAACAAGCACCATCTGTGTAATTTAAACCAACGTCAATTTTCAAAACTTAAACAATTTTATTCATCATTGGAATTAAAAAGATCGCGACAAGCGCCATCTATGCAATTTAAACCAATGCTCTTTAAACTAAAAATTTAATCTATTAATCTAATATTTTTTCCTTAAGAAACTTACCTATAATCAATATAGGTGGCGTTGAATTATTTAAGTACTTTGGTTATATGAAATGAAATCAAAGATTTTTTATGTTGTTAAATTAAATATTGTGACTATACATAATATGATAAATTTCACAATTATGATTTTGAATATTAAGATACGCGATGGTTTGTATAGTAATTGTATCGGAATTTGTAAGTAATATGTACCTGTAAATGGTATTAAATCATATTGTCTTTAACAATTATTAATGAAACTTGGTGAATACACTTTCGCTTAAAACAAGCTAAACGCGATTTTTAAATGAATTTATGACAAGATCAGGCTTGCTAAATCTAGATCCGGTAGCTGATACCATTAATCTGAGCATAAATCCGGTTCGTAATGGACCATTAATATGGGGTGGCTCGGTATAAATAAATGATAAAATTTAATTAATTATAAATTAAATGATTAACGTGGACTGTATCTATATGCGTGGCATGCTGTGCTGGCGGAGTGGTGTGACCAGCTGGAAAGAAAAGGATCTGGAAGATGGACTAACCTTAACTTCACGGTGATCTCCCTCTGCTGGCCAGCTCTTCCTTGTTGAACACAAAAACATAAACAAAAACACAGCACAATTTATAATTATAAACGCGGCGCGGATGGTTAATTTTATTATTAATTATTTTAGAAGATTAGAACGAATTAAAATGAATACAAAAAAAAATGATTTGATTAGCGGTGCGATGCGGTTGATTTCTTATTGAAGATTGTTATTGTCACTTTTCCTGGTTAGCTATAGGTAGGAACTAAAAAATGGGTAACAACAAATTGATGGAAAAAATGAGATGGAAAGGACAGGTTGTCACTGGCAACACCATAGATATTTAATGAAATATAGAGATAAAAGTTTGTAACGATCAGTTTTTGGGATTGTTTTTATTGAAGTTTAAATCAAATTCGCGGGCTCTGTTTGAATAGAAATCTCGCCGTATTGTCGGTAGGTACCCTCCGCGCGGGACATTATCAACGCAGCTCGTGGGTACGTTGGATGCTAATGTTTTTATCCAATGAAACGGCGGCCGTGTTAGCGCCAAGCTATTGTGGGATTTGACGTTTGCAAACGTCAAAATTTTGCTAACTATATATTGAGTCCACGAATACGTTGAGGAGGACATTCTGTGCTGAATTTGGTTAGGGGTGAAAACTACCCTTCCTGAGTGATTTGTTAATAATTAAGTCGAATATATTTATTGGAATTTAATTTTGTAAAGTCGTCTAAGTGAAGTGTCGTTTGTGAACTAAATTTAGCCCCGCAAGTAAAACAGGTGAGAATCTTACGTTTATTATGTCTGTCGTGAATTCTATTTCTTTTTGTGGGTATTTTTCTAATCCCTAATTGTAACGCTTTTCTTTATCGTATTACAGAAGTGCGGGAACTACCCTTCGGGTTACAAACGTAATTCTTGATCTTGGAATGGGATGTTAATCTGGGGACATTTTATGTATTACCTACGTCGATGTACCGAAACGTCTGTATCGAGCCATCTGAAGCCAATTCTTGTTCTGAGAAGTCCATTTGTACGTGAGAACTCCAGCTAAGGATTCTTTGAAACTATTCGACATTCGTGGAGCCAAGTTATTTCTTGAAGAGATCAGCGCGAGATAGATTAGGGGATCGAATCTTAAGTTAAGTGATATCTCAAATCATACGTTTTATTCTGTGAGACCTACCGCCGACACCTTTTCATTCTTCTTTCGTGGAGAGCAAATGCACCAACCTTAATTTTGACCTTCGACCCTGTTTTATACAAAACCTGAATTTAATGTTTTCACATTTCGATATGTACTCTATAAAGGGAAAAATCTCATCCATATTAATTGAAGCCTATATTTGATATATTTGTATGTTTACCTAAGAAGTTTGGAGTAGAGGCTCAAAAATTGTTGTAAAACATCTGACGAGAGTTTAAGAAGTAATACATTTTTTTTTGATTATTAAGAACAATATTAATGGCCTTATACTGTAGATACTGATATATATTTTTAATGATTGAAATTTTAAATTTTATTTTTCCCATTTTAAGGTAATTTTTTTATGTTTATTTATTTGGAGCTATCAAAGATCCACAATTAGTTTTATAATTTGTTCAAAGAAGGATCTATTTACTTGTATTTTAGTGCAATAAATTTTATTCGTTTTAATTCTAAATTCTTTCTTTAAAAATCTCTTGATAATTCCCCACTTGATGAGAGGACATTTTGGGCTATTGAACCACGACCTGAGTAGAGTCTGAAGTTGAGTATAGCTGGGCTGAATAACGATTTATTCTTCTTTTGTTGGATGAGACCAACAACTCTGTTTAAAGCCTTCCAGAGGGTGTGACCACAGAGGTTCGTTTGCCTTGGAGTCGGTGACTCTTGGCAGACGGTCCTCAGTGTGAGGGTTCTGCTCATCTCATCTGAGATCAGTAGAATCCGTCACAAGTTTTATTTAATTATAACAAATAATTATTTGATTAAATTATCAGAAGAATTGTGGGTGTAAGATGGTACCACCGCATCAGCAGCCGGCGAACCCAGCGTGAGCTCATCACTACAACCATTATGGAGAGGAGATGGACTTGGCTGGGACATGTGTTAAGGATGCCGAATAATAGTAAGCCAATGAGAGCGCTGTTTTTCCTCCCATCAGGATCCCGAAGACGAGAAATTCATATCGTGATCCGCTATATCTGAGGTCATAAACATTGCGCAAGATCGAGCGTATTGGAGAGCTCTTGTTGCCTCCATGTGCCTTTAAGTGGGGCGTAAAAGGAGTTTGGAATAGATTAGATTAGATTATTCAGACGCTTAGACGTTGCGTGTCTGGTGGGGCACCTGGGTGTTCTCACCTGGGCCCAATTCTTTTCATCATGTAGGTACATTAATGATATTATCCAGTAATGCTATAGATCTTCTGATTTTCTTAACACAAACCAAAGGACAAGTCATTTTAAGGACGCGAAATCTTTTCAGGTCGACCTCTTTCAATACTGTGCTAGAAACCAACTGTTCCTCAAAGTTGATGAATGAAACGCGATATCCTTCACAAGACGAAAGGAGCCCCTCCATAGGACTATAAAATTAATGAAATTTCCTTGAGGAGATGTCTCGTTATCAGGGATCTCGAGGCACTGGTGGACAGCAAAATGACACTAAGAACTCACATTGATATGACCACAAACAAGGCATTTTAACAACTGGGATTTGTTATGAGAGTATCTAAGCCATTAAAGTCAATAGAAAAACTAAAAATACTTTACATATGTGTGAAGTTATCTCGACTTTGCTACTGTGGTTTGGAGTCCCCAATACATCACGTATATTGACAGGTTAGAGAAAGTACAGAATAAATATTTATTATATTTAAGATTTTAGATGCTTCTTATAAAATAATGACCTTAGAGAACAGGCGCACGTTGCCTTCTTTCTTATATAAAATAACCCATAATATAATCGACAGTAACATCTAAGATATTTTTTTTTCAACTCCCCAATCAGATTGACCAGGACGACACTTACTTTTAAACAACCGAGGTGCAGCACTTATTACCTGCAAATTTTTTTCATTCATCTTTCATCGGATAATTCTAACGCATTTTTTGTATATACATCTTTCATGTATCCCTTTCTATGTTTAAGAGGTCCATAGTTGGATCCCTGATAGGTTCTGGGTCTCATCGGGCATAGGCGGGGGCCCTCCGATCTATTTTCGTCTTCCCTTTTCCTCTTTCCTTATCTTCCCCAATCCCCATACTGGTGTCCATGTTGTATACATTATGATGAGGGTACTGATGCGGGGTGTCTGGAACCCGTCATGGCAAGAGTCGAGGTATGCGCCCTGGTGGGTTTTCGGGCTCGGCGACATGCCCGTCTAGCTTTTATGTGTTTTTCTTTGTGTAGGTAGTGTATATCAAGTAAAAAAAAATAATGTTGGCATAATTTTGCTGGTTTTATGTCTATTTGTTATTATGTATTAAAAAACTGTGTGTTTGCAAAGATTTTAAAATTAAAATGAAACTAAAAAAATCAGATTACCTTCTTATAAAATAATCCGTTTATGATTTTGCATGACTCTTTAAATTCAGGCAGTAACCAATGGGTAAGTCTTATTTTAAAGAAAAAACATGGTGGTTGTGATTTTATAATTTTAAAGATGTGGCGTTCAATCCACATTACCAATTTGTCCAGATAATGCAGTGCGTTGGATGTTCCCATTTTCCATTTGGTATAAAAATCTTGATGTGCGGATGTACCTCTTTACCCTTTGGTCAATCCACTTACAGTGTCGCTAATCTCTAACTACCTCTCGATGTTTTTTATAAGCACTGTTTCTTATGCTCCATTACCAATTGGCACAATGATGTTAATCGTCACTTATCCTTCTTTACCCGTTTAAGCTATTCTACAGTCATGTCGCTTATGACCTATTACCTTTTGGTATGAGGGAGGATGTCGAATGTAGCTAAGTCTTCTTTACCCTTAGTTATTTTCTGTGATGAGGTAACTTATGCTGAATTACCTCTAAAGAAAAATAAGATCAATTGATCTAAGCGATATAAAACCACAAAAGCAACTTTGAATAAAGTGATGAAATTAAAAATAATTATATTTATTTTTTTCATTCGATAACTGTTTCAATTTTCAAAATATGACAATAAATAAAAAAGTTATGTGCATTTTTATGAAATTTCAAACTTTAAACTGCTCTCCTGAACAATTAGGTTTTTGTCGCTTATCCCCTATTACCTTTTGACCGTCGATATGTTATTATAAAGCTTTTCGCGACGCGGAATATGTAAATTGTTATTTCGGGTACTGTCGCGTTGTGAGTTGTTCCCGATGTTATTTGGAACATTATTAAAGGTGTTGGTTTGTTGGTTAGATGGTGGTATGTATTTCGGAGCCATCAGAGACTCTATCTTCAGCCTTTCGTCGTATTACAGAAGTAATAACGCCGAAAATTAATCTACAGTAACAAGACAAGGATGTTATTCGTTGACTCGCTAAGCAGATTATGACGTATTTTGTCTCGTGGAACGTGCGCTATTACGAGATGTGTTTGTAGGTATACTGTCTGTTAGGGTACTTGTGGATGGATTTGAGTCAGTGGCGGAACTTGTAGTTGAATTGGAGGTTGTGGTGTTTGATTGGAGATGTGTTTGTGGGGTGTGGGTGGTGGTTTTTGTATGTGTGGGGTGGGTGGGTGTGATTTGGTCTAAGAGGTGGAGGTAGGAGGGGTTAAGTTTAATCGTTTCATCTCTTTCGTTCAGTGTATGATCTCGTTTGGCAATGTTAATTGCTTCGAGCAAGGTGCGGTGTAGTTCTCGATTTGACTTGTGTAGTGTTTTTGTGTTTTCGAAGTCTATTTTGTGGCCTTCAGTCATTGTGTGTAGCGCGAGGGTGGATGAGGGTTTTTTGTTTTTGACGTCATTTTTGTGTTCTTCGGCTCTGACCGAGATTAAACTTAACCCCTCCTACCTCCACCTCTTAGACCAAATCACACCCACCCACCCCACACATACAAAAACCACCACCCACACCCCACAAACACATCTCCAATCAAACACCACAACCTCCAATTCAACTACAAGTTCCGCCACTGACTCAAATCCATCCACAAGTACCCTAACAGACAGTATACCTACAAACACATCTCGTAATAGCGCGCGTTCCACGAGACAAAATACGTCATAATCTGCTTAGCGAGTCAACGAATAACATCCTTGTCTTGTTACTGTAGATTAATTTTCGGCGTTATTACTTCTGTAATACGACGAAAGGCTGAAGATGGAGTCTCTGATGGCTCCGAAATATATACCACCATCTAACCAACAAACCAACACCTTTAATAATGTTCCAAATAACATCGGGAACAACTCACAACGCGACAGTACCCGAAATAACAATTTACATATTCCGCGTCGCGAAAAGCTTTACATTAACACATATATATATATATATATATATATATATATATATATATATACACATAAAATATATATATGTAAATCGATCACAACAAAGTATTGAATTTTTCGGCGGTAACATTGTGAAATTCCATGTTGAAATTATTTTGATTTTACATAAAACACTTTTATTTCACTTATTCGTTTTTACTGGCAGAGGCCATTCGGTCACACGACCATCTTAAGTGCCACAAATACTTAAACTATGACAACAACACACCGCTAGAACAGCACGATCGTCTTTCTTCCACTTTTACAAATGGCGGACGAGGACCGGGTAAAAATTCTCAATACAAAGAGAGTTGTACATCCAGTTATGTAAATATATAAATCTGAGATTTGGACAGACCATCAAGAGCCGCTTGTAACACAAGGCAATCCTCCATAGAACGTATTCGATTATAGACCTTCATATCATCCGCGAAAATAGTAACTCCACACCGCTCAAATTATCGACTATGTCATTTATAAATATAAGAAATAGTACGGGCCTGAAGTGGCTTCCTTGGGGGAGACCACTGGTAGCAACAAACTCGCCAGATATGTGATCTCGGATTTTCACTCGCAATCTACGTTCATCGAGATAAGTAGCGAACCACTGCAATAGACTACCTTCGACTCCCATTGTCTGCAATTTATCTAGCAATATCCTATGTGAAACCTTATCAAAAGTCTTTTGAAAGTCTGTATACACACTATCTACTTGTACCTTATGAGTAAGACTCTCGCTAATGTAATGTTCGTATAGAGCCAAATTTGTTAGTGTTGATTTCTTTGGTAGAAATCCATGCTGGGGTGATTTGATAATCTTTGTCACATGTGACATGAAAAGTTCCAACACCAACGACTCAAAAAGTTTAGCTATGGTATTCTGTATACAAATAGGTCTGTAGTTAGCTATATCTGCTTTATCCCCCTTTTTAAAAATTGGCGTTATATTACCAGTTTTCCACAAACTGGGGAAAATTCCACATTCCAAAGATAAGTTTATTCTATATTCTTTATTATCTCCCTTAGGTCTAATGCGAGACACTTGGGTTCGTCTTTTTCATAACAATAACTATAAGTACAATCTCAATAGTTACAACAGATTAACAAAACTATTCACAAAAAAAAATCAGGGATGACAAACTTAACAATAAACCACAATTATACAATCAAAAGTCAATAGGAAGCTGATAAGAGGTAATAAGTATTAAATACCAGAAGAATGTAAAGGGTTCTTCTGGCATTACGTCAAATACATAGTCAAGAACGAGAACGGAAGCAGTACAGAGATATGAGGGAAACAGTGAACCAGCAAGTGCAGTAAGTGAGACAAGAACAAAGTCCAACACGGTCATCTACACAATTATGTACGTACAGGTTAAATTTGTTAGTATAATAATATCTATGGTAAGTAAAATTGATGCTAGACAGTATTACTGCTTAGCATCTCGTCAGTGGAGTAAAATGTATTATCCACAAGATACTTTTTCACCTCTCTCCGGAAGGCAATCGTTGCGAGGGATTGGGAGGGACCATGCTGTGGTGGTCGGAATTTAAAGGCGTATTCTCTATGTTTATAATATATGGGCATAAACAACGCATTCAAAAATAAACATACTGGGCTGGGTAAGAATACCTTGCTCTTTAAAAAATGATCTGCAAGATTCCCTTGGGCCCAAGCCAAGTAGGGTTCTGAGCGCACTCGTTTGGAGCACAAACACCCTGGATGACTCTGACCCCATTCCCCAAAGCATAACACCATATGATAACAAAGAATGAAAATAAGCATAAGAAATTGATTTGGCTGTGTTAATCCCACATATTATTTCTTTAAGCTTTTTTATCGCGTAGATGGCTTAATTCAATGTCTTACATAGTTGGTTACATAAACCGGTTGATTCGTGCCATTGCTTCGCTATATTCGGAAAGTACTGCGTGTGTGAAGGTGAACAGTCACCTTTCACCGGAGTTCTATCTTACGAAAGGTGTGAAGCAAGGGTGCGTCATGTCACCCTGGTTGTTCAATTTGTTCTTTGATTTTTGCGTCAGTGGGTTAAAAGATATAAATATAGGGGTTGAATTGAATGGTATAAAGGTATGTGCGCTTATGTATGCAGATGATTTAGTACTTATGGCTGAGTGTGAAAATGATTTGCAAGAACTTGTGTCAAGTGTGTTTGAAAATTGTGCAAAAAATGGTCTAAAAATGAATGTAAGCAAAACAAAGGTGTTGGTATTTGAAAGGGATGAAGCAAGAACGAATTGCAAAGTAACCGTAGAAAATGAATGTCTTGAGCAAGTGAATGAGTATGTGTATTTAGGAAGCATGTTTAGTCGGGATGGAAAGTGTGAAAAAGAAATCGAACGTAGGAAAGTTGCTGGTCGCAGGGTGGGCGGTGCATTAAGACCTATAATGAGAAACAACAACGTCTCACTACAAGCAAAGAAACTAGTGCATAACGCAATCCTGCTACCATCGATGATGTATGGTTGTGAAACGTGGACATGGACGAAAAAAGAAGAATGTAGTATAAATGCAGTAGAGATGAAATCTCTACGAAGAATATGTGGAAAAACTTTATCGGATATGGAAAGGAATGAAAATATTAGGAAAGAATGTGGTATGGAAGTAAGTGTTGTGACAAAGATGAAAGTTAATAAGTTGAGATGGTTTGGGCATGTGGAAAGAATGGATGCAAACAGAATGACAAAGAAAATTCATAAGGCTGAAAGGAATGGTGTAAGAAAGCGTGGGCGACCGAGAATGACGTGGATCGAACACATCGATTCCGTCCTCAAGGAAGGCCAGGTAAGAAGTAAGAGAAATAGGAGAAGCTGTATGAGAAATGGTATGTCGGTGGAAGAAGCGAAAGAAGTATGCTTGGATAGAAAAGAGTGGAGGTCCGTTCTCTCTGCCTACCCCTTACGGGACACGGCGTGATGGGTAAAAAAAAAAAAAAAAAGTTGGTCAATATGTGCCCCCCATTGTAATCCCCTGTCTACAGTACCTAATCCCCAAGAATTTACATTGGTTTTATTTTATTTATTTATTTATTTATTTACATATATAAAAATCAATCATTTTTGTACAAAAAATCTCAACTAGGACAAGCCTGTCTTTGAGAAAATGAGTTGTAATATTTTTATAAAGCTTATACATAACTAATTAATAATACTTAATCTAGTTACATTTTGTTATTTATTTATATCTACCTACATATAAATGAGGTGGCATATTTTAATTACATATATCTCTTATACTTAGTTCCTTCTACTTATTGGCATTTTCTTTTAATTTTTTTTAAATAATAATGTGGATAATTAAAATGGCATTCTTATCTATTTTAGTAACACGAACCAAGATACACTGAACAATTTTTTATAAAATACGTACCTACACATTTAATGAGATTTACGGAAATATAAGTTACATTTTCTATAGAAATACATTTTATTCTTATCATATTTGAGGCATATTAATTAAAGTATTGGCATATTGTTTTGTAATGCTCTTCTATTTAGGTAACATAATTTGGTAAACAATAATGAGTAAACAATAAAATTAAAAACTAATAATAAACAATAATAAAATTTTTGTAATGAAGTAAATATTCATAACATAATATATTAATATAAAAAAATAATAAAATATAGTGGCATGTTGTTTTGCAATTCTCTTTTGTTTAGGTAACATAATTTGGTAAGCAATAAAAGTATAAAAAAAATAATATATGTAAAGGTATATAATAATAATAAACAAAGATCTAATATTAGTCATGAAGTAAATAATCATAACATATATTACCTAATATAAAAAATATAAATATATAGTGGTCTATTGTTGGTAATTTGGTAAATAATAAAAGTAAAAAAACAATAATAAACAATAATCAAATTTAAGCAATTGTTTATTGTATTTTATCATCCTTAGGTCCATTCGGACACTTGGAATCGCCATTTGAACATTATTTATTATAACAATAAAAAAAATAGAAAACAAGACAAAAAAATAAATAGCACAGGCACAGAAAAATATACATGGAGAAAAAAATAATAGTTTATAGTGACAGAGAACAGTCCAAAGAACATCATACAAGAGCAATGCTGGTTGCAGTGTAAAGAGCTACGACCAGCATTTTGTCAGGTAGTCTATATACAAAAAAAATATCACAGTTTAGGAAATAATGTAACTTCATGATGAATTATCAAGGTAATCGAACGCTGGGCAGGATGTATAATGAAGTAATAAATAATTAAAACAGGCTTCTAAGAAGATGGGTACCGTTCTCACTTTTTAAATATGTAACTAAACTCTTTTTGAATAAATGAAGTTTAGGTAATAACTTCATGCTAGGGTCCAGCTCATTGAACAATTTGGGTCCGATGTATGAAGCACAGCGCTGTCCTGCCAAAGTCCTCCTCCGAGGTACACTTAAGTTAGCATGCAGACTACTGCTCCTAAATCTTACCCTAGTTATTATTTCGTAACTTTCTTTTCTTTTAAAAATCTTACAAAGAAGAGAAGATACGTATAATTGTTTTATATTCAATACGTCAAATTTATTAAATACTAGAGGTCCGCCCCAGCTTCGCACGGGTAGATAGATACTTAAAAATAATTTAGTTTCATACAGATCCCTAACTTTTTCAAAATATTTTATAGCATATGTTAATCTGGAATAATTGCATTGCAATGTATCGTGTCACGTCACTTTACCACCGTGACTACTTAGCGCGATATTTCTACTAAACTTGACATGCTCCCCTCAGTTCCCTCCCGGGCTCCCGTACGCACTCTGCATCGGATAAGTTGAGATGATAAGAGACTATGCTTTTTTTTTTTCCAATACTCACATTTTTAAACTCGTGATAACTTTCGAATGGAATGTCCGAATTGAATAATTCAAAAAGTTATACAAACATATTGAAGCAGACTTGAATATGAACTAATTTATTTTAATAAGGAGTAATACCAAGATACCAATAAAGAGCCTTTTCTAGAGGTGACATTTTATTGATTTTTTTAAAATAAAAAAACACTTATTGTGGCATAACTATAATAGTTAGACATATGCTGTCGCGATACTTTTTATAAATAATGATGTCTTCTACAAAATTGTGGTACATTGTTTTATTCTATCATCGTTAGTTTTCACAGCGTTCGCGATAAAAAGAATATTTTAGGTAATTTTTTTACACCTTGGGTTACATTATTGAAGTTTTCGTAGGTTACCCATTTTTTTTGGAAATTAAATATAGCCTATGTTCACCGCCGATATTGTAGCTTCCCAAAAGTGAAAGAATTTTTCAAATCGGTTCAGTAGTTTTGGAGCCTATTCGATGCAAGCAAACAAACAAACAAACAAACAAACAAACAAAAAATCAAATCTTTCCTCTTTATATTAGTATAGATTTCCACAGTGGGATATCTTCGAGGCTTTTTTAAAATCATTTTTATAATTTGTTTCTGCGCTATCTCCACAGAACTAAGAAATGAGGAAGCACATCCTCCCCATGAATCAATGCCATACAGAAAAAGTGACTGACAAATTGCAAAGTAAACCGTTTTCAGACTTTTCAATGATAAAATATTTCGCAGGTCCCTGAATATGTACATGGACATTCTGAGCTTTTTGGCAACAACCTTGGTATGCACATCCCATTTCAATTTATTGTCTAAATTTATACCTAAGTATTTTATGCTTGAGGTTTTTGTAATGTATTTACAGTTACAAGAAATAAAAGTAGGATCACAAGAGTAAATTTTTATATCTATAAGGTTAGCAGGCTGCCCTGTCTCTGTCAGACTGAAAGTCATGAACTTGGTTTTGTCCACATTAAAACTTAATAGATTGCCATCTAGCCAGAGTTTGATTGTTCGCATTTCAGTTTCACATAATTTTTTTACAGAACTCCAGGAATCACCTGAAAACAGAATAACCGTATCATCGGCAAATGTAGTGATGCAGCCATTTATCTTCAGGTCACAGAATTCATTGATAAAAATATTAAACAAAATGGGCCCAAGAACACTACCTTGTGGTACTCCATATTCAATCCCAGCAATAGTACTAGATACGTTATTTATGTTAACTACTTGGGTTCTACCTGATAGGTAACTTCTGAACCAATTTAATGCTGTTCCCACGATACCTATGTTATTCAGTTTTGCTAATAACAGCCGATGACAAACTGTGTCAAAGGCTTTGGCCAGATCCAAGAAGACACCAATACAGTACTTACTCTGATCAAGGCTGTTGATAACATTTTGGGAAAGTTTGGAAATTGCATCAGAAGTACCAAGTCGTTCCCTAAAACCAAATTGGTTTTTTGAAAGTATATTGCTCGAATCGAGAAATTTTGTAAGCCGATGTTTTATAATTTTTTCGAGAATTTTCGACAGTATGTTAAGAATTGAAATAGGTCTGTAGTTTTTAATTTCATTTCCATCACCGCCTTTAAAAAGCGGTATGACCTTGCCTTCGTTACATTTGTTTAGAAATACACCATTTCTAAGACTAAGATTAACTATATATGTAATAGGAAATTTCAATGAATCTATTTTTTTTTAAATATATCAGAACCCAGACCGTCCGTTCCTCCAGCACTACCACTTTTTAGATTCATCACAGTTTTAAATATTTCACATTCGGTAGTAGGAGTCAAATAAATATTAGCAGACGGTTGTTTATCGCACTGAGTGTCAATATTACTGGACGCGTGTAGAGAATGCTGCTTATGCTGCAGCTCGTCTGCTAGATTTTTTCCAACTTTACTAAAGTAATAATTGTTGAAAAGATTAGCTACAGATAAGGGGTCCTGATTGTATCAAGTAAACCGTTATCTGTTTTAATTGAACTAACAGCTGAGAGTTGCGGTTTAATATTTGCAGCTTCTTTTATTATATTCCACGTTTCCTTCAGATTACATTATTTATTTTCCTCTAATTTATTCCTGTAATATGATTATTTTGTGTGTTTTATTAAAAAAATACAGTGGTTTCTATATTTCTTATACTCATCCTTGAGTATGAAATTATTTGGATATTTTTTACACATTGAATTTAGTTTATCCCTCTTATTGATACTTCGTAATATACCGTTTGTCATCCATGGCTTCAAGCATTTATTTTTCCTTGTAAAAGAGTAATCACATTTATTAACATATTTCTTTAATGTCTCAATGAAATTGTTTACAGCCGTATCTACATTGGAAGATCTTACAACCGATAGCCAATCCTCTGAGTTTAGGTCATTTCTAAGTAAATCGAAATCTATCTTGTTTATAAGGAATTCTTTGGAAGTTTTTTTCTCGGGAGTATCTAGGTTGATTTTAAACAATAACGTGTAGTGATCGGTAATAGAGTTTTTATACACCATGGACAGAGCTGTTCCGAGTACAGGAAAAAAATACTCGAGTACTGAGTACAAGTACTGCACACAAATATACTCGGAGTACAAGTACAAGTACTCAGATCGAAGTACTCGAGTACAAAATACCGAGTACAAGTACCGAGTACATGAGTGATTAATTAAACGCAAATCTTTTATAAACCTCTAACAACTTTGCGCATGTTTCAAAACATAATGTAATCGCAAGCAATTGAATCGATCATTACAACAAACTGCATGAAATAATTTTTTTACAAAAAAGTGTATAACTATAATATTATTACATTAAAAAAAATGGGTAAAATAACGCCTCCACGTGGTGCACCCCCAGGCAACGTTATAACGGCAAAATTCTATCAATAAGGAAGAGAGAAAGCAGATAAGCCAAAGAGGATTGAATTAAAAACAAGAAAATTGAACATGGTATGGTAAATGATACAAATCGCAAAAACAGCTCTCCTCTGGGCAATAAGACAAGAGACCTTGGAAAAATAGAAGATAGAAGAAATAGTAGTTCTAAGACCGAATATCTGACAAAACTGACAAAAGAGCTATGAATTGATGTTATATTTTTACAGGAAACCCACACAGCTAGGGAATCCAATCCCGCAAACCGCGGATCCCGCAAATGCGGGATCCCGCACCTTTTTTGCGGGATCAGAAATGCGGGATTTCTCATGCGGGATCCCGCACGTTTGCGGGACTGAAAAGGAAAAAATAATAAACAATAAGAATAAGCTCAGATGAAGTTCTGATTATTTATTAGATCCTGTGCAACCTCATTAATGAAAGATTTATCAACTTTCGCTGGAAAAACGGGACTTTTCTTTGAAATTCATATGGAAAATAATTATAATTTCAGTTTTTATGTTATAACTAAGTAAGTTTTGAATTTATATTTTGTGTTGTGTGAATCTTGTATCGGAACGGAACAAAATGAATGTCATTTGAATTACTCTATGGCTAGCGATTCTCCCACGGTAGGGGATTCAGTATCCAATGCGCCGTACATCAATGGCCGTAATATGGTTGTGAAACCTGGCATCCGACGAAGTCTCAATAGATTTCTGTGACAGATTTTGGGGATTAGAGTGTACCACTATGTCACAGCAGCGAATCACCTCAGCGATCCGGAATCGCAAATTGAGCTGGCTTGGCCATATTCTCCGCATGTCGCCCGAGAGTCTTGAATATGCAAGTCTTTACTATACAATCCGGATGGGACAAAGGCGAGGCAGGCCGAAATTAACAATGATGCGGGCATTCAATGCGGTTCTACGAGATGCTGGACTGAGCTGGGATGAAGCTGTGCAACTGGCGAGAGGCTTGGTGGAACTTCGTGGCGTCCACATGCTCCATACTGGGAGCAATCGTGGGTAAGTAAGTACATGAATGACTGCCGTAAAAATATCTAGAAAACGATTCAGGATCTACAAATGTGGTGGACGTCAGACCCGCGGGTCCAACAAGAAACTGAACACCAGCAAGTTGATGACAACGACGATGAAAAAGGCATACCTTTAACGAATCTGTTAAATGATGATCCTTCGCTTACACTAGAAAATGAATGAGAACGTAGTCTTCGTACCGAATGGATAGCTGAGTCTAGACCTGTTGTGCCTGTATCCGTACCCACTTGAGATAATTCTCTTGATCTGATGTGGAAGGAATAGAGGAAAGCACTTGGATGTTGTAGACGTGGGAATAACGGCTTAAATTCATAAACTTTATAGCAGTTTCATAAATTTTAAATAACCTTATTTTTAAAGGCTTAAAGCTTATTTATTTCATTAGTAGGAAAGACTTTCCTACAAAAAAAATCATTCCGAAAATTTGATGTCCGTTAGCGGTACGGTATAATTTCGCTAAAAAAGTCATTCAGTAAAGTCATAACTCTGATATAATTACAGATATCGTTTAATAAGAATAACGAGAATAAGTTATTTTTATTTATCAAATATTTTTATCAGCTTTCGTTATAACGCTCAACTCTACTTGGAAACTGCTTACAATTATGTAAAGTTAATTCCGTCTACAACGTTTAGACAATTTATGATTTCTTCAGAAGTATTATCAGAAAAAAATAAATAGTTTTTGTGCCTCTTAAATAAATAAATGTGTTCATTTGTCAATACAAATCACAATGCTAAAAGCTTAAATGTTCAAATGTTGTATTATATCGTTCCTTAAAAGAAGCGGTTTTTTTATACCTACCTCTAAAATATCATTATTTTCAATTGCTAACACTTCTAATAATTAAAAAAAATGCATACTTATTTTTATTTCATTGTTTTCTTAATAATAATAACCTACTTCAAACAAAAAAATGACAATCCCGCTGATCCCGCAAATCCCGCGGGATCCGCGGGATTGAGGTCACCAATCCCGCAGGCTTGCGGGATCGCGAATTTGATGCGGGATTGGATTCCCTACACACAGCAAACTTAAAACAACTCATTACCAGAGGTACCTACGGTTCCCGGTTTCAACCTAGCTGGCGCTGTCCACGGCGTGGCCACCAACGTACGCGACGGCCTGATTTGGATTTGGAAAACATTGTTTTAAATTAGGTAATGTGTCCTTGGTCACCAGTCACCATCAAAATAGGACACAAAAGTCGTCAACGTTTACAAACCTGATAGACTCCAATGGCCACACACAGTCATTCCTTCAGCCCTCCCACATCCATCTGTCATAATGCGAGACTTTAATAATGGAAGCAATCACACCAACTGGGGATTTAGAACCACAGACAATAATGGTGAGGACCTCACGGAATATATGGAGACTGAGAATCTTCACCTCGTTTATGATGCCAAAGACAGAGGCACCTTTTATCAGCTAGATGGAATGGCTACACCCAGGACTTGTGCTTGTCCTCGAAGGTCTCGCGATGGAACTTCCAAAAGGACAAATGGGACATCTTCGCCGCCCATTTCGATGAGACATTGATGTCTCTCGTGCCTACCACTGCCTACTCCTACTAACTACCATAAATTTATAACATCAGTTTCAGAGGCCGCCAAACAGTCTATACCATGAGGAGAAGAATCTCTACAACAGTTAATTCCGTAAGACATGATCCCTACTCCGTAAAATGTGGCAAATTAAACCACCGGACCGCACAGCAAAGATTTCAGCGAACCTTGTTGCAAACAAAATAGTAGACAACGGCAGAGCGCCCGGAGACAAAACATTCCAACCTAAGGTTAAGGAACAGCTCCACACAACACAAAGGACTGTCCAAACCGATCTACCCTGGTTGCTCCGTTCACTGAAACAGAGGTGACTTCAGCCGTTTAAACGTTAAAACAGCCGGTAAGGCTGCTGGGTCTGATGGCATGTTGCCTGGATTATGCGGTGTTCACACGAGGCGATATAAGGCCAGACGATTTCGCTTGCATAAAAAAAATATCGCTCGGTCGCCCATTGATCGTCTGATGTGTTCACACGAGTCCACCGATATACATTCAATCTGTCAGGTGCGCTGATAGTTTTAAAAATGGCGGATGTCGAGGTAAAGTCTCGGAGTAATTGGGGTTAGTTGAAAATATTGTTTTAGACGATATAAGGAGACTCCTAATTGAGGAAAAATAAAAAAAAAAAAACGCAGATATTGGGTGCGGAATTGGATTTTAAGGAGAAATAAATTTAGAGCAGTGCTGTCAACTGTCAAGAAACAGAACATACGGACGCCACGCATATCTGCGCATGCGTGCATCGGTCCACCAGATACAAAAGTCGAAAGGCGTTCAACTTGAGACGACATCGCTTTCAACCATTTTTATCGCTTCAGATTTATCGACAATCTGTTCACACGGTTCAATTGGCTGGCGATATTTTAGTGTCCTGGCGATATTCGCCTCGTCTGAACACCGCATTAGGTGCGGAATTGGATTCTAAGGAGAAATAAATTCAAAGCAGTGCTGTCAACTGTCAAGAAATAGAACATACGGACGCCGCGCATATCTGCGCATGCGTGCATCGTTCCACCAGATACAAAAGTTGAAGGGCGTTCAACTTGAGGCGATATCGCTTTCAACCATTTTTATCGCTTCAGATTTATCGACAATCTGTTCACACGGTTCAATTGGCTGGCGAGTGTCCTGGCGATATTCGCCTCGTCTGATCACCGCATTACGGGCCTTATTTATTATTATTATTTTTTATTTGGTTCAACTTTTACAATTTATATTTTAACTAGCTTATACCCGTCTTGCTTTACGTTTTTGATTCCGATTGTCAGGCTTGATCGGTAGGTAATTAAACAGGTTCTAGTCTAGCTTCCCATTGCTTAACAGACCTCTATAACTGACATAAGCACAGGAAAAGAAGAATGACACTTTTAAAATTTTTGTTTCACCGACTTCATAATATTATACGAACCTACCGACATAATTTGCAAGTTTTCATAGAGAGAGAGATAGCTCTGTGGTTTGAATCTTAGCTACATTCCCTAATGTATGATAATTAATTAGGTTCTCTACCCATAGAGGGTGATTTGCGCTATCTGTCAAACTTCAAAATGGAGGAATCATTTTGCAATTTTTTTCATTAAATTTTTATTTATTGAGAATAATAAGATTTGAATAACATTTATATGTATAACAAATCAATCTACGATTATTTTATTACATTTTCATACCGTAATACCAAGATTCCATTCAACGTTTACATGAGTAATTTTGTTTCCAAAAGATGGCTTACTGTCTTTTTGAGAAATTTGTATGAAGATCCTAAAAAAATAGAGTTTTTTAAATAGCTCTAAATATATTAAAGTTAATGCAGCAAATTGTATTTAAGAACCTTCTCAAGCAAATTGCACCGCTCTGCGCAGATTCATATCTGACGTAGCATTTGTATTTTGAGCGTGATGTTCACATATACGATAGAAAGCACACAAACATTTCTGAATTATTATGTAGATATAGAGTGGTAGTGCACATTTGTACAAGGATAAAAAAAACTCACAATTAACATAATAATAATATAACACTTTTCTATACAAAGGTGTCAGTATTGCCGGCGGAACTTATTATTTGAGGTAATTTTTTCCAGTCAACCGGTACCGTCCAATTTGAGACAGGCCAACCCCAGGTAGAATTTTCAAGTGAAAAAACACTTACGAAAACTCTGACCCGGATGACTTCGGATCTGAAGTCCACGCCAGTACAACAAACTAGGCTACCGAGGACAATTATTAACATAATAATGACTAATAAGAATACACTGCGAATATCCTTGCCGCGGGCCACCTGCCGAAAGAATTTAAAACATCTAAAGTGCTGGTCTTGTAGAAGCCTGAAAAATTTCCGCAAGACCGTCTGCTACAAGTTGCTTGAACATATCATTCTCAACGTCTTCTTTTTGTTGTGTCTAAATACTAGAAATTATGGGATTTAGCAGTATCAAAGTTCTGAATTTTTTGTTTTATTTTTTTTTTATATATATATATTTTTACTATTCTATTCTATTCAACAGATTAGAGCCCATCATAAATCACAATTTTTTCATATAAATAATATACCTACTTCAGTTTTTACGTAAAGGAGCAATAGCAGAGCAGGATTTCAGACTATACTCTATAAAATGACAATTCCGTCTTTTTTTTTCAAAGACTTATTTAGTTTTTGAAATAACCAATTCAATCATAATACACGGGTTTTAAAAACAACAATTTCGTCACCAACACTCTCGAATTAAAAACGAGAACCATACATTCACACTTTACCACTACTAATAACCACGACACCTAACAAGTCTCTACTTGCAATATAAATTCAAATTACGTATCATAGTGTAGGTTTAACGTATTCCAATAAATCCAAAGATGTACTCGAGAACTTGAAATGTACTCGAGTACCTTTAATGTACTCGAGTCCTTTGATGTACTCGAGTACTTTGAATGTACTCGAGTACATTCTAAAGTACTCGAGTACATTCGAAGTACTCGAGTACATTTTAGGCTCAAAAACGTACCGAATACAAGTACAAGTACAGGTTTTAGAAATGTACTCGTGGACTGAGTACTGAGTACACCAAAAGTACTCAGAGTACAATCTACGAGTGCTTGTACTCGAGTACCGCCCAGCTCTGACCATGGAATCTGCAATTTTTTTCGTACGATACATGACATGGTCTATGCAAGTTTGGGTGGTTTCACATACCCGTGTAAGAGAGTTAATACTAACTTTCAGGCCGTGTTCAGCAAGAATATTCATGTATTCGTCTGCATTAGAACAAGAATGTAATAAATTCAGAATATTTTTATTGATGTCGCCAGCAAGTATAATGTTTTCTTTGTCGCTATTAGATCGTAAAACATTATCCAAAGCATCCAGAAACGGAAATATATTGGTGTTGGATGGACTGCGATAAATTGCAAGGATTGACACATTAAAATTTAGATCCAAATGCAGTGCATTGGAACCAGGCAATTCAATTTCTTTGATGCTTTTTACAGAGTACGCATTTTTTTACATAAACGACAACTCCATCATTCGGAGAGGATGATTACTAGTGGAGTACGCTGTATATCCATCTATGTGCTTTAAACTTATCAGTTTTCCTAGTCTACATTCAGTGAGAATGATGATATCCACATTGTATTGCAACAAATTTAGCAAAATAACTAATTCATCAAAGTTCTTGTGGATACTTCTAATATTATTAAGATGTAACAAGCGGAAATGTCCTGTATTGCTAAGAAAAGATTTACACATATTTATATCTAGACTTGGTTGTGATTCAGGTTGATAGTTATTGAAATCATGTTCGTTGTCTTCTAAATACCCAGTATAAAAATCGTTAAGTATACCAGTCATTGTATTTTTTGTTAGAATATATCATAAAAATACAATATTTTTTACAAATATTTATGTAATAAGTATGCCAATTGTAGAAGAGATAATAAATTATCGAGACATGCCAAAACTTGTGGCAAGGAATAAAATGATTATTTGATTTGAATACACAAAACAATATACATTTATAGCAATTTGTATAAGTATTTTTTTTACATATCAATATATTATAGTAGTGTAGATAGAAATAATAATATTTAAAAATAATGTAAATAAAAAGAGACACTACGTATAAAAAATAATGAAATAACTGTGCAGCATTAGTTTCTAAGAAGTTATAATAAGTAGCATTTCTATTGGAATGCTGATAAGAAATATAAGTAATAAGTTGTGATGTCATAGTGTAGGGTAAATTTTCACAAAGTCTTCTTTGAGACTTTATAAGATTATATGTAATAATTTTAGTAGTGGGAGAAGTAAGCAGATAGCAAAACAAATAATTTGAGATCTGAAACGACTTGTGATAAATACTAGAATAAGTTTTGTTTTGGCTATAATGCACTTTTGAGGTAAGTGTTTATAACAAACAATAAATAAAAGGATAAGCCAGTTATAAAATAGATAATGCCTATAGTTGAAATTATATAGCCACAATTTATGATAAAAAATGAGATTATTTTTAGTTTTAAATAATATGCAAAACATAATAAGATTATACGAAATTTTAGTGATGGAAAAAGTAAGCCAAAAGTATAAGAAATGATAAATGGAGTGTTGCGAATGTAAATACCTATTCTTCAGTCATAGTATGCTCTTCTCCAAGTCATCCAGGGAGTGGATCCTGTGGGTTGTTGAATTTTTTGTTTTTATAAAAATGCTGCCATTGAAGAGCCAGGTTTGAAGTATAATATTTTTCTTTACTTTATCTCTTGCTGCAAAGAATATTTCACCGTCTAGTTTAGTCAGGAATTCGTTAATGTAGATAGGATTGGAATTTTCTAGCCCTATATGAGAACCATTTAATTTTTCATGTATATTTTTTGTTTTATTGAACATTCGCACATCTCTTATAAACTTTATTTTAGTTTGTTTATTACTAAATTCTATCGTTGGTTGACAACTTTCATGCCTCTATCAGATAGAGCGCTTGTAATTGTGTCAGAACAGCGTTGTCCCCCCAGAGAGAAGGTTATGTTTAGGGCTAGCGCATATAAAGCAGAACAGTAGGTGTAGATCTGAATGGAATGAATGTGTGCGCTCTGATGTATGCAGACGACCTAGTATTGATGGCTGAAAGCGAATGAGATTTGCAAGAACTTGTGACGCGTGTGTATCAAAATTGTGAAATGAATGGTCTTAAGATAAATGTCAAAAGTGCTTGTTTTTGAAAGAGAAGATTTAAGAACGCAATGTAGTGTGAAAGTGAATGATGAGAACTTGGAACAAGTGGATGAGTATGTCTATTTAGGTAGTTTATTTAGCAGAGATGGAAGGTGTGAAAAGGAAATTGAAAGAAGGAAACTGGCTGGTAAAGGGTTGGCGGTGCACTAAGACCTCTAATGAGAAATAAGAACGTATCTCTTAAAATAAATCCAAACAATTGATGCACAATGCAATCCTGATTCCATCAATGATGTATGGGAGTGAAGTATGGACATGGACGAAAAATCTGGAAGTTGGAATAAATGCTGTAGAAATGACATCACTGCGTAGGATATGCGGAAAGAGACTGATTGATAAGGTGAGGAATGATAGTATTAGAGAGGAATGTGGAGTGGATGTTGGCGTAGTGACTAGAATGAATGTGAATAAATTAAGGTGGTTTGGGCATGTAGAGAGAATGAACGAGGAGAGAATGACTAAAAGGATATATAGATCTGAAAGAATGGGTGCACGCAGACGAGGCCGACCTCGAATGGCATGGTCCGACCATATCGGTTCAGTCTTAGAGGAGGGCCAAGTCAGGAGCAAAGGGAATAGAAGAGCATGTATGCGGAATGTTATGCGTTTGGAGGAAGCGAAAGATGTTTGTTTGGATAGGAAAGAATGGAAATCCGTACTCTCTGCCTACCCCCTTCGGGAAACGGCGTGATGGGTAAAAAAAAAAAAAAAGTGCTAGCGCATTATCGAGAAACCACCTCTCCAATTGGACTATTTCATGCAACCCATCCTCCACCGCACTACAATTGTTTTTTTTTTATTTCAATACAGGTTTTTATCTCCAATATTAGTTGCGGTAATATAAATACTTACCGGCTCACCGTATAGAACTCAGTCACATCGATCCTTTAGTCGAAGAAAAATAAGAATTAAAACTACAAAAATGTTTGCATTTTTGAGTGGTATTGTCTTCAGCAGTAAATTTGTTTATACTGTTTTAACTTTACTTCTGATTGGTTATTTGTACGTGAAATATTCCAGAGGATATTGGAAGAGAAGAAACATCTATTCACCTCCGACTGATTCTTGGGTGGGACATGTAGGAAAAGCCATCAGTGAAATTCCTCTGAGCGAAAGATTCGCTCAAATTTACCATGAAAATAAAGACCAACTGTGCGTCGGACTTTATTTCACCGTAATTAAGCAGTTGGTGGCTATTGATTTGGATTTAGTAAAAAAAATCCTTACAAAAGACTACGCATCGTTTGAAGGACATGGATTTAAAACCAACAAAGCACTAGATCCACTCAACCAGCATCTTTTCAATCTAGAAGGTGAAGAATGGAAGAAGTTAAGAGTCAAACTTACTCCCACATTTACATCCAGCAAAATGAAATACATGTTCGAAACCATGAATTCTTGCAATCAAGTAATGGTTGATTATTTAAAGACACACATAAAAACCAACAATGATGTTGAAATCAAAGAAGTCATCGCAAAACTGGGGACGGATGTCATTTCGTCTTGTGCTTTTGGAATCGAAACCAACACCTTCAATGATCCAAACTCTGAATTCAGAAAGATGGGTAAAAAATTATTCGAAATGAAACCTTGGTTTTTGATATACGATATATTAGCGCTTTTGGTTCCATGGCTGACATCAAGACTTCCAATGAGTAGGATTCCAAAAGAAATCAGCAGCTTTTTATCAAGGGTAGTGCAAGAGACCATAGAGTATAGAGAGAAGAACAATGTGAAAAGAAACGACTTGCTACAACTGTTGATCGAAATGAAGAATTCAGACGATTCATCAGGTAAGGCTATCTGTTTTGACACCTATATTGCGACCTTCCGTTGCAAGTGTGATGTGAGGGATTTATTCATATCTTGTTATTCAAAATATTGTTAAGTCATTATTTGAAAGTTTGGGAGCTCGATGGTAGGTAAACAGTTTGAAAAACAGTTGCTTGTTTATTTATGCCGGATTAGAAAGTTTGGAATTTTTACGCACTGAAGGTATGTCCAGGAAACCATTAAAATTTTTTATTGTATACAGCGATTAGTATAGAAGGCAAATTCTCCTGTTTTGAGATGAATGCTTTGATTTTTTTTTTACTTCAGTTCAATATCAGGTCTCGTTCAGAAAACATCTCTCCATAGTTTATCGCAATTTTGTTTCCTTGTTAATCAATTTATAATTCCCGTCGCGTTTTATAGTTTCTGTAGTAATTTGGAAGTGTCTGACGATTGAGCTATGGTGTGTCACATATTTAGAGTTTTTTGTTTAGAGTCCCGCGTTTGTCAATAATTAAACCTTCCGTGTTGGGTGCGAACCTACTTAGATCATCCTTTATAGTCCATGGTTCCAGTCCTACCTACAACCTAATTTTGTTGTCACCTGTCCCGCCTAGAAGTCCCTTCAGGTACGACTTACAGGTCGTCAGGGTTAATTGGATACCTCGCGCGAGAAGGTTGTGTTACATTGTTCAATCGAGGACAACAAATGAAACGAAATCAGCGAAAGTTATTCAAAATTATACAGTTCATTGTTCCTTGGTGCAACTGGAGAAGAAAAGAAGATCTTGGGGTAAGTCGTACTTTCTCCTTTTTTTCCTCTCCAGCTTTTGGCCTTCACCGATCGGCGTGGAGACGCCTCGCATCACGTACATAAAGTTTGGTCCTTCGAGCCGGATTAAAGTTAAAATCGTGGTTTTCTTGTCATATTATTATTCATTGCAGTGTGGAAATTACAAATTGCGAATTTTGTAAAGAGAAAGAAAAAAAGTGTATTTTGCAGTGTTGTTGCATATCGTGCGCAAAGTGTGAATAGTGTAAAGTCATCCTATCATTATATATAAAAGTAAAGTTCTTGATTTTTCATCGATAATTAAAATGGCTGAGAAAAAAATAGCTGCATTAACGTCGCGAAGAGATAGGATATTGAAACGATTCGAAATTACATACGATCTTAAAGATGATGAAAATAAACGTGAAATGTTAATTACTAGGCTAGAGAGAATCGATGAATGGTATGAAGAATACAATGACATTCAAAAAGATATGCAAGAATGTTTAATCACGCTTGTCAAAACGGAAGAATTACAACAGTGTTTAGATGTAGATGAAAAAGTAGACGAAAAATACTTCGAGTTGGTGGGAATAAAAAATAAGTTTAGTGCCGCGCAAAAACCAACGGAATCAGCTAGTACTGATGCCACGGCGAAGTCTTGTATTAACATCAGACCTCCTAGTATAAAATTACCAACGTTCGATGGTAATATTCGCGAGTGGAATTCTTTTTATTCATTATTCAAAAGCCTAGTACATCAAAGTCTCGTTCGCCGCTTGCCGATGAACAGTCGTGCGGTCTGTGCAACGTCGCTTATTTTCAGTGTTTTTTGTTATATCGTTAGTAATAAAATTACTGGAGTCGGTCGTAAAAAAAAAAAACAAAATTTATTTCTATTTTCTGGTTTACTTTTTTATGTTTGATTAATTTGTTTTGGTTGTTTGTTTTCTTTTGGTTTCGGAACAAGTAAGTGTCCTCCACTATGGAGGAAGCAGGCCAGCCACCAGACCCACCTGATGGCAGAAAACGGCCACCACCTGTCAATATAGACCACGACGTTCCTAGGAAGGTCGTGGCCTTTACACCCAACGAACCATCATCCACGCATCTCCCACCCTCAGAATATAAAATATTTTCTACAGGCCCGTTCGTCGTGTACCTTCAGAATCAAGATACCTCCTCCGCAATTCACCCGCTGGTAGTTGGTCGCCTCCTACATACAAATAAATTTACAGGTATTGTCAACGGCTCAATAAAGGCAGAAGGTAAGTACAAAATTTGTCTATCTTTTAAAACTGCAAAGCAAGCAAACGAATTTGTTAAAAATGGTGAATTCTTGTCATCTCAAAGGCTTAAGGCTTTTATACCAGCACATAAACTGGTTAAACACGGAGTTATCCGCGGAGTTACCGAGGATATTGACATTGAAGACATAATTAAAGATGCTCAATTGCCGGATGGTTTCGGCAATATCGTAAAAGCAAGAAGATTGAGCCGAAAGGTAAAATCCGACGAAGGGACTACCTGGAAACCCTCCCAAACACTGGTCTTAACTTTTGAGGGACAGCGCATTCCTGAACATATATTTATGTATCATAATGCTTTCCGTGTAGAACAGTATGTGTTTCCGACCGTATTGTGCTACAACTGTTGTCGATTTGGTCATACAAAAACGAAGTGCCGCTCAAAACCCCGCTGCTATAAATGTGGAGAACAACACGCTGGGGATGAATGTAACGTTTCGTCTCTGAAATGCGTTAACTGCGGAGGTCAACACTCTGCATCGAACATATCGTGTCCCGAACTCAAAAGACAACAAAACGTTAAAAAGACTATGGCAACAGACAATATTTCATATAAGGAGGCATTAGATCTCCATCCAAGCATCTCCTCCACTTACGCTGGAAAAACAGCTTTTACTGCGCCAAATAACTCGTACTCCGGGACGTCAATCATTTCTCCAAGATCAACTCGCCCAAAATCTCCGCGACAACGTTTGTTTATTCCACCCACACTTTCCCCAAAAGAGCATGAAAGCAACCTCATGTATACGAACGGGGAGCCCCTTAAATTTAAGGATGGCTGCGCCCTTAACTCCAATAAGACCGACGACAAAGACTTAACCACAAAATCTTTACTTATAGAAAACCTTTCACTTCTTTTGCTTAACCTTATTTCAAATAACGAAAAAAATTCACCGTCCATCGCTGCTAACCTCTTAAATTATTTGAATGAATTCTGTAAATCTAACAATGCCTCAAATTCAACAGATAAAGATCTTACAGTGGAACTGTCGTAGCGCGAGCGCTAATCGAGACGACATTCTACTTCTAATTAAAGAACACCAACCTGACATTGTTGCACTTTGCGAAACTTGGTATACATACAATTCTTATGTTTCCTTCCCTGGCTTCTCTTGTCATAGGAATGACCGCCTTGACGGGAGAAGTGGGGGTGGAACTGCAATTCTAATTAAAAATTCCCTCTACTACAAAGAGATTCCCATCTCCTCTCCTTTAAATGTGCAGCTATCGGCTGTAAATTTGGGAGACATTTCAATAGTTTCCGCATATATTCCCCCACGTAACTCCTTTGATGAAGTATTCTGGAAGAACACGTTCTCCAAACTAGGTAAAACGTATATTATTTTAGCAGACTTTAATGCACATGGCATGCCGTGGGGATGCGCTTCAACAGACTCAGCCGGAAGAGGAGTAATTGACGTAACAGATGAACTAAATCTGTGCATCCTTAATGATGGAAGTGCCACCCGATTCTCCCTCCCTCACCAAAACCAAAATGCTCTGGACATCTCTATTTGTACTGGTGATATCGCATCATTGACATCGTGGAGGGTTTTGGATGACACAATGTCGAGTGATCATTACCCCATTTTAATCGACATTAATAATAAATCACAACATCTTAGGCCCCAGAGGAATCGTAAAAGATACTGCACTCGATTTGCTGACTGGTCGAGGTTCTCTTCAAACTTAACCAACTTTGTTGACACGATGTCGCCGCTTCAACATGAAGCAGAAGCCTGCGCTTCGCAGATTTACGACATATTCGACAAATCGGCAAAAAACACTGTACCACGGACAACGTCCATGGCAACTAACAAAAAAAATCCCTCGTGGTGGGACGTCGAGTGTGACGAAATGGTTAAAAATAGGGCACATACTTTAAAAAAATACAAAAAAAATTTGACACCGGACAATTATTTGGAGGTTAGAAGGGTGCAAGCATTGACAAAGAAATTATTGAGAAAAAAGAAACGTCACGGATGGTACAACTTCTGCAAATCATTGTCCCCGGATACCAACATTTCGGAGATATGGCAGTCAATTCGACAATTCCGAGGAGTTTACTCCCCAAAGTCAGACCCGTGGAAATATTATTCATCGTGGATTGCGGGCTTTGTAGGAAGGCTGGCCCCGGACTACGTCCCAAATCTGTCTGAGATTCAAAAAGAGAACACTTACAATACTGAAGACTCCCATTTTTTAACATCACCGTTTACCCTCGACGAACTGAAATCAGCTATTAATTGCTCAAACGATTCCACACCAGGTCCAGATAACGTCCCATACACATTTTTCAAACATTCTCCGGAGGAGTTTCTGGCTTGCATTTTGAACCTCTTTAATTCAATAATGAATTCTGGAAATATTCCTTCGGAGTGGAAAAGTCAACTAATTGTCCCCATCCCAAAGCCTGGAAAAAGCCCCTTTTTGGATAGCTCTTACAGACCAATCGCACTATCAAGCTGCTTTCTAAAATTATTGGAGCGCATGCTCAAATGTAGACTGGAATGGTTTTTGGAGAGCAATGATACAATACCGGAGTGGCAGTGTGGGTTTCGGAAAGGGAGATCATGCATCGATAATATTGCGATGCTTGTGTCGGATATTGTGCTTGCAAAAACTAGCGGAAAGGCGACGGTTGCATGTTTTATGGATATCCAGAGCGCTTATGATAACGTCACACTACCCATACTTTTTAAAAAAATGCTGCAGGCTGGTTTGCCGAAGCAAATTTGTTGTTTGATATTTAATATAATGTCAGAACGTAGAATTATCATAGATACCCCAGATGGAAGTATCTTCCGAAACGTATATAAAGGACTACCACAAGGGTCTGTTCTAAGCCCGATATTGTTTAATATTTACACACTTGATATTGGTCAAACAATCGCACCTGAATGCTCAATTTTGCAGTATGCTGATGATCTTGTTGTTTATTGTGCTGAAAGCGTTATATCTAAAGCTGCTGTTATGCTCAACGAAACTATGAACTCTATAAATGAATGGCTCATTAATAACGGCTTTTCCTTATCAGCGTCCAAAAGTCAATTAATTGTTTTTACAAACAAGCACCGCGTTCCACCAATATCCATATCAATCAACGAGGAGGAGATTCCAGTCAAGGAATCTATACGGTTTCTGGGAATAGTATTGCAAAGGAAGTTATCCTGGAACATGAACATTGACAACATCATTGCTAAGTGTGAGAAAAACTTAAACATCATGAAAGCCGTATCAAGAGTATGGTGGGGCGCACATCCCTCCACTTTAAAAACTCTCTACATTGCACTCATTCGTAGCCACTTGGAGTATGGAGCCTTTTTAATGGAACCACTCCCACATTACCTCTCATTAAAATTAGACAGAATTCAATCAAAATGTTTGAGAATCATATTGGGAGCCATGCGTTCCTCTCCCTTGATAGCCCTGCAAGCTGAATGCGTTGAGATGCCTCTTTTCCTGAGGAGAAAATCCTCCGCACACCGTTTTCTTATAAAAAAAATGAACCAAAGTAATCATCCGATATTTCAGAAAATAAATTCACTTTCACAACGATATGCAGATTCCCCCAAGTATGCAAACAAACTTCCACCTCTACTGTGTAATTCATTGGAGTTAATAAATGACAAATTTGAATCCTGCTTCGCTCACACACTTCCAATATACTCAATTCCTTTCGACTCATTAATGTATTCCCCTTTAATTATACCATCCATAAATTTAGACAAAAGCCACGCATCTCTTTCCCCTAAACATGTGAAAAATATTTTCCAAAATGAAGTTTCAAACCGTTGGCCAAAATCAGTATTATTTTACACAGATGGGTCCAAAAACTCTGTTGGCGGATGCGGTGCCGCTTTTTATTCCCCCGCTCCCAGCATTTACAAGAAATTTCAGCTTCCTCAGATTTGCTCTGTTTTTACAGCGGAATGCTTGGCAATGAGAGAGGCTCTGAGAGAAGCCATCACATTATTGTCCTCTGATGTTGTCATCTTCACTGACTCCCTAAGCTTGGTTAACGCTTTGCAATCTAATTTCAATGTCCACGCCAACAACCATCTAATTTGTGATATTAAAAAACTATTGTTTATAGCAAACAGTAAACACATACCTTTATCAATCGTCTGGATCCCATCCCATATTGGAATACCTGGAAATGAAACAGTTGACTTGTTGGCCAAAGAGGCCTGTTCCTGTGGTATTTTCCCCCCATACTTTGCACCCTCCTTAGATGACTGCATTAATTTTTCAGAAAACACAATTAGAACTGAGTGGAACGCAGTATTTGTGGCGTCTCCACACGGTTCTAACTACAAAGAAATTCAACCCTCAATCCTGTCTAAACCGTGGTACCACGGGATGAAATTATCCAAGCTGACCGTCTCTCTCATATCAAGGCTGAGATTGGGTCATTGTATCATTGCGTCACATCTTGCCAAAATCAACATTCTTCCTTCTTCCATGTGTGAGTGTGAAAAGGAGGAAGAAACTGTCAATCATATTTTCTTCAACTGCCCTCTCCTACCTAACGAAGAATTTCTACTGGACATTCTGGCGCAGGGAACTACTTTCCCTGTGTCAGTGAATTTCCTATTAGCCCAAAATGACAAAAGAATAATATCCACAATTGCCAAACATTTAATAAAAAATAAAAAGATGATTTAATACATTAAATGATTTCCAACTTGAATTTAATGCGCAACTTTTAATTTAATTTCCGTTTACATGACCAACCCCGTTTCCCTTAGTCTTCGCACCGCCTAGGTGTTAGTGACAACAACGTTAAATCTATTTTTAGACGGCATCACATCGCTGACGCTCCAGGTGTAGATAACAAAAAATATGATTGAGAATATTTCCTAATTCATTTTGATGATTATGCATTTTGAATTACTCGTGCTGTATTTTACTTTTTGGTGGGCTGCTTCACCCTTGTTTTGGGTGCTTGCCCAAATAAAATTAAATAAATAAATAAGCCTAGTACATAATAATAATTCTTATAGCGGTATTGAGAAGTTCCATTATTTGCTATCGGCACTTAGTGGCCCGGCATTGACGCAGATAAAAAATCTTCCAATGGTGGAAGAAAATTATCAAATCGCATGGTCAACATTAGAAAATTATTACCAGGATTCTAGATTATTGTTCTCACATTATGTTGACGGAATGTTGCAATTTAAACATATTCAACGCGAATCTTGTATCGAATTGTCACGTTTGGTGAATACATTTCATGAAAATATAGGGGCTATTAAAATTATGAAAATTGAGAATCTGTTTGATAAGTTTATAACTCATATGATGATTCGTTTAGTGGATCCTGTCACTAGAAGACAGTTGAGTCCACTTTATCTGATAATGTTATACCAGATTCTGAAACTCTTTTCAAGTTTTTAAAAATACAGTGTCGTGCTTTGGGCTCGACTGAGATTAAAGACAAGAAACCAATTAAATCCTTTTTTTCGAGCAATAATGATAAATTTAAAAATTGAATGCTTTGTAAAGGTAGTCATTTTTTGGATAAAAGCCCTACTTTAATTAAATTAAACCCGAGAGAACGTATCAACAAAATAAAATCATTAAAATTATGTTACAATTGCTTAAAAAACTCTCATCAAGTACAAGACTGTTTGTCAAAATATACCTGTAAAGAGTGTAATAAAATACATCATTCGGTTCTGCATATATTTGATACTGCTGTTAGTAGTTCAACTGAAAGCAGTGGCGTCCAGCAGTCGGCCACAACATTGACAGCGATGCATAGCGGTAGTGTGATACTCGGAACGATTCGGTCAGAATGTCGAAATGCTAAGGGTGTATATGTGCCGGTCCGTATGGTCGTTGGCAATGGCTCTCAAATTAGCGTTATGACTGACACTTGTAGACAACGTTTGGGGTTAAATATAAAAAAACACTGTGTACCTATAAATGGGTTGGGTGTATCTTCAAGCTCTTTCAAACCAAAAAATTCATCTGGTCCAATATTGCGTGGTAATTTTGTGGTTATGCATAAGATAACAAATGATCTTCCGTCAGAAAACTTATCGCAAGCAACTATTTCGAAATTTAGTAACTTTAAGTTGGCTGATGAGCGGTTTTATGAACCCGGTCAGATAGATATATTAATTGGAGCAGATTTATATTTACAAAATAATATGAATGTCATTGGGGGAAATCCTGGAGCCATAAACAGCATTTTTGGTTACATAGTTATGGGGAAAACTGAACTGAGGCAGACGCCATCTGTTCCCGTGTCGTTTTTTTGTGAGACAGATCCGTCAATGAATAATTTAATAAAATCCTTTTGGGAAGTCGAAGAGATTTCTTCCGTTGCACGAATGAGTTCTGACGATGAACTTGCGGAAAAAATCTTTGAGGAAAAGCATGCTCGTCAAGAAGATGGTAGATACGTGGTACCATTATTACTAAAAAATAATTTACTGCCAGAAAATAATTCATTCAGCTTGGCCGAGTCTAGACTAAAACGACTCGAATATAGATTAGATAAATACCCAGATTTAAAAAATAGTTATTCTGACTTTCTTCGCGACTATGAACAGTTAGGTCATATGGAACGAGTCACCATAAATCGAGATTATTTTTATTTACCTCATCATTGTGTTTTTAAGCCGTCGAGTCCGACAACAAAGCTGCGAGTTGTGTTCGATGGGTCCGCTCTTACCCTCATCAATTCTCGTTAAATAGTTTCTTATTGACGGGACCTAAATTGCAAAACGATATACTTAGTATTATTTTAAACTTTCGCTTTCATCGAATTGTTTTTACATGCGATATTACTAAAATGTATCGAGGGATTTTAATTCAACCGTCGGATAGAAAATATCAAAATATTTTATGGCGTGATTTATCGAATAAATCACTCATAGCCTTTCAGCTAAGAACTGTTACATACGGATTGTCCAGTTCACCGTACCTAGCTATTCGTACCCTTCATCAGCTTGCACGGGATGAAGGAGACAAGTATCCTCGTGCAGCAAAGGCTGTATTAGAGGAATTCTACGTTGACGATCTTATCACTGGAGCTGAATCAGTGGAATCAGCTTTAGAACTCAAAAATGACATTGTCGAATTATTAAAGTTAGCTAAATTGGAATTAAGTAAGTGGCATTCAAATAACCCGGCCTTATTAAGTGACGAGTGTCAGGTAATCGAACCTCACCTCTTTGAAAATTCTGATGATAAAAAGGTAGTTAAGTTGTTGGGAATTCGGTGGATACCTAGTAAGGATTGTTTTACTTATAACTAGCTGGTACCCGTGGCTTCGCTCACATGTTATTTGGTTTCTCTTCCTAAACTGGCTGAACGCTAACACCTGTATATAATAAAACCTTAACAGAACCCCTTTAGAGGTATTCAAATACCTAAATGTATGTTAAACGACTTTTTATAGTTACGAGTTATATTTTTTTTTGTCGACTTAACCGATGGGCTACCGACCACTTCAAATAAATTTGTTTTGCTACGCAGGGAGCATTTTATCAATCGCGCCAACTATCTACTAACTTACAGTTATGTCAAACGCAAATTCAAATTTAAAGGTAGAATATTTTTTGTCAAAAGCACTAAGAATGTTCTAAGGGATATAAGGCTCCATGTTATATAAAGAGATATATCATTTGAAATTATCGTCTATCTCCAGCAAAAAGTCACCAAATACCAAAAACACACTATGGAGATATTGTCAATTAAGTAAAAAATTTCATGAAATTGAAACATTCGTATCTTTATAACCAAAGGTGATAGAAAGAAGATTTCTTTTACGTTTTCAAGCTAATTGGTGTAGTATTTTCGCCAATAACTAACCAAATACGTTGGTGATTTTTTGCTGGCAAACATTAATTCAGAAACGTATTATTTGGTGATTTTAATAAATCATATTTTTAACGAAAACTACTTATAGTTAAGATTTGTCGATTTTTTGCCTAATAGAAGACGATACGACGAATAAAATTATGTATGCAACTCATTTTTGACCAAAACTCAATTTGGTGAGTTTTTGCTGGAGATAGACGTTATATATCTCTTCATTTGAACTGTCTTAACAGTTTTTTTTAATTTAACATGTGGAAGGCGTAAGCAATGAATATAGTATCCAGCATCTCTTTCATATCAACAATGCAGAATCGTATCAATAATAATTATAATAAGAAACAACTTGAGAATATGACAGAAGTGTGTGATTCCTTTAATTGTTTCTTTATATGTGCAATTTTAAGCCCCTAAATAATATTGCATAATTTTAAACCCCTATGGCAAATAACACTTTCTTCAGAAGGTGAAAGCCGTGAAAAACAATGTCCCATTATTTGGGGTAGGCAATCCTATTCCTATTTCGCCAAGACTGTCTGAGAAGTCTGAATATTTCTTTTTTTTTTATTTACATTTAATATCCTAATTACCTATTATATTTTTATAATATTTTTGTCACTATCAATCTATATTTGAAATAAAAATACAAAAATATGTGCTTCATATACAAATAGGATCAGCCCGCGAACTTTTACCATATTTTTCTGACTTGACAAACATTGTCCTGTTAGAATCCCATAACTCTAATAACTTTTATTCCACCAAATGACGTCATTTGAAAGCAATTGTTATATTGCTGGATATGAATAAAAATGAAATAAGTGATAGGTATTTTGTACTTTTTTAAAAATACTCACTTTTATCTGCTTTGGGCATTTTTCAAGCTACAAACGTTTTTAAATCATTTCAATTGATATCTTTAATTTGCTGTTGTTGATCTGGATTCTGGATGTAAGTTTGGTTGTCTAGTGTAGTTATCTATTATATTACTAAGAAGGTTATCTACTTTCGTTAATTTTATAATTTTACGGGAAACTTTCTTATTTTTTCATAAATACCTTCTCCTGACAAAAGAAAACAATACAAAAAAGAATTAGCTAAATCGGTCTAGCCGTTCAATAGCCGTAGTCATGTTTGCTTTTGTCAGAAGGTTCTTATGAATGAAAAGAGTTGAGCGGAATAAAAATAAAAGTTAAAGTAGGTAACTTTCTTAGTACATTCATAATACATTTTTTACAATTTTGAAATAAAATCATGCGTTTGACAGAATGCGGATACAAAATATAATAATATGGTTTCAAACAGATGCATCGGTTGGAATAACCTAGTATAGTTAATAGGTATTTAATTTATCATTATACAAATAAAAATTCAATATTCATAGTATGGACCACGCTGGTAGGTTACTTTTTGGTACGGCCCATTTTGGTATTGTCTATCTTAATATATATAAATCTCGTGTCACAATGTTTGTCCTCAATGGACTCCTAAACCACTTAACCGATTATAATAAAATTCGCACACCATGTGCAGTTCGATCCAACTTGAGAGATAGGATAGTTTAAATCTCAAATTATAGTCGCAATTTTAATTAATTGCTAATTATTTGTCTGTTATTATTTGACAGTCACAATTATCTGTTAACTCCAAATGATTCTAACAGATGTCGATACCTTTCGACTGGGTTGAGTAAGTATTCAATAGATGGCGCTGCTATGGTAAATCTACGAACGTGTCATATAAGCTACATTTTAACAGCATAATTACCACGTGTTGTTGACGCTATAAATTGAATTAAATTTATAGTATGCTATAAAATGTTTTGAAAAAGTTAGGGATCTGTATGAAAACTAAATTATTTTTAAGTATCTATCTACCCGTGCGAAGCTGGGGCGGACCTCTAGTACTATATAAAGAGGAAAGATTTGATATTTTGTTTGTTTGCATCGAATAGGCTCCAAAACTACTGAACCGATTTGAAAAATTCTTTCACTTTTGGGAAGCTACAATATCGGCGGTGAAGATAGGCTATATTTAATTTTCAAAAAAAATTGGGTAACCTACGAAAACTTCAATAATGTAACCCAAGGTGTAAAAAAATTACCTAAAATATTCTTTTTATCGCGAACGCTGTGAAAACTAATGATGATAGAATAAAACAATGTACGACAATTTTGTAGAAGACATCATTATTTACAAAAAGTATCGCGACAGCATATGTCTAACTATTATAGTTATGCCACAATAAGTGTTTTTTTATTTAAAAAAAAATCAATAAAATATCACCTCTAGAAAAGGCTCTTTATTGGTATCTTGGTATTACTCCTTATTAAAATAAATTAGTTCATATTCAAGTCTGCTTCAATATGTTTGTATAACTTTTTGAATTATTCAATTCGGACATTCCATTCGAAAGTTATCACGAGTTTAAAAATGTGAGTATTGGAAAAAAGCATAGTCTCTTATCATCTCAACTTAGGAGCGAAGTAGATTTGGTAGGTAGAAGACTACCTACCTATATTTTTCTAATCCCGCGGTGCGAAGTATGACCTCGATAAATCGATCGGTCCTACGTAAGTTATGGTATCCCACAGAATTGCGTTTTTCATGTTTTAACGGAAACATGCTTCATTTTATGTATTTTATCACTTCCCAAAACAACAAGTTGATATCGATACTAGAAATATGTTTTTTGATACACGTCAATTATGGTATCATCACTTTTGACCAAATAGTCCCACGTATAGCATTGTATTGTCTCTGGACACAATACACGCTGTCTGCCTACCTGTGCACCCCTATCGTAACTTCAATTTACGATATTTTACGACGTTCGACTTAACAAAAGATGGATCACCTATTATTTTGTTTTTGTTTTTTAAGAAATTAGTTGCTGTGTGTACGCGCACATTTCAATAAGACTTTTGTTCACTTTAAGCGTATTTTATATGAGTTGGCCAATAAAATTAATAAAAATAGCAAATGTGAAATAAAGTTTATGTCACCGTTTGGAATATAATATTATCTAACTCACAGAAAATATGTTTGTTCGTAACTTGGGTTATCTGTTCATTATTCATGTGTTACACTGATCTATTTCCCAATTAATACGAATTGTTAAATATATTGGTTGAGTAATTTCAATTATGCAACGACGTAAATAATTGTATGAAGAACTTAAAATATTTTACATGGCTTAGGGATTAAAACAAAATATGGTAAGTGTAATTTAAAATAATTTACGTCGGAAAGCGGAATTGAAAACGATATGGTATGATATCTTACCATAATTTACATCGGAGTATTAGGACATTTTTTGTTGTATGTCATTCTTACCACATTATACGCGATTAGGTATTTTAAACATAAGATATTATACACTTCAAAACTTTTAAATATTCGCATAAATTAAGGTTTTTTATACTCTCTTAGAATCTCCTTTGCCTTTTGTAACCGAATCAAGTGAAATAAATGTTCTGATGGACGATCTCCTTGAGAGCAAGGATGACAAAAGCTCAAAGAAGAGTAGGTACATGCAACATCCATAAGTTTGTTTATTTTTATATATTTTCCTAGATATTTTTTTATATCGTAAGTTCTATAACATTCACTCTATAGTTGTAATTTATATATCCGGAAGAAATGTGTGGTTTGTAAATCTACACGTTGAAGAAAGTATCGGCAGACTGCACCTGTTTATTTAAAAAAAAAAAACACTATATCGAATATCATATTGAAATATGATTTCTCTGAAATACACTGATTTCGAACAAATCAACTGCAGTTGCCGAGAGTAAATGGTGTTTTAAGTGGAAAAAAATGTGTAGGTAAGATTATTTCCTTCCTCCTGAATACGACAGATGCCTCTGTAAGGGGACACACAAAATATTAAATAGGTATTATGTTTTGTTCATGCCGAATCACTCGAAAACGAGTGCAGAGCTAAAAAAATGTTTTGTTCTTACAGTTCGTAATAGGTAACTAAGTAAACTCTTTTATTGCCCATCACGCCGTTTCCCGAAATTGGTAAGCAGAGAGTAGGTACGGACTTCTATTCTTTCCTATCCAAACGAACCTCTTTCGCTTCTTCCAAACACATAACATTCCGCATACAACAAACTGTTTTATTGTATACAAAGTATTGTATAAAGACATTAAATAGGTAAAAAGATATTAAAATTTACGAAGTTTAAAATAAGGAATATATTCCTAAAATCTCGTTGAATAAAATGCTTACATGATTTTCTGAAAAATATTTATAATTAACCTAAAATCAGCGTGTTCGATCGCATTATAGTCTTTGGATTCAGTCGAGTCGTAGGTACTATTGTAAAAAACATTCTAGTTAAACAATAAAAAAAATTACATCCCAAAAGGAAGATCAGCGTGAACAATGACACACGTGATATTGGTTTATAAAATTTAAAGAATTTAACTTGAAATCGAGTATCCTTTTATAATGTTCCATTAAGTACCACAGAGGTGGTACCATTGTTGGTCAAGTGGTTGGTACCTCGCATTGTTTAAAAGTGACTTTTGTTGAATGTTTAGTTTGCAAAAATATACAATACTATTATATTATTAATACCTGTAGTCTAAAGAGTCGTGCCGATAAGGTGTAAAGGCAATAAAAATAATCCTTGTATTGTTTTTATATATTTTTGTCGGCATGCACACAATTATTGTTATTATTGCTTTCTACTTTTACAACTCTTATTCAAAACATTCATTGTTAACCCTAGATTTACAAAAAAAATATCGCTTCACAATTGTGTAGATTATCTAAAAAGTCTTATTATCTTTAAGAACATTGTTAAGAGAAGAAAGTTGGTACTTTCGGTAAATTTCAAAAGGATTTTATCCTTTTGTATACGAGCACACGCTAGGGGCTGACCTCGACAGCCTAGTGGTATAGAAGTAAACATTAGATAACGAGGTTCCGGGTTCGATTCCCGGTGGGGTCAGAGTTTTTATAAGTGTTTATTCACTTGAAGTGTCTACCCGTGGCTGGCCTGTATAAGATTGGACGTGAAAAAAAATACTGAGGCAATAAGTTCCTCCGGCTATACCTACTGAGATCCTTGTATAGAAAAGTGTTAATTAATTTATTTTTTATTTAAACGCATAGGTAGGTAAGCGTGACATTCCTAAGATTTACTACAAAAATGCATTCGGTAGGATAAAGTTTTTATTCATCCAATCCAAACTCCCTTAAGACCTCACTTAGGGACATAGGTAGGTAACAAGAGCTCTCCATTGCGCTCGATCTTGCGCAACGTTAATGACCTCCTCCCACACCATGTCCAGATTCCTCAGCACTGCTTCGAAGGAGCCGAACACAGTATGAGAGGGTCTTCCTCGTCCTCGGGACCCTGATGGGAGGAAGAACAGCCCCCCATCAGGGTCCCGGGTTTATTCATAGTCAGGGGTTTTTATTCATAGTCCTATAAAATAAACTTAGGTACTTTTAAGGGAACAAATACGTTTGGAATTATCGCAAAATATTTCACAAATAGATACGATATTTTTTTTCACAATAATTACAGAGCAATCTAATAAAAGTATAAGATACGACAAGAAATTTTTCAAAAATTTCGTAGTACAATATGGTAAGTATGACATACGATATTCGAATATGATTTGGTTACAACGTACAGTATGCTATGTGTAAGATACCATATTTTTGTGCAAATAGAAACCGTAGTATAAAATCGTAAGATCATTTCTACCAAAAGTATTAATAATTATGAAAAACTGACAATATAAAATTAAAATATCGGTTTTTATTTAGCGCTGTTCAAAAAATCAATTCTCTAATGTTAATTTCTAGATAAATGTATCACTTCAAACCTTTGAATGGCCGTCCTGTAAAGTTGTCATTTTCAACTTACGATACTTTACGTAGGACCCATCGAAATATGATGTTTAATCATAATATTTATCTTCGCGTATCTCCTCTTAAAATATATCTTTCAATCTTGAAATTCGTATTTTATTTTTATCTTAAAATTAGAATCTATATATTTATTTACAGCTTTCTAAATTCATTAATCTAAGAGATATGGTTGTTCAATAAAAAGCGCTCCCCACCCCTTTCCCATTTTTTAATATTATATTTTGAAAACGAAATAGTATAATTTGACTCTTTCTGAAGAAATTATTTTTTTGAAATTTCGATAAAACCAGTTTTAAACTTTTTAGGAGGCACTTAAAAATCATCCCTTTTTATATGTGCCCTTTTTCGTCCCTTTTAGTTAAATTTTGGAAAAATTGCAGAATATACTAACACTCATTTCTATAGAAGAATTCATATGCCAAATCTCAAGTTCGTACCATGTCTAGTTTCCGAGATATTCGCATACTTTGAAAAACATTCAACCCTATTTTTCACCCCCTTAGGTGTAGAGTTAACCGAATACGATGTGATGTAGGCTGCACCGCTTCCAACTTACATAAATGGGGATGGACGGACTCACCAGCATGTGCATGTGGGATTACACAAACAATCGACCATCTGATTAACGAGTGCCCCATGTACGCATTTGAAAAAGGACTACAAGACTTGCACGCACTGACGGATGACGCGATCCAATGGCTTCGGTCTCTGGAGGTCAGATTGTGAGCGACCATAAGAAGAAGAAGAAGACCCCCTTAGGGGTGGAATTTCCAAAAATCCTTTCTTAGTGGAAGGTTTTGTATTGAGACCTACCTGATTTCCAAATTTCACTTCTCTACGATTAGCCGTTTGGGCTGTGCGTTGATGAGTCAGTCAGTCAGGCACTTTCCTTTATATTAATAGATATTGATCTCGAACCGAACTGTGAATCACAGGTGTGTACTGAGCGAAGTATATTGTCCTGTATTGCGCGCTTATACGATCCTATGGGGTGGATCAACCCTGTTATTTTTTGGGCTAAATGTTTAATGCAGGAGTTGTGGACACTCAAGATCGATTGGGATGAGACCGTTCCATCCAATATTCGTCAGAGGTGGCAAACCTTTTTAAAGGAATTGCCTAGTTTGTGTCAATTAAATATAGCACGACATTATGATACTACACCGAATAGTAATTTAATGTTGGTTGGGTTCTGTGACGCATCACAGAAAGGATATGCAGGGGTCGTATACCTTTTGAATTTAGAAACGAATTCTTCACATTTATTATTAAGTAAATCAAAAGTGGCTCCGCTAAAGACATTATCTATACCGCGCTTAGAGTTGTGTGGTGCAGTCCTTTTATCTAACACTAGAGGTCCGCCCCAGCTTCGCACGGGTAGATCGATACTTAAAAATAATTTAGTTTTCATACAGATCCCTAACTTTTTCAAAATATTTTATAGCATATGTTAATCTGGAATAATTGCATTGCAATGTATCGTGTCACGTCACTTTCACCACCGTGAATACTTTGCGCGGTATTTCTACTAAACTTGACATGACTCCCCTCACGCCCCTCAGTCCCCCCCCCCTCTCCAGTACGCACTCTGCATCGGATAAGTTGAGATGATAAGAGACTATGCTTTTTTTCCAATACTCACATTTTTAAACTCGTGATAACTTTCGAATGGAATGTCCGAATTGAATAATTCAAAAAGTTATACAAACATATTGAAGCAGACTTGAATATGAACTAATTTATTTTAATAAGGAGTAATACCAAGATACCAATAAAGAGCCTTTTCTAGAGGTGATATTTTATTGATTTTTTTTTAAATAAAAAAACACTTATTGTGGCATAACTATAATAGTTAGACATATGCTGTCGCGATACTTTTTGTAAATAATGATGTCTTCTACAAAATTGTCGTACATTGTTTTATTATATCATCATTAGTTTTCACAGCGTTCGCGATAAAAATAATATTTTAGGTAAATTTTTTACACCTTGGGTTACATTATTGAAGTTTTCGTAGGTTACCCAATTTTTTTGGAAATTAAATATAGCCTATGTTCACCGCCGATATTGTAGCTTCCCAAAAGTGAAAGAATTTTTCAAATCGGTTCAGTAGTTTTGGAGCCTATTCGATGCAAACAAACAAACATACAAAAAATCAAATCTTTCCTCTTTATATATTAGTATAGATTATAAAAAATAACGTCGAACCTTAAATTTATGTCTCAAATTCAAAATATTTATTTATTTACGGATTCAACTATTGTGTTGGGGTGGTTACACACTTCACCACATTTATGGAAAACGTTTGTAGCAAATCGAGTTGTTCAAATTCATGAAAATGCACCAAACGTCGTCTGGAAACATATTGTTTCAGAAGAAAATTGTGCCGATGTATGTTCGCGAGGACTTTTGCCTAGTGAACTCATCATTCACCCGATGTGGTTTAACGGACCGCTCTGGATGACGAAGCCAGTGAATGACTGGCCTAAGACTTCCAATTCGTTTGATTCGTTTAGCGAATTGCCAGAACGAAAGAGCGAGCAAAAGCTAACATTGTTAGTTAGTAGAGTACCTAGTGAAATCGTCAGTAGGTATTCATCTTTGAATAGATTGCAGCGCGTTACGGCTTGGATACTCCGTTTTATGGATAGATGTCGAACATCTTCAGTATCCAATCACGATTGCGGATTGTTTCTTAGCACTTGGGAACTGAATCGAGCACTTTTAAACATAATTAAAACCGAGCAGAGTAATTATTTTTCTTCAATTATTGAGAAAATTAGAAAGGGTGAGCTATGTACTAAGGAATTTCAAACTTTGAAGCCTTTTTTGGATGAAAATGGTGTTGTCAGGGTGGGCGGAAGATTGTCGAATTCTAACTTACCTTATACACATAAATTTCCTATATTGATTCCTAAAGATAGCCATCTTGCTGATTTAATCATCGATTATTTTCATAAAGTGCACCTTCATGTCGGACCTAGAACATTGTTATCTATTATACAACGAAAATATTGGATCGTGTCTGCCCGACAAAAAAATCGTTCTCGTTTGTCGAAGTGCATCGTATGCTTTAAGTTTGTAGCCGTGCCTTCGGTTCCCATGATGGGGGATTTGCCTCCATCCCGAGTACTTCAAAGTAGGCCGTTCTCTCGAGTGGGCGTGGATTACGGTGGGCCTTTTTCGATAAAGGATCACAAGCGTAGAGGGGCGAAAATCTCAAAAGGATACGTCTGTTTATTTGTATGTCTAGCCACTAAAGCTGTACATCTTGAGGTCGTTTCAGATCTAACCTCCGAGGGATTCATTGCCACCCTCGATCGATTCGTGGCCCGTAGGGGACTGTGTTCTGAAATCATAAGTGATAATGGAACTAATTTTGTGGGGGCAAATCGATATTTGAAGGAATTGTATAAATTTGTCTCGCATCAGTCTTCACACAATGATATGTATAATTACCTTGCTGAAAAGGGTATCAAGTGGTCTTTTAATCCACCGACCGGTAGCCATTTTGGAGGGCTGTTCGAAGCTGGTATAAAAAGCACAAAATATCATTTGAAACGCGTTGTGGGAGAGACCGCGCTTACATATGAAGAGCTTTCCACTTTACTCACTAGAGTGGAAGCCATATTAAATTCACGACCGTTGTGTCAGCTAAGTACATCTCCGGACGAAATAGATGCCTTGACTCCTGGCCATTTCCTCATTGGAGGACCTTTGGTGTCTCTTCCGGAATACGATTTGACTGATGTCAATATTAATCGACTGAGTCGATGGCAGCATTTGCAACGACTAACTCAGACATTTTGGAAACGTTGGCACAATGAATACCTAAACACTTTACAACAGCGTATGAAGTGGTTTAAAGGACGCGAAAATATAACCGTTAATCAACTCGTATTGATTAAAGATGATCGCCTTCCACCAACGAGGTGGGTCATGGGTCGAGTGATTCAGGTTCATCCTGGAAAGGGTGATGTAGTTCGTGTAGTGGCACTGCGAACGGCTTTTGGCTCTGTGGTCAGGCCAGTGTCGAAGGTGTGTCCACTACTCTCGGAATGAACATACAAAGTAATCATTTCGATATTTTAGTTAAGTTTATATTATTTATTATTATTAGTTCGCACAAGAAAGTTATTGTTTTTTTTTCTCTCGTAATATCCACACTGACCGTCCAACGTTGCTAACACCACACATACCTTAAATCTTCCTACACAAAGCACAGAAAACGAAAATCAATCTCTTCCGTAAAACATATTATAATTCCCCTGATCAATTTATTAACTACTTGAAATAAAAATGGATAATAATCAAGTTAAAAACTCACAAATATCTGCTCTTCAGTGGAATGCTCGAAGCGCAGTAAGCAATAAAACCGATATTTGCTTCATGTTAACACAATTTAATTGCGATTTAGCCTCAATTTGTGAGACTTGGATTAAGCCTCACTACTCATTCAATATCCCTGGGTACCAGTGTATCCGCTGTGACCGACAAGAGGGCAGAGGAGGTGGCTCTTGTTTGATAATAAAAAACTCTTTGGCATTCACACGTATCGATATTCCATACAACCCATTTGTGGAAGTGGTAGCAGTAAAGATAAATAATGTCGGCTATGTCTCAATTTATATCCCACCTAATGCAGGCTTTGACAATGGATATTGGAATACTGTAATATCGCTTCTACCTGAATCTTACATATTGATGGGCGACTTCAATGCTCATAATATTGCATGTGGATGCTCATCATCTGATAGAGCTGGAAAGAAATTACAATCCTTCATAGATGATCACAACCTCTTTATATTGAATGATGGTTCGCCTACAAGGTTAGCCCCACCTGGACAAAATTCTAATGCTTTAGATATTTCACTATGTACTAGCGATTTAGCATGTATGATTGACTGGAGCGTATCTCAAGATGCATATTCCAGCGATCATTATCCCATATTTCTTACTATTCACATAAAACTCCCTCCACAATATTCTGCCAATTGCGGAAAGAGATATAATATCCATAAAGCTGATTGGGAAAAATTCAAATCAACTATTGAAACTATGTTATCCAGTGACTACACTGATATATGTAAAGGCAATATTCAACAAAATTATGATGAAATTACCAACATTTTGTACCTTGCAGCTGATGCAAGCATTCCCCTTAAAAAATCTTCTAAAAAACCAAAAAAATCTCGTCCTTGGTGGGATTCAGAGTGTGATGAGGCAATAAAGAAGCGTGGTGAAGCAATGCGGGCATACAGGAAATATAGAACGGATGAAAACTTTCTAAACGCGAAAAAATTCCAAGCCAAAGCCAAAAAACTTTTGAGAAGGAAAAAGCGTGAAGGTTGGCAAAAGTTCTGTTCTTCATTATCCCCAAATTCGCACCCCTCATACGTATGGCGAATGATTCGATGTTTCAAGGGTTCTATGACTGCTTCGCGTAGTCGGGCTCCGACCGAGCTCTGGCTTTCGGAATTCTCGAGAATGATCGCTCCTCCTTACGTCCCTAATGAACCCCAATTGCTTCAAGAGACGGTCCGTCCATACGTGCCTATCTCTTGCGGCTTGGACTCCTCCTTTTCAATTGACGAACTTAAGATATGTCTGCACAAGGTCAAGAATTCGGCTCCTGGTTTGGATAGGATCCCTTATCTGTTTCTCAAAAAATCTCCTGATGCTCTTTTACTATATTTGGTACAGCTGTTTAACCAGATCTTAGGGGAGGGTGTAACTCCCCTTGAGTGGAGTGAACAGTTGATCATACCAATTCCTAAGCCCGGTAGAGATCCTTCTCTTGGTTCATCTTATAGACCAATAGCATTGTCCTCCTGCATATCAAAAATATTTGAACATCTTATCAAAAATAGATTGGAATGGTTTCTTGAACATTACCAGCTGCTCCCAAATTCTCAGTTTGGTTTTAGAAAGTCTTTATGTTGTATAGATAACCTATCTATATTAGTAACTGATGTATTAACCTCATACTCAAATAAGGAATTTACTATTGCAGCCTTTTTGGACATAACAGCTGCATATGATAATGTGGATATTCATACTCTTTACCTGAAACTTCTTAAATTATCTGTGCCAACCGTAATAGCCAAACTTATTTATCACCTTTTTGCTAAAAGGACAGTTGTAATAATGGACGGTCATGAAGAGAATAAACGAAACATATGGAGGGGTCTTCCCCAGGGCTCGGTCTTGAGTCCGATCTTGTTTAATGTCTATTGCTCTGATCTAGATAGAAAAATCAACAAAACTTGTAAAATAATTCAATTCGCTGACGACTTAGCTATATATACTTCACACAAAAACATTGAAATAGCAGAAAAGCAGTTATCAGAATCCCTTGATGCATTGAACAAATGGCTTAGGACTAACCATTTGGAGTTGTCTCCTTCCAAATCAAACATAATGGTCTTCTCCAGAAAACACATCAACCCAACAGTTTCTGTCTTCTTAGAGGGCACTCCCATTCCTCAAACCAATGAAATCAAATTCCTGGGAGCTTTAATAGACCGTAAACTATCATGGCACTCTCACATCAACTATACAATCAGCAAATGCGAGAAGAGTATAAACATGCTGCGCGCAATATCATCAGTGGCTTGGGGTTCACATCCCTCTACGATGACAAATATATATAATGCTATGGTAAGAAGCCACTTAGATTATGCGAGTTTTCTCATTGACCCGCTTCCCCAATACTTGGAAGAAAAGTTGGAGCGTATACAGTCAAAGTGCTTAAGATTGATCTTAGGTGCTTTTCCCTCCACTCCGATAAACTCACTACAGGTGGAAAGCGGAGAGATGCCCCTGTCGATGAGAAGACTCTATCTCGCTAAAAGATTTATTCTTAAACGTATTTCCTATTTCGACCACCCGTTATTCCGTAATATAATTAATCTAAATAACATCTGCAAAAACAATGCATTTTGGGCTCGAAAGGCAGCGCCTATGTTGTGTAGGGGATTTTCTTTTGTTTTGTCTAATTTTAAGGATATCAGATATCCGTATCCTTGTCCAACATACAGCGTACCTCTAGAAGCCCTCCAGTCCCAACCGAACATTATTGAAAACATTGGATTTGATAAAAATAACAAAGTCTCTGAGACGCAGATCAACCAGGAGTTCAATGCACTAATCGATCAGAAATGGCCATCACATATTAAGATATTTACCGATGGTTCAAAACTTCACAAGAACGGCAACAGTGGTTCCGCCGTTTTCATCCCGGAACTAAAATTGCAAAAATTGTTTATGCTTCCTCCAGAGGCATCAGTCTATACGGCTGAATGCTTCGCCATAAGGGAAGCACTACAGATTATTTTGAAACTTCACACCCCAAATAAATATTTAATACTTTCTGATTCTCTTTCCTTAGTAAAAACGCTTTCTTCTCCCACCTCGTGGTTTGGCCGAAATACTCTGATTTTAGAAATTAAAAAACTACTATTTGAACTTAAAAGAAATGATAAACATGTTTTAATAACATGGATTCCTTCACACTGCGGAATAAGGGGCAACGAGAAGGTCGATGGGTTGGCAAAGTTAGCCACCTCTTCGGGCCAGACCCCGTCCAAATTTATTCTCCCTGAAAGTGATACTCTGCGTATATTGAATGATGATGCCATAAGCCAATGGACTAATAAATGGAAACAAATATCTTTAAACAAAGGCTCGTATTATGAGAGTATTCAAGGCAAAATTCGTGCCGATCCATGGTACAAAAGAAAAAACATGAGCAGATCACTAATCTCCACAATATGCAGAATGAGGTTTGGACATCACAGGCTGGACGCCCACTTGTTTAAGTTGGGACTCGTCGATTCTCCAATTTGTGAGTGCGGCTTCGATGATGAAACGCTGAACCACGTCCTTTTCGGTTGCCCCTTGAGAGATAGATTCCAGCTCTACCACAGAATCCCAGACGTTGAGTACCCACTGAGTGTGGAGTATTTATTGAGTCTGGGATCTGTGGATATATATCGATTGTTGTATAGGTTTATTGAGAAGAACATTGTGATTATCTAGTAAACAAAATTGACCCCTGATTGTTTTGACTTGCATATTTTGTTTACTTTTTGTTATATGAATGAATAAACAACACATTTTTTATAAATCAATGATTCGTCAGTGGCATGATATCATCCAAGCATGGATGCAATGCCATAAACAAAAAAAAAAAAAAAAAAAATATCCACACTGCAAGGATACTCGCATTTGTTTTTTGTTTCGTTCGTTTGCGTATTCATTTGGTAAGCACATGTGTAATTTGAGGATCAAATTAGGTGGGCGGTATGTTGGGTGCGAACCTACTTAGATCATCCTTTATAGTCCATGGTTCCAGTCCTACCTACAACCTAATTTTGTTGTCACCTGTCCCGCCTAGAAGTCCCTTCAGGTACGACTTACAGGTCGTCAGTGTTAATTGGATACCTCGCGCGAGAAGGTTGTGTTGCATTGTTCAATCGAGAACAACAAGTGAAACGAAATCAGCGAAAGTTATTCAAAATTATGCAGTTCATTGTTCCTTGGTGCAACTGGAGAAGAAAAGAAGATCTTGGGGTAAGTCGTACTTTTTCCTTTTTTTCCTCTCCAGCTTTTGGCCTTCACCCATCGGCGTGGAGACGCCTCGCATCACGTACATTCCGTTTGAAGTGGTTGGTGACCCAGCGGTTTCAACGCCAGCTTTCGTACTGCGGACGTCGTGGTTCGATCCCAGGTGCCGACCATCTTCCTCTTTCACGACACAAGCTTTCAGTAGCTTACTGTGAAAGAGTCAAGGAGTGTATTTGTGTTCACTTTGAGTGAGCACAGATTCATTTATAAAAAAAAAAAACAAAAAAAAAAAAAATTATGGTTTATTATTTATTGAAGATGTCCCAATCCGGCGGGTGGCGCGGTTCGAGGTGGAGAGGGCAAGTGATACACCATACCTCATATGTGTGAATGTGACGTGTTTATTTTCTTTTTGTGCATTGTGCTAAATATTTAAAGGTATGCGGAATTTCGGGTGAGTTGACATATTTTTATTAGAGTGTATTTTGTTCCGTCGCTGGCAGCTACCCAGGACGATTATTGGGCACAGAGATATTATGTTTCGACGTAGTATTTTGTTTGTTGCTTGGTTGATCCGCCAAGCATGCTTGTGAGCAGGTTGATCGATGTGGTTTTAGATGAGAGATATATGGCCGACGCGCAACGGCATATTTATGAAAATTTGTGATCTCTGTGTGCCAACGGATTTATTGAACTGCAGCATGTACCTACCTGTATTGTTTTCACATGTCACCTGTCAAACACACACGTCGCGAATTGTTATCTGTCATTCGCGGGTTACCCCATATTCAGTGTATGTGATGTGACCTATCTTTAATGTTTATTTTTGAATCCGGATAGGAATTTCATATTTAGAACCTTCTAGTAATCTTAGTGTAGAATTTTGATTTGTAAAAGTAGGCACATCGGTGTGTTCCCCGAGAGAGTAATTATTTTGTTATAAATATCCGGTCGCGATATTATGATATTCTGAGCTTGTTATTGCCCGCGCCGGTGTAAATCTATTGAAGTTAAAGTTACGAAGCCCGTATAATAATATATAGTATGTCAGGAGGGCTGTGGACTGAAGATATACCTCACATGACTCTCCGGGAGAATGGGATGACTGAATTGGACGCTCTTTAACTCAGCTCAGGAAGTTCCCTTCGAAAAAGCAGTGCACAAGCCCAAGATAGTGAGCCACTCGGAAACCTAATGAGGAAAACTTGCGGTCTGATGAACAGCCCGCGGTAATTCGACAAGAAGGTTAATTAGTCCGCCGGTAAAGTGATTGAATGGTTATTTTGATAGTGAGATCGATAATAATTAAATGCACGCGAGGTAGACATTAACATTGTTAATAGGCAGGATCGTTTTGACTGTAGCTAGAGCCATGGCATATTTTTCGCGTAGTAAAATCCTGTCCTATTTTGAGTATCTGCTGGAAGTACGTTTAGGTATTTAGAGTCAAGAGTTAGATAGTTAAAAGATAGCTTCCAGCCACTGTAGTCTGTACACCATCAGGAACCTTTTCCAGTTGTATATATACACTATATCTGACAGCCGAATTTAGGCCCCCTTTTTGGTACCTGTTCGAGGCGTGAGGTCGCATCGAATTGGGCCAGTCTCGGACCTTCAGAGTTTTTTTTTTGCCTGAATTTTGGCAAGAAGGTTCGTTTGACATGGAAGACCCTCTTTCGGTGGCTAATTCCTCCCATAGACCTCGATCATGCTTATCAAGTGTACATTGCATTGAATAGATACATACACATACATACATACATACTCCCGTTAAAGTCCCCCACTCTACGCAAGCCAGTCCGGAGGAGACTAATCCGCAGCAAACCCGACCCGCACGAACCGACTCCTCAGCTCGATCAAAGCAACTAAACCGAAAAGCCGACCCAACACAAATCAAGCCCGCCGCGAATCACCCCCAAACCAACGCACAATACGGGAGGCCTAAGCCCTACTCAGGAGCATAGGGAGGCATCAAGAGCTCTCCATTGCGCTCGAAGGCGTTCGAGGCTCTTGTGCCTTTTCTGACCAGTTGAGGTTTAAGGAAGTGGGGTGGTCAACCTCACGGTCCCGATCTGATTTTTCGATTTCCTGCCTCTTACAGAATGCTCGAAAAACCAGCAAAAAGAGCAGAGGTGCTATTCTTAGCCGGCAGCCCCACGGTATTGAATAGATACCCCTTTAGAATATCTCTTTCAGATATGATCGCTCGCCTCAGAATAATACGATAATAAGATATTTGCACTCTCTTGTCAGAAACCTAAGATTGGACCAATCTTTCTCTCCACGCCACCCTATCCCCATAGCAGTACTTTTAAGTTCCTCATAGGAGAAACAGCGCATATCCTGTCTTGAATTCATCTCCTCAATGATGTGGTGTATGTGTGTAGAACACCCTCATTTCGTATCACATATCCTAACCATTTTATACGCCTTTTGGACAGAATTTTGGAAACCATGTTCTTAATTTGTAATGTTGGCATTCAACAACAGTTAGTCTTATTCCCAATCTTATTCCTAGGATTAGTATGCACCAAGTAATTTTGTTCCACCTCCCATCTCCCTTTAGGTATTTGTCAGGTTCTTCGGTTTTTGAAAGGTGCTGCACCGCATGTCTCCGATTATCCGGACTATATTTATATTCAGACTATTACCGGATTATACACAGCGTATATGAGTGTCTTTATTTCCGCCGTTTTGAGTAGGTCTTTAGTTTGCGCTGTGTCCGCTCTTGCTTGTTATCCGCATTTTTCTATATATTTAGCTTAGATATAGTGATATTATTATCTTTGACTGCCTGTTATTAATATCTCATGAACAGCTACTTTCCATAAGTAAGTATAGGCAATAGTGAATGAAAGGTCATACCCAACAGGTTTCGACGCCAATACCAAGCAAGCCTTCGAAACAATGAAAGAAGACAGGTGTAAGCCTGAAGTGGTTCAAATTAAAACAAATATGAAAAACTAGAAATAAAGAATGAACTTTTTTGTTTCAGCTTATCACATCACAACTAAAGTGATTATGCCTCAAGTTTTATTATTCTTCGGCGCTGGATTCGAAGCCTCTGCTACCACCGTGCAGTATGCTCTGTTAGAGTTGGCTAAAAATCCTGAAATTAAAGACAAAGTTGTCAGTCATGTGGATGAAATTATTGAGGCCAATGATGGGAAAATAACCTACGAAGTGGTAAACAACTCTCAGACTCTCAACGAAGTGGTAAATGGTAAGTTTATGGAAACATCATCAGTATTCAACAGCATGGATATTACTAACTTCTACTCTTTGATCATGACCTCTTGGAAAAAAATAAAATTCCCTTAAAGACATTACTTGATTAGTTTGAAGATACTGAATGGTTCATTTGTTAGTTTGAAAATAACGTTGATTCGTATGTAAAGTACGAGAAGTATAGTTATTACAATTATTTATATATTTTTTTAAATTTATATATTTCATGAACTATGTTGCTTTCAGAAACTCTGAGAAAATATCCTGTGATACCAATTCTAACGCGACGTTGTACTCAAGATTACAAAATACCAAACACAAACATCATCATTGAGAAAGATACCCCAATAGCGATACCAGTCCTAGGAATCCATCGTGACCCTGAGATTTACCCTGAGCCAGAAAGATTCCTGCCTGATAGATTTAGTCCTGAAAATTCAAAGCAAAGGCACCCATATGCACATATTCCTTTCGGTGAAGGACCAAGAATTTGTATTGGTAAGCAAAATCTTTCGTCTATTTTGGTATAAAATTAAACACTTGTGCCGTTCACCTTATCCGGAAAGAATTTTCTTATTCTCATTCATCAAATCTTGAACTTAAGTCTGCTTCATATTTTCCACACCAATGAAGACATAACACTCTAGTCTTAAATCAGTTTACTCATTTTAAAGACCTACGAGCAATATTATGTGTCACATAACTTATACATAAGTGACATGACATATTGGTTCTTTAAATTTTAATTTAGATTATAAATGGGATAAAAGTTTTATCATTATTTGATTTATCAATATAGATAGTATATTTATTTTACCTTAATGGTAATTTTTGAGCAAATATGTACGTCTATACAATCAAGAGATTATTATTAATTTTGTACTTTGCACATGTACTAAATAAATATAATTTATCGACGATCGTCAAGTCCTTAACAAAAGAAATGATTAGCTGATGACTATAAGTAGATGTTTTAGAGATTTATTCATTCCCCATTTGTGACCCCAGTAAGGGATATACGGAGGCTACAAGAGTTCTTCATGTCCAAATCCCTCAACCTTACGTCACGTTCGCAGGAATCTTCAATCTACTTTCATCATCTTCGTCCCTTATCTGGTTAAAGTGGACACTTGGACAATCACCGAAAGTGAAATTACACCACGCTGTTTAAGCAGGTTGGAATGGGCTTACTATAGTTTTTTCCCCGTTAATTTAGTGCGTTTTAAGTCTAAAATAACATTAAGTAATATATTGTTATGGGGGGGGGGGGGGTGCTTTTATTATTTATTTTATAGTTTTATTAAGTTATATTATATATTCACAATATAGCTTATAACAATATATATAATTAACACTAACATAATTATTACTACGTCTTTTTTATATTTATTTTATTCTAAATATCTTCATCACTCGGTCCTCACGCACTTTCTACATTCATTCTTACACTACATACTACACCCAGCCATCAACATTTTTTGTAATTAAAATTTTCATACATCTCCAACGAAAAGTCGGTAAGCTTGGTGCACATTTCACAAGAGACGGCAAGTCGTTGAACAGCCTGAAACCTCGGTAATACAAGCACATTAGAAAGCGAATCGCCAAGGCGAATTCTTCGATAACGAAGTACGGTTTCGTAGACAAACACACTTCGTTACTTTATCGCCGTGGCGATAAGACGCAAAGCGTCGATTCGCCAAATGACGTCAGACAGCGTCGTTTTTTCCTTTGATTTTTAATTCTTACGTTGGCAGCCATTTCATTTATTGTTGTTGATCTATGGTCGATATGTCATTATATTCTTCTTCTTCTTCTTTAATTTAGCCTATTACTCCTATAAAATAGGGTGTTCATGCCGTGATCTCTTGTATGTTAATTATGACAATTATAATATAATAATAATATAATATAATAAAAATATAATATAATAATTTATAGTAATTGCTGTTTTTATATTTTATTTAAATAAACAAAGTTAGATTTAGAATAATACATACAGAATAAGAGATGCGTAACTATTTAATATTGGCCATAATGCAAGATAATAAAATTTTAAGAAGGGTTGTATTGTTGTTGATAGAAGAATAGAATTAATATTAGCTCGGAATTCTACGCGGCATCTTAGTTCATTCAATAATGGGGCCATTGATGGGGGAAGTTATTCCCTGCAATACATTGTCCTGGCAAACGACAAGGAGATGACTGTCGCTGCTTACTGTTGTGGCAAATTATAGACCGGATTAGAAAATAAATAAATACTGGGAACCTGTCATGAATTTTTATAGAATATTCAAATAAATAAATAATTTAGGTCTTCTGTACAACCGCACTAGCAATACAATATTCATTCAATAATCTTCAGGTTTTCATTTACCGATGTTGAAGGATTTTCTAGTGCTTTTATGTTGTGAGATTGTGAGAAAATTCAGAAAATATGGACGGTTGTGATATTTTTTGTTCTTAACCATGAAATATGGAAAATATAAATTAAAAATATGTATTTACATGTTAATCCGGTCTCTACTTATCACGAATCATAGATTTATCAATTCACTACAAACGATATCTCATGACGTCACAATATTTTTCGACGCGCGCCGACGCCATAAAAATTATGAAATCATATATGTAATGCGTAGACAAACCCATTTAATTTTGAAAGTTTGGCGAATTCTTCGTCAATTTTGTCGAATTCTTCGACTTCGCCGCCAACTTTTTGACGATAATAATCTTTGTAGATAACGAAGAAAAATAACTTGTTTGTTAAAAATTCGACACTTATGCCCCTACCACACGCTCCGTCTTACCTGTGGTCTTGCCTGCGCAAGCCTGGCTTGTCAGGTAAGACGGAGCGTTTGGTTGGTATAAAACAGTACACCGCACGCTCCGTCTTACCTGACAAGCCAGGCTTGCGCAGGCAAGACCACAGGTAAGACGGAGCGTGTGGTAGGGGCATTAGAAAGAAAATTTTCTAAAATAAAATATTTACTAAAATTTTAATTATGTTTTACAATAAAATAAAGTTAAAACATTATATACCCCATCGTTCAGAAAAGGCAAGAAGAATACGCCTCGGACGCCTGGACCCCACCAGGGGAGGGGGAGTTCAGGGAGCTCGTTTCCCCCTGATATGACCCCGGCTCGTTTAAGGAACAAGGGCCTAAAGATCGGAGCCCTGCATATCCGCACTCTGAGGGCGGCCGGGGAGATTGTTGCTGCCAAGTTGCTGGGAGACTATGGACTGGGTATCCTGGGTCTGAGCGAGGCATGCATCCCAGGGACGGGGCAGAGTGACGCTGGCAACTTTGTCATGCTGCACACAAATATGTATATACAAAGTGAACACAAATATGTATATACAGTCTCTGGTCCTCCTAACACAATGTTTTTTTTTTTTTTAATGAATCTGTGCTCACTCGAAGTGAAAACAAATACACTTTTTTGACATCTTTCACAGTAAGCAAATGCTTGTATCGTGAAAGCGGAAATGGTCGACACGGCCGGGATTCGAACCCACGACCTCCGCTGATAATAATTACATCGTGATGTTTCATGCGAGATAAGGTCGATATTTTTTATACAACGTGCTCCGACCGACATCGGTGGCCTAGTAGATAGCATGGACTTCAGATCCGGGGTCCCGTGTTCGATTCCCGGTTGGGTCAGAGTTTTTCGTGTTTTTTCACTTGAAATTTCTACCCAGGGTTGGCCTATCTCAGATTGGACGGGACCGGTTGACTGGAAAAATTGCCTCAGGCAATAAGTTCCTCCGGCTATACTGACACCTTTGCATAGAAAAATGGTAATTAATTAATTTATTTACTCTATGATAAATATTTATATTTTTTCTGATATTAATTGGTTGAATGAAATGAATTGCTTCGAAAATGCCTTTCATCTCCAGATTTCACAAAAACAAGTTTTAAGTTTTTAATTATATTCAATCAATCAATCTAATCTCCCTTTGAACTCCACTTAGGAGCATAGGGAGGCAACAAGAGCTCTCCATTGCCCTCGATCTTGCGCAATGCTTATGACCTCCTCCCACACCAAGTCCATTTCCCTCAGCTCTGCCTCGAAGGAACGGAACACGGTATGAGAGGGTCTTCCACGTCTTCGAGACCCTGATGGGAGGAAAAACAGCGCTCTCCTCGGCCAACTGTCATTCGGCATCCTCAACACATGTCCCAGCCATGCCCATATCCTCTCGGTAATGGTGGAAGTGATGGGCCTGCGCCGGGTGCGCCGACGTATAGCGTCGTTCGTGATGCTGTGGTACCATCTTATACCCAAAATTCTCCTGAGGCACTTCGTTTCGAATGCAGATACTTAATTATATTATAGTGTATTAAAAGTTTAAATGAAAACTCCATTTGAACCACAATCAGGAGCATAGGGAGGCATCAAGAGCTTTCCATTACCCTCGATCTTGCCCAATTCTAACGACCACACCATGTTCTCCCTCAGCTCTGCCGGTTTGATACTTCGAGAGGGTCTTCGAGACCTTGATGGGATTAAAAAAAAGCGCTGCCCTCGGGAAACTGACATTCGGCATCCTTAATACATGTCCATCTTCTCTCCATAATGGTGGAAGTGACGGGCCTGTTTCTATCCTCTTTCAATAATGATGGCAGTGATGGGCTATATGCTCCTCCTTCCCTCTGGTCTCGTGCGGAAGATCCTGTTTAGAACCGAGTCTTGATATGCTCGCGATACATGTCCCAGCCAACGGAGCCGGCCTATCTTTACGAATGTGGACACTTTAATGTCATTGTACATTTCATAAATCTCACGGTTGTATCTTATTCGCCAGTGATCTCCATCTTTGACTGGTCCATATATGCGGCGCAGGATCTTCCTTTCGAAAATGTCCAGTTTGTCCTGGTCTCGTTTACTCAGTGGCCAGGTCTCGGAAGAATACGTCAAGACCGGCCGAATTGTGGTTTTGTACAATTCTATTTTAGACTTCCTGGACAGCAGTTTTGATTTAAGGAGCTTTTGAAGCCCAAAGTAGGCCCGATTTGAGGATGTGATTCTCTTACTTATTTCATCGCTGACACTATTTTTATCCGTTATGAGAGATCCAAGGTACGTGAAACTATTAACAGTTTCAAAGGAGTAATCTTCAATGGACAGGTGACCAGTGTGTGATACAGGAGAGGTGGGGTCTGATACAAGATATTTTGTTTTTCCCTGATTGACAATCAGGCCAACTTCTCTGGCCGCTCTTTCTAGTCTCAAGAAAGTGTCTCTTAGAGTCTCCTCGTCTCTTGTGACAATGTCAATGTCGTCCGCGTATGCCAGCAGTTGTACCGACCCACCGAATATGGTGTCTAAAATGGTAAAACCCGAGTCTCTGATAGCTTTTTCCAGTGCTATGTTGAAAAGGAGGCAGGCAAGGGCATCTCCCTGACGAAGGCCATTCTGTGTACCAAATGAGTCAGACAAATCCGTCTGCACTCTCACCTGACATTCTACCCTAGACATGGACACCTCCGTCATCCTAACAAGTTTGTCAGGGATGTTGAATTCTCGCATTGCGCTATACAGTTTATTTCTATATATGCTGTCATAAGCAGCCTTAAAGCCAATAAACAGGTGGTGCGTCTCCACATTGAATTCGCGTGTCTTTTTAAGGATTTGCCTTAGGGTGAATATCTGGTCAGCACATGATCTATTCGGCTTCTTTTCTTTGGGTTTCGTAACGTTGTTTGTTTTATGGGATGAGGTTGTTAGCCTCATGCCCAACCCCCTACCAGGAGGACCGGGGTTTTCTGTAGGGGTTTTCCTTCCCTTAGCTGGTTGGGCCCAGTTTGATAGCGCTGGACACTCGCTATTCGCCCTCTTCCTGTCTGCTATGACCGTGTTATCACAGTCACATTGCCCGGGGTTCGCGGGGTCCGAGGACCACACGTGGACGCCAGGAAGTCGGACTTGTTGGTGGTGCTGACGTCGGCATACAGCGGGGGCGATGACGGCTCCCATGACCCCACCCAACCATTCGAACCCCTACATATTATATTGTAAAATAAAATATATTGTAACAATATTATTACAATGAATATATTATATTATCACTTAGGTACCTAATTATAAATAGATTATTTATGTGGACCTGAATAGGCTAAGAATGGAATAATTATATCCAATAGTAATTACTAAAATAATCCAACCAGCAGCAAAACCTATCGGACGGCAGCCATAGGAAACTTTGATATATTAATCGATTGTTCTATTTGTGGACTTCTCGAAGCAATAGTTGTATATAGGAACAATATTTCCCGAAGCGGACATATTTTATTATTGTCATAGAAACTATCGACTTTCAGGCTAATAATATAACTAACTACCTATGTATGAAAAATATTTAGGTAGCTGGACGGTTTAGGTATGAAATTATGTATGAAAAATATTTCTGGTGCATGGAACTGTTTAAAAATACCGTGTTACGAACGAACGTACCCAATTATTATATATAATTATTTACAGAATAGACAATATTATGAGAATAAGCCGCAAGCACTTCTGCAGAATGCAATCCTGTAACGGGGAATAGTATTTTGTTTAGTAGTCAATACATACGAGTTCAATATCCTGCGTTATCTACCTGGCAGTAGGTACTATTGTTTGCGAACACAAAATTAACACAGATGAAATGGACTACTTTTGTAAATTAATGAGTTCGGATGAAACAGGTATACCAAATAAGCCATCCCCTTCCATTGTTTTTTTGACAATTGGACAGTGTCCAACATCTTTGTATTTTAACTTTATTATCTATCTGGTTCTTTGTAAATCTGTAAATAATTTATGGGCTAGGGTGGAGTTACCAAAATGGGTGTAATTGGAATTTTTCTTAAATACCTAAATATGAAATTCTGCGAGCGTTACATGGGGCCTTAAGAGATATTAAAATTTATTTAATGTTCTTGAAAATCAAAACAGTTGTGAAATGATAAATAAATGAACTATTGTGAATTTTTCGAAATCTGACGAACAAGCCATAAATCTTCAAAAGAATAGCAATAGGGAAACAATAGCAGGTATTGGTATTGTCTTACGGTGGCACGTGTTATTAACCAATCACGTACCGTGTAAGTATCGAAGGGTTTTGCACAGGTACTTTCTTTTGCTTCTTTGAGTTATCGGCAAATTACAAAAACCAAGATGTTTTTCACGAATTTTAATAAAATATTAATACCTTTCTCCGATCAATTTCAAAGCTCGCAAGAAACTAAACAGAAAAATATACATGCTTGTCATTTATATTCAAATAATCTACAATCAGTCTGAAGATGCATTAACACAACAACAAAGGTCGATGACTCATACTTTGTTCCTGACATCTTCTTTGAACTTTCAAAACACTATAGAAAACATAAAAATGTAATTGAATTCAACGGAATTTATAGTATTTAAAAATTCCCATTATGAAAGGAAATAAGTTGCAATAACTGTTCCAGTAAAAAATTGAGCAAGAATTAATATCCTGTCAGTTATAGTCATATTTATCTAGACAGGTTAACGTAATGAATTTCCAATTAATGTTTCGCCAATAACAATAACACAAGGGTGCATCCATCATAAAAATAATCCTACCCTTTTCTATTGTATTATAGTTTGAATAGATTTGGCCAGTGCTCAGATTTGGGTGAAAATAGTATAGCAACAACTATAGTAATCCCGTTTTATGAAGTCCGCTGAGGTATGAATATTATCTCACTCTAACTTTGCAGAGATATTGAACCTTGTGGTTTTACTTTATTATTATTTATTTTCAATTAATATTAATACACAGTTCATAATAATAATTTAGATTATACTATTTTATTCTCACTAAACCTCATATTCGTAAAGGTTGATCACAGACGTAATAGGTAATATACTCGTATAATAACATTGTAGGTACCTATTTTTTAGTATGTTCTTTAAGCGAAAGCCCTTTGATGTACCTACGCGAAACCCAGGTAAACAATACACCAGCAAACAATAGCAAGGACACCACGGACACATCAAAACAATCGCCATACGGCTGTGTGTTATTACCAAGTCATTATGTCCCTGTAATCCAAGCAATGCCATTTAAGATATCTATTTAAATACTTTTTCCAAGAATCTACTCTTTTAGTTAAGGGTTTTTCTGTGACTGATGGGTGAGCTTGATTAATATAGAAATCTTGGAAATGTCAATTTCGAATTTTGTTGGGTAAACATTATTTTAAGTTAGTTTACATTTGGCTGGCTTGAGTGATAGTTCATTCGTGTTCATCATTAAAAATGAAAAAACGCAGTGTACTAAACGAACAAACGCGACAGTTTGTATTACGTCTTCGCGAGTATTTTGAACAAGAAAAGGCAAACGGTTGGCCTTTAATTTCAGTACAGAATGTTTGTGAACGAGTCGCTAATGTGCTGAAAATTAGCACAAAAACTGTGCAAAGAATAACAAAAGAGTGTCATAGTGTTTCGTGTGTCCAAAATTGTGAAAAACAAGGTAAATTAAAAAGACTTCGCACAAAAACAGTAAATAAAAAAGACTCATTTGAAATCGATGCCATAAGATTCATGACTATTTTACAAGAGGTGAATATCCTACATATCCTATATCCTATCTGTAATATCCTATCCAGTATGGACCAGGCGTCATGGGTAGGCATGGCATGGGAGTGATAAATGATAATGGAAGCCGTCTGATTGGTTTCGCCACACTCCATGGACTCTTAATAGGGGGAACTTTGTTCCCCCACAAGGATATCCATAAATATACTTGGACCTCGCCTGACAGGAGAACAAAAAACCAGATTGACCATCTTCTGGTAAGGGCCAGCAACCGAACTGACCTGCGTGATGTCCGCACCTACCGAGGGGCAGACATGGATACTGATCACGAACTCCTTGTGGGTTCGTTGAGATTCAGATTTACCCATTTCCAGCAGGGGCTGTCTGCCTCTCGCCCGCTGGACATACGCAGGTTAGAGAGTGCTCAGTGTCGTCATACGTACGAGGCTGAGTTACGCACCAGGTTTGCCCCCTTGCAGGATTCACACGGAGCTGTTCCGATTGAGACAGCTTGGAATAGCTTCCGTGACGCCGTTATGGAATCCGCACGTTCTTCTGTCGGCTATAAGAGCAAAAAGAGGCCAATATGGATGTCCGATGGGTCCTGGAGCCTCATCGAAGATCGCCAGAAGGCTAAGACCCTCAGAGACAGCGAAAAAGACCCTCAAAAACTGGCTGCTTTGGTGTCTGAGTACAGAGAGCTGAGCCGCAAGGTGAACCACTCTGTACGAACAGATAAGAGAAGACACCTGGACTCTCAGATACGGCGAGCGCAGTCTGCTGCACTCGGAAATGACTCAAGGACACTTTTCGAAATCACCCGGGAGGTCGGGGGCAGGGGTCAAAAAAGACCCGTGACGGCAATACGAGACTCTCGTGGAGCCACTGTCACTGCCCCCGAACTGATTAAAGGGAGATGGAGGGAGTACTTTGAGTCAATATTAAACCGTCCCGAGCCCTCCTCACCTTACAACTTTGAGGAGGAGTTGGCTGGTCTGAATATACCTCAGGCAACTGGGATATGTGAGGACCCGCCGACATACGAGACGATGGAATTCACGCAGAGCTCCTCAAACAAGGCATAGACACCCTTGGCCAACCACTATTAGATATATTTAAAATGGCGTGGGAAGAGGAGAGGTGCCCAAAAGATTGGCGGAATGGATCCATCGTCGCAATATTTAAAAAGGGGGACCCCCTTGAATGCGGAAACTACCGTGGAATTACTCTGCTGAGTGTTCCCGGTAAGGTATTATCTCAGATATTACTACACCGCATTCGGGGGCCTGTCATGGCTGTCCTGAGAGAGCAACAATGCGGCTTTGTACCTGGAAGGTCCTGCACGGACCCAATTTTCTGTGCCAGGTGCATCTTTCAGCAGTGCAAGGAGTTTAACTCTCCAGTCGCTTGTTGCTTTATAGATTTTGAAAAGGCCTTCGACAGCCCACATAGACCATCGATATGGAAAATTTTAGCTCTGTACGGTATACCTCCGAAGATAGTTAAAATGGTGCAGTCCCTGTACGAAGACTCCGAGTGTAGCGTGAAAACGCCAGGTGGTCCTACTGAAGCTTTTAGGATCACCACGGGAGTCAGACAGGGCTGCGTACTGGCTCCTTTTATATTCATAATTGTCATGGACTTCCTGTTGAGAAAGTCCATGCAAGGAGCAAGAGGTATACCGATAACACAGAGAGATGGTCTAATGGGCGAACTGTGCGATCTGGAGTACGCGGACGACCTAGCGTTGTTCAGTACGACAGTGGAGGAATTACAGCGCAGTGTTTCAAGACTCTGCGACGAAACAGCACGCCTCGGCCTTCGAGTCAATGCCAGTAAAACGGAGCTCATGGCAAATAATGCCTGCCCCGATAAACAGCTACCGATAACCATCGATGGTCACCAGGTCTCCCGGGTGGATAAATTTAAGGACCTGGGAGCAACCATTACCACCACTGGTGACCTCGGGGCTGAGCTCCCGATACGTATCGGTATGGCAAGTGGCGCCTTCAACAACATGACCAAGATATGGAAGGCGTCGGCGTTTAGTGTCGAGACGAAATGTAAACTGTTTGATGCGTGTGTGTTGCCCATTCTCCTGTATGGGTGTGAGTCCTGGCACCTGACTCTGGCCCAGGCACAAAAAGTATCTGCATTCGAAACGAAGTGCCTCAGGAGAATTTTGGGTATAAGATGGTACCACCGCATCACGAACGACGCTATACGCCGGCGCACCCAGCGTGAGCCCATCACCTCTACTATTATGTGGAGGAGATGGACTTGGCTGGGACATGTGTTAAGGATGCCGAATGACAGTTGGCCGAGGAGAGCGCTGTTTTTCCTCCCATCAGGGTCCCGGAGACGAGGAAGACCCTCTCATACTGTGTTCCGCTCCTTCGAGGCAGAGCTGAGGAATCTGGACATGGTGTGGGAGGAGGTCATTAACGTTGCGCAGGATCGAGCGCAATGGAGAGCTCTTGTTGCCTCCCTATGCCCCTAAGTGGGGTCTAAAGGGAGTTTGGATTTGGATTGGAATATCCTACAATACAAAAACTATTGAAATCGCTTAAAGAATCGGATCTGTATGACGGCAAATCTACATCACTAACGACATTAATGAAACATATAGGATTTAAGCATTGTAAAGTAGATAGAAGACAGCATTATTTAGAAAGAAGTGACATACAATTGGCCAAAATAAACTTTTTTAGAAAAATACAAAATGTTAATTTTAATAACGTTATATTTACCGATGAGACTTGGGTCAATGCCAATCATAATTTATCAAAATTCTGGTTTGACGGCAATAAAAAATCAATGTGTAGAGTTCCACTTGGAAAAGGACAAAGAATAATAGTAATACACCGAATACACGCGGGATCCATGAATGGGTTTATTCCCAATTGTCTTTTGGCCTGGAGACTACCACGAGGATTTCAATTTTGAATTATACTCCAAATGGTTTGAGGAACAACTCTTACCAAATATCCCGGCCAATAGCACCATCATTATGGATAATGCCCCGTATCACTCCAAACATAAGGACAAACCACCAACAACTGCATCAAGAAAGGATACAATTATTGAAAGGAATAACGTTCCATGCAGTGACAACTTGAGAAAAATAGAGTTGTTGGATTTAGTAAAAAGGCATAAGCCTAAAGATGCAATATATGTTTTAGACGACATTGCGCAATCTAAAGGTCATACAGTAATACGATTGCCTCCGTATTACTGTGTGTATAATAGTGTGGGCCGATTTTCTTTTTTTCCCTCTATTGCTAACGTAATAGTTATATTTTAGTGCTAAATGCTGTTTTAAATACGTATGCTAAATATGTTTCAATTCGAAAGATATCTTCTATCTCCGAATTGAGCTCATAGTTTTAAGAAATTGTTAAATTTGTCCTATTTTGAAGCAGGTATAAAGAAAGTAAAAATATGTTTAACATAATATTTCTTAAGATTGTATGTCATAAAAATGACGGAATAATCAGTTCTGTATGATATAAAGCATAAAAATGCAATTTTGACGTCAACAAATTACATTGAGTGCCGCGAAAAACATTACAAAATCTCATAAAATGAGAAAAGGGTTACAAATACCAGTATTGTATTTTGATGGCCGTAAAGCCAAAGTTTTAGGCTAGTGATTAGAAAAAGTGGTCAAAAATACAGATGAACAATAATAAAAGAGAGTGCTAAAGGAAACTGATTCTAAATTTATGGAAAATTTGGAACACCGAAACCGATAGAGAGATCGATTGCAGTTTTCTTTTCAAAAGCAATATTTCATTTGATCTTTTACTTGTCGTCTGATGTGATGACAAAAAGTATACAAAATACCAGAAAACATGATTGAATAATTAGCTTGCAGGAGAAAAGACTCATAAAACCATTGGAATGAATTATTTTTTTATTACAAACGACGAGGAATTCCTATTAACCGTTAAGTGTCGATAGGCATAAAGTCAGGTATCTGTCTATACAACGCTCGGCCGGCGTCCATACAATTAGTATGGAAGTTTCGATATTGCGTATAAATTTTGGAAAAGAACAATGGATATTTTGTCTAGGGAAATGATATACACATAAAAATTAATACTATTTAATTCGAAAATTATCGCACATAATTTTGGAATGGTTATTACTCTTATTTTTTGGTGAACATTGAACCAGTATGAAATTTAATCACATTGCTGAATAGGTCCGTTCATAGTAAAAGTTTCGTTGTAATGTGTGAATATATCTTTTTTTTTCTTTTTTTTTTCAAAATCCACAGGTTCGTCATAGTGCATTATTGTAGACAACTTTTTTGGTACATTTTATACCGATGTCATAATTTTGGTTAATCCAAAAACTGAAGATTTCTTTATCATCTTTGGAACGTTTAACTTGGAAATTCACATGAATATTTTCTTTTAGGTTCCTGTCAAATTTAGACTAGAATATTTTAGTTTCAAAAATGATTTATATTTTTTTTTCATTTTGCCGGCGCTCACAGCGGTGGCCCATCACTTCTACCATTATGAAGAGGAGACGGACTTGGCTGGGAAATGTGTTAGGATGCCGAATTAGAATTGGCTAAGAAAAGGGGGAAGACGTGGAAGACCCTTTCACACCGCATCCCATACGTTCGAAGCAGAGCTGAGTGATTTGGGCATGGTGTAGGAAGAGGTAATTGAAGCCGCGCTCTTGTTGCCTCTCTATGCCCCGAATTGGGGTCAAAAGGGAGTGAGTATTGATTGATTGATTTTAGTTTCAAAAATAGTTAAGGTGAATATGTCTCCCAAGTTAATGGCACTCCCAGTTTCTAAAAATATGTCAGTAGGTTTCAGTCAACCGATTCCGACCAATCTGAGACAAGCTAGCCCCGGTGAAAAAATAGTTAGAAAACTCTGACTCGACCGGTAATGCAGCCTGGAACCTTTTTTTCGCAAGTTATCACTATACCACTAGGCTCAGTAAAGTTTATGAATATAAAAATTATTAGTTGTATCTTGATAACAAATAAAATACAAACAACATAATTTGTATTGATACCAACATTTTGCAGGTATTCTAGTTATGTAGACATAAAACACTTCACACTTCCAAAATATTATTTTTACTATAAAAACCGTAAATTACAATACAATATATAATAATAATTATTATTATTATTGCAATGTGTTTATAGAATGAAAGTAAAAGCAGGTATACACGTCCAAATTCCACGAAATACAGATAATACCTGGCCATTTACATACAATTAGTATGGGAGCCCGGCCGGCACCCAATAGACAGATAACGAACTATTTTACAAAATGGGTATTATTTATGAATAGACGGCATATTGTTTAAAAATAAAAATAGAACAGCAAAATAGACACCCCATTAGAGGAATACCTGGAGTCCCAATAAAAAATTCCAAGTTTTACCTATTGAAACAATGGAGGGAATTTCCGAAATGCTCCAGCGGCGTCGTTTATACACTTAACTGTTAAAGGAGTCGCCGGTAATCTAGAAAAAACGTTAAGTAACAATTATTTCGGTTTTTGTATAATATGTTGATGGTGCTTTCTCAAATCATCATACAAATTCTGACCAAATTGGAAAACATCTATAAAAATGTAAAAAAAAAAACAATTGATATGTTCCAGGTGATTACAACAAAAACTACTATTTTATCATTTCAAGATCTACGAAAAGATTAATTATGGTTATTCCAAATTATCACAGTCATAGCAATAGCAACATTTTCTAATGATTAAGGCATCAGAGCTCCAGGAAAAATGTTCCATGATAGATTGCTAAACTAAGCTAATAGGATTCTGCGACTGCGTTTCTTTCAGAAAATCTGATGGCCCTAAGTTATCTTTATTGTTAATGTTTGTGCGCTGACTTAGTTCCCATTTAAGATGGATCCCGTTACCTATGGAAGTTTAATTTCTTATCCATATATTTATTGGATGAACAAATCTGTAATATAAACTTCTTCTTCTTCTTCTTCTTAATTTAGGCCTTGTGGCCTGTAATTCAAGGGGTGGGGTTGGCCTCCTGCGAGGTCGATTCCCAGCTATCCTTCCACCTTTTTGGTGGTCTGCCCGGGAGGCGTCTTCCATGGGGTTGGCCGTGCAATGCCATGTGAGGGAGTCTGGTTGAGTCCATTCTCCTCACATGTGCATACCAGAATCTTCTTCGTTGTCTTCCCCATCTTACTATGTCCTCGACCTCGCATATTTCCCGTACCCTCGTATTTCTGACTCTATCTCTGAGGGTCTTCCCGGCTATGCTCCTGAGAGTTTTCATTTCTGAAACTCTCAGCGCATTTTTAGTTACAGTGGTATCGGCCCTGGACTCGATCCCGTATGTCATAATGGGTCTGACACAAGTTTTATAGATCTTTATCTTGCTGTTGATTCGCATATCAGGGTTCTTCCATACGGAATTTCTAAGGCATCCTGATATTGAAGCAGCCTTGTTGATTTGACCCAATATTTCTGTCGGTAGATCGGTCTGCCCACACAAGTCAGTCCACTCCGAGGTATTTGAATGTAGTGACCTGTTCCACGGAGACACCTTCCACAGATACGCTGCAACCCACTGGAGACCGAGAGAAAACCATGCTCTTAGTCTTCGTCACTGAGATAGTCATGTTGAAATGTTGACTTGCTTGATGAAAAGCTTGTAGAAGTGACTGTAGGTCCTCCTCAGTTTCAGCGAATATTACCGCGTCGTCCGCATAACAGACAATATCGATAGTCTGCTCTCCCAGCCTATACCCTTTTCCAATCACTTTTACCTCTTCCACAATCTCATCCATAATAAGATTGAAGAGGAATGGGCTCAAGCTGTCTCCCTGTCTGATGCCGGTGCCGACTCTGACAGGATTTGAGAGGTGCCCATCGACCCTGATTCTAGTATTAGTGTCAGAGTTTAGTTGTCCGATGATGTTGACTATTTCTGGGGGGCCTCCTCTTTCAGTCAGTATGTGTATGATATCAGTGAGCCTAGCTCGATCGAACGCTTTAGTAAGATCTATGAAACACGCGTAAGCTGGTAGATTATATTCGATTGCCTTTTCTTTTATCTGCCTCACTATAAATACTGCGTCTGTTGTGGAACGGTTTTTACGGAAGCCTTGTTGCTCTTCCTTATTACTGATAATTATCTCCAATTTAGATGTCAGGATCTGTGTGAAAAGCTTCAGTGTTGAACATAGCAAGGAGATTCCTCTATAATTGTCCGGATTAGTTTTTAGTCCTTTTTTGAATATAGGGACTGTAATGCTGGTTTTCCATTCAGTAGGTATATTTGATCCTAACAGAATTTTGTTATATAATTTGAGCAATTCGTGCATTAAGGATTCTCCAGCGTACTTGATCAGTTCATTGCTTATGTTGTCTACTCCAGGTGCTTTTCTGTTCTTAAGCTTCTTTATTGCTCTAGTGATTTCCTCCATATGAACCTCATCCACATCATCAATGCTCATAATTTCCAGTCGGTTTTCTTCATCAGGTTGGTAAAGGTTTTGAAAATAAGTCTCCCACTCCTGAACAGGTATTTTGTTTGTTTGCACATATTCATTCACTGGTTTCTTCTTATTTCTGAGCATTTTCCATACTTTCCTCTGTGCCCCATACAGATCTTTTTCCATGTCCTTGGTAAACTTTGTCCAATAGTCGCGTTTGATCTTTCTTATCTCCGAATTAACCCTGTTTCTTATACTAACATATAATTGATAATTCTGTGGAGAAACGGCGCTTTTGTATTTTAGGTATGCAGATCTTTTTTCTGCCGCGAGTTGTTTTACGTCATTTACGTACCATGGCTTTGTGTTTTTTCTGCCATTAAGATTGACCCTTCGCACACCTAATGCTTCCTGGGATGCGTTATGAATATTTTCCCTTATTTTATTCCAGGCCATCTCCACATCGTCTTCCTCCATAATAGGATTGTGTGTTATACACTCAGCTATAGTTGTTTGATAGGTAGTTCGGTCACCGGAGTTTTCTAAATTTTCAATGTTTAGTTTATCGATATAGTGAGGGGGTTTATTTTGGCGATTTGGTCTGCCTATTCTGATTTTACCTAAAATAAGCTTATGATCAGAGCCTATATTAGCCGATGACAGGGCTCTCACATCAAGAATTTCTGACGGATGTATCTTTCTATTAGTGATAATGTAATCAATTACTGATCTTTCTCCCCTCGTGTTTTCGAAAGTGTACATGTGCTGTGGTTTGTGTGGAAAGAAAGTATTATTTATTCTAAATTCGTTATGGGCACAGAATTGTACGAGAGCATATCCGTTAGTGTTATTGGTAGTTTCATTGAATCTTTGCTTAATTCCATTAAGTTCCTGATTTCCTATTCTTGCGTTTAGGTCTCCAAATATTATTATTTTGTCATTTTGTGGAGTGATATCTATCACTTCTTGAAGTTTGGAGTAGAATTCATCAGTATCCTCTTGTGGTTTTGATATATCGGGGGCATATACACTTATATAATGGGTGAGAGAGTTGCCAATTTTTATTGTTAATTTAAGGATTCTATCATTTACGTAATCTATTGTTTCTATGTGGTCTTCGTACCTTTCGTGAATAATTATTCCCACGCCAGAGCTGGCTCGTTCTTCTCTTCTTTTCCCACTGTATATAAATATATAGTTAGAATGTTTAGAGGTTCCCTGGCCTTTCTTTTTAGTTTCAGATACTGCACATATGTCAATATTATGGTTGTCAAGTTCCATGATGATCTCTTGGTCTCTCCTATTCCATGATATAATGTTCCAACATGCGATTCTAACACTGCTTCTATTCTTCCATCGTTGTTTTTGGTCTCGTTTCCGTTTGCGCGCTTTGGTCATGTCCGGGTTCAGTCCTGGGTCCGAGGCTTTCCGAGGGTCCGAGGCTTTTAATATAAACTGTTATTACTAAAAGAATAGCTATTTCGCTAAAACTACACTAGTAAGAGAATAAGCCGCTCGCCGGATAGTGAAAGCTCGTAACACCCGAAAACACGTACCTATGATCCTTTAAGTACCGAAGGGAAACTTTGAAGCATCCTTTTACGAGAACTACGTTATAGACAGACAGCAAATTGTAACAGAAACACCAATCGACAAAGTATCCGACGAGGATTTACGGCATTCATTAGATACAATGGCGAAGATGAATAAATACAGTTTCATGAATTTTCCGTGTCATATTGAAGGAGTTTGACGATTTTTGAAATTGTCAAAGAAGCCTCACCAACTTTAAGTAGAAATTTATCAAGAGAAGAGTTTACACGGTTTTGTTAATTGTTGATTTAGCCAGATTAGGTGTAGTTTCGAAGTTAGGTAGATTAGTTTAGCGGAAATCTAGTTACTATTAGCCGCGATTGGGAAGATCCCATCACATAACATAAGAATCAAAAAAACATTTAGAAAAACGACGCTGTCTGACGTAATGTGTCGAATCGACGCTGCCGCCATATCGCCAAAGAGAAAAATTCGAAAGTAGTAAACGAAGTCTGTTTGTCTACGAAACTGTACTTCGTTTTCGAAGATTTCGCCGTGGCGATAATAATTTACTCGTTTTCTAATATTGTCAAGGAAACGAAACGTTCTCTAATAAGGAAACGAAATGTTCTCAATACTTTCCAACCTTTTTTCTCTATTTTTCATTAATTATTAAATTTCTACTTGTTTCATACTTGAGAGTTTTCGACATGTTGAACATGTTGAGAATTCTCATGATCAAGAGTTTCGGAGACAAACATTACCACCTAATGGCGAACGTTATTAACGTAAAGTGATCACACTAAGCCAGCCTTCGAAATTACAGTAGAAGACGGTCGTAAGCCCGTAGTGGTTTGTTCCATTTAAAAATCGAACATTAGTATAATGAATTTTTAGAGTCATTAGTTGTTATTTTTTCTTTAAGTTCTCTAATAAACAAATTCCATGTGAAATGAAAGTATTAATATATAAAAATCTATGGGTGGCTCTCAAAAATGGTGCATATTGTGTCAGGTATGATATATTTATAAAAATAAAAATTTAGTGAATATAAATAAGTACAGTGTTTGGCATTTTACCGAACTTTTCGGTATTTTAGCACCATGTTCGGTGTTCGGTATGACGCAAATTTTACGGTATATTTTTAAAAGTAATTTTTCAACCAGCTCTTTTTTCTTATAACGTTTTTCTTTTTTTAGTGAATTTTCATATTTCTAGAGATACCAAATTTTGAGAATCACCTTTTTTTTGGTAAAATTTTAAAATAAAATAAAAAAAAATCTTTCAGATACCAAGTGGGAACACTGGTTCGCTATTTTTTGGGAAAAAAACCTGGCAACCCTGATTTTATGCAACAATATGTATTGTTATTGATGATTCACAACGAGTTCTTTAAAAATCACTTCATGAAGGCAGGATGAAGTTCGATGGGTCAGCTAGTTGTGGATTAAAACTACTAAGTATATAGTAAATGCCAAAAAAAAATACAAACTGACGTTTTTTTTAATAAAACGTCGATAAATGGAGGTATAAAATATTATTACATATTTTTAATTTAAAATAATGTGAGAAATATGTCTCGAATGCTGAAAAAACAACATATTATTTTTCTACAAAGAATTCTTATCGTTGCAAAGATGGCGGCGATTTGTCGAAGATTTCGCCAAAGTGTCAAAATAAAAGTGTTTGTCTACGAATAACGTACAAAATGTATGGCGTCGTCGAGCGTCGAAAGAAATCGTGACGTCATGGAAGCGAATTCGAAATATCGTTTCTAATGAACTGTCTTTATGTGGTTTTGTCTACCAAATTGACCCATTGGCGAAAAGTTCGTTTGTAGTCGATCGTCAAATGCAATTTTGTCTAGGCCCACCTTCTCCGTACTCGCGCGCCTCGGCACTTTTAACCTAAAAAGGTCTCGACTTCTCGTTGGATAGTCATGCACTTCAAAACTAAATTTCACATTATCTAATAAATATTGTGGCACCACTTTGTTCTTGATTTTATAAACTACTAGCTAATACCCGTCTTGCCTAACGTATGTAATTCCGATTGTCAGGATTGATTGGTAGGTAATTAAACAGGTTCTAGTCTAGCTTCTCCACAGACTACTTATAAGTATTAAGCTTCTCATTGCTCAACAGACCTCTATAACTGACATAAGCACAGAAAAAGAAGAATTACACTTTCACAATTCATAAAAAGAGAGAAGAATAACACTTTTAATGTTTATAAAAAGAAAGAAAAAAAATTGTAGTCTGCCAATCACAAGGAAAAAAACTGCATTATAATAATACTAGTTTTTTAAAGGCGCCCGTGGCGCCCCTGGCCGGAGAGATGAAAGTTCACCAAAAAAAGGGCATTTTGTAGTCGCCAATTCTCGTTCCGAGTAGCCCAAATGACGATAAATCGCCCACGTTGGCAACACTTAATAATATTAGTTAGTATACCTGTATGTTCCACACATTCCATTACAGTATATTATATTATCTATGGTATGTTCAACGCGCGTGCGCATAACGGCAAAACGCTATTGGTTGCTCAGAAGCATCCCCGATCCGCTGGATCAAAACTTGTTTGAGGGTTCGAGTGGCGCGCCATCTAGCGGCGTTAATGACATCAGTCAGTCAGTCAGGCAGGCAGTCAGTCAGTCAGTCAGTCAGTCAGTGAGTCAGTGTTCAAGACAAATATTATATAGATGTTACATCTCATACTTGATTCAATTTCACTGTTCAATAGAAGGGAAAACTTTCCTTTATTAATATGCAAGTGTTACTCTCAATGTGGTTTGAGTCTTGACTATATTCCCTAAACCCTCTACCTATGTGTAGAATGGTAAAAATTGAATATTCATTTCAATGTTGATAAAATGTGTTTTATATGGTTTGAATTACATTAATTTCTATTTCAAAACAATCTTGAATCTTTAAAATACATTTTTATTCAGTCAAATTTTGGTTCTAAGCAACATTTACATGAGTAATTTTGTTTTTAAAAGATGACCTTCTGTGTTTACGGAGATTTTACTATGAAGATTTTATAATTTTAGAAATTTATTAATTACAGTAAATATACCTATTTGAGATTTTGTAAAAATTTGTATCTTTGATTACCATAAATATACCTGCAAGGATCCACGACGATTAATTAAAATCCAATGCAAAACCTACGGTTTTATGCTCCAACAATATACAAAAAATAAATATACAATATTAAATAAATAAACATTACTGAATTATTATATAGATTATATTTCAAAAATTTGATCAATTATAAGTACTTAATTAATCTAAATAATAAAAACTGCTGAAACAATTAAAATATCTCTCTCCATTAAAAATATTGACTAAAAGTAGACATGAATTACCATAAATATACCTGCAAGGATCCACGACAATTAATTAAAATCCAACGCAGAACCTACGGTTTTATGCTCCAATATACAAAAATATAAATATATAATAACAAAATAAACAAACATTACTGAATTATTAGGTATGTAGATTATATTTCAAAAATTTGATCAATTATAGGTACTTTATTCATCTAAATAATAAAAATTGCTGAAACAATTAAAATATCTATCTTCATTAAAAATATTGACTAAAAGTAGGCATGAATTTTCTAAAGACTGTTCAAGTTAAGCTTCTTTCTATGGAATTTATGTATATAATAAAAGGAAACTTGTCTTTTCCTATAAATACAACGGTAGTAATATATTAATTATAATCAGTGTAGCTCCTGAATCAATGTATTGTATTACGTAAGAAAGCATCTATAAAACTTTGATTCCTCCAAAAATAGAACCCAGGTCCTCATGATCAGAAGTCGATATCTAATTATTAAAACTTAATGCACACAACTGTTGAAGAACAAATTTCAAGGTGCACGTCAAGTTTTAAACCAGCATCTAGCTCTACATAAACTGATAATTTCCTCTAGATGTGATTGTATAGAAGAATGCTGAGCATATCACGTATTGACAGGGTGTCTATAGAGTCCTGGAAATGATACAAAAGTAAAAAGAGAGCTCCTGACCACTGTCAATGCCTCATACTTTGGCTAAATTCTCATTACGCTGTGATGAATAAGTTCAAATGTATATACTTCACTGGTGTATGTTTCGTAATATATTGTCCTAAATAAATAAAGTATTCCCTCTTCCAACTTAAAATTCAAGGAAAAAAGTGGTTTTGAACAGAAGAGAGTCTTCTGAGAGAAGGCTGGCTCAAAATCATGAAAAGTTTGCAGTGATGGTCACCAACTTCAGTTAGGAGTACCACACGAAGAAGATATTTTTATACGTCGAAGCATGATTAATTTATAACAACTAATAAGTCTAACAATTCATTACTGATGTTCCATTTAAAAATGGAATAAAGCACATTGTGGGACATAATAAATTTATAAAGTATTTTATATGAAATTGACTTGCTAATAAGACCATCATGTTATCTTCTTGCATCTCAAATTTACAGAATATCTTTTTAATAATAATGAAGTAAGTTGTGTTAAAATGTCACATTATTTGATAGTTATTTTAACATTAACATAAATATATTGTGTAAAAATACTTATAAAACTCCATGAATTCTCATAATTTCTTTTTGCTGTTGGCATCATTTTTAAATATTAGTGGTGTTTGAAAGAATATATTATTATGTTTGATGAAAAAAAAAACATTATGTTATTTCATTTAGTATATTTCTGGTTATGAATAAAACAATTGTTTATTTCATTTCAGTCATTTGACAATATTATGTCATTGTGAGATCTAACAGATAAAAAAATAAAATAAAAAAATTCCTATACAAATGAAAAAACGGGGTTAGTTGATAGAAACTCGCCCTCTGTATGTTGATTCCGTGATGTCTGTTATGTTAAGTTTTTATGTATTGTCACAGCATATCTTATCCGTATGACAGCCAGTTCATTATTACTGATTATGACTTAATAGTTGTATTTTTACATTTCAAACTTGGCAAACATTGAATATTTTTCCTCCTGATTGAACTGGTAAATTTTTAGGTTCTTTAATCTGTAACATAACATTAATGAGTTATACACACAAAATTAATAGAATTAAATAATGATAAGTATGTAACGTAACATACCGATTTTGGTTGATCTTCTCTTGAAATATGTGTTTTTACGTTTTAGATATTCACCGGTTAGTTGTTATTGTTGAAAATGCTGCCGAGCCTGTAAAAAATATAGTTACACAAAAATTTGTCAATGACATTATAACCATAATGTCAACTAATTATTAATATCCTATTGTTTTGAAACAAATAAATATGCTTACCAGTAGATTGTCCATTAATATTCCTGTTTGTTATTTATAATTAAAAAATAACCAGAAAAATAGAAAGTTTTTTACATCTCATTCGTTTGTATTATTTAATTAGTTTTTTGACAACAAAATAAGAAGTGTCAATGACAATGAATCCATAGGGCATAGACAACGCAACAAAATATTTCTTTTTTAGCGCTTCGTTTTCGAGCAATTCGGCTGGATAATAAAAAAAGTTTTGTAAAAAATACGTAGGTGTGTATCGTAAGTAATTTGAGGTAAGTATTTTTTATTAATTTTAAGAATATATTATTCACACAAAATACACATTTAAAAAATCATTATCTTTCACAATATTTCATTTTAATCATAGTCTATGGATTCACGGTTGTCAATAATTTTGACACATAGGCGATGTAAACAAAACAAAAAGTAAATTTAATTTTTGTTCGAAATTTGAATAAGATTGAATAAATTATAATATAGGAATATTATTGCTGCTGTTTATTTTTTTCTAAGTAGGTACCTACTTTATAATATTAAATTAATGAAACTGCACATAAAATATTTTGTTGTGAATTATGTAGATAAAAATATGATTTGGCATTTACCTTGCATCTAATGTACCCATGACTGTATGTTTTTAATTTGATTTCTTAATTGTTATTGATTTCATTGTGATTTTATTCATTTAAATACTTTTAAAAAATACCTGTAATAAAAAGAGTGTTGATTTTGGCTACTTATAGGTGTATTATATACCTACAATAACTTTAATTAATGTACACAATATTACATAACAAAAATTATGTGGAAGATGAAATGATATTATATGTCGTATCATAATAATATTGTATTTATTCTAGGATGAATGATTTGTCACAAACCTTGGAGGGAGGCTTCCAATCAAACCTCTTACTGGCCGCTGTCTTTGAAGAATACTTCTTTTAACACGATTGGTTTAAAGTTAAGTATATGACACCCTATGAATATTTTTTCAAAATAATTTTCACACCAACAATAGGACCATGAGTCCAAATTTTTAACAATACTTTTATAATATGCAGGATAAAATCAATAAGCTAATGTGGTTTTGAGTTTATTTACATACTAATTTAGACACAATGTAATACCGCTGTTGAGTGTGATTAATTTCAATACAAATATTATATTTCTAAATTATTATGTGGATAAAACAAACGTTTTATTAAACTGATTAAAATCCTGAAGCCATTTAAAGATTCTCAATTATTGTCAATTTTATTTCTTTCTCTCAACAATTCTGTCAAGTTCACTGTACGTTATGATCTAATTTATCGGCTACTGTTTTACCGACCAGTTTGTTTATGGAATGTTCATACCAATTTCAACGATGATTTTAAATTTAATATTTTTCAACGATGAATTTAAGATTTAAACTTTATTTATATTTCAGAAATATAAAATGATTCAACAATTATTTTTAAATTATTTAATACCTATCTACATTAGAATATTATTTTATCAGGCACCTACATAATTACTTATCTATTACAGTGGCTACGACGCTTTGTAAAAAGTATGGCCATAAATTTTCTAAAATATGTCAATTTCAAAATGGAGGAATGATTTTTACAAAATTTTGCATTAAATCTTTATTTATTGAGAATAATAAGATTTGAATAACATTTATATGTATAACAAATCAATCTCCAATTATTTTATTACATTTTCATACAGTAATACCAAGATTCCATTCTACGTTTACATGAGTAATTTTGTTTCCAAAAGATGGCTTACTGTCTTTTGTGAAAAATTTGTATGAAGATCTTAAAAAAATAAAGTTTTTTAAATAGCTCTAAATATATTAATGTTAATTTATCAAAGAGTATTTAAGAACGCTCTCTGGAATTTTGCACGGCTTTTCGCATATTAATATCTGACCTTTACGTTTGTTTTCTATGATTGATGCTGTTACAAAAATATATATATATAAACGGACTAAAATATTATGTAGATATATGCTTATGGTATAAGGCGCCTATAAAGAAATGTTAAGATCCCTCAGCCATGTCCTGGCTTCGGTCGTCAATTCATGTAAATCTCCCATCGCTCCCTGAAACCCATACAGCGGACATGACCCAACGATATGGCTGGTAGTCTGAATCTCCTCGCCACAGCTGCAGCTGGGGTCGTTGGAATATACCCATCTGTGAAGTCCAGATGCACTTTTACCGCAGTCTGACCGGATGCGATTCAAGGTAGTCCATTCTCTGCAGTCCAGTTCAAATCCGGCAACTCTTTTTGATGGGTCCGTTATGAGATATTTGTTCCTCAGATTTACATTGCTCCACTCTGCCCTCCAGGCCTGTTCGGCTGAGGACCCATTGCTCTCCAGTGTCCCAAAAGGCTTTCTAGACCTGAGTCTGGTGCTCGGAGGGTTAGCCAAGGCCAAGTTCAGCAAGAGGTGCCATTTTTCGCCCTTGACCATTCTCTCAGTGTATGCGCATTTCTGCGGAGATGTGGGGGTTCTATGTTGTAAAGAACGGGCAGCCACTGGACTTGGGTTGGCTTTAAGACGCCGGTAATCGTTCTCATAGTGGTATTTAGTTGGATATCCACTTTATCGACATGAGCACTGCCACCCCACACAGGGGCACAATACTCAGCCGTAGAATAAACCAGTGAGATACCCGCTGTCCGCAGTGTGCCAGCATTTGCTCCCCACCTGGAACCTGCCAATTTCTGGATTATATTGTTTCTTGCTTTGAGTTTTGCACAAAGCACTTCAATCTGTCTCCTATATGTCAATGATCGGTCCAGAGATATACCAAGATATTTAAGGATAGATATTTATTTTATAAACTAAACAGAAAACATTAAGATACAGCATCCTTCTCACATTCACATAGTTCAACTTTAACATCATATCATCCACTCTAGTATACCTGCCACACCCCAGCACAACTCTCATCGCTCTGTTCTGAGCCACCTGTAATTTATTTAATTCGGTTTTATTTGTCATGAACAACACGGAAGAGCAGTACCCGATATGTGGCAGTATTATTGCATTACACACCAACTTTTTTGAATTCACATCCATCTTTTTTCTTATTCTAGCTAAAATCCTATCTTTTTATTCATTTTTTTAATAAGATATTCCAAATTTGCCTTGAAATTTAACTTATTCATTCATTTCGGGCTTTGTAAAAGTAATATTAGTTTTATTAACAAATTTATCAAAGAATTTTACATCATTATTAATTTGAGTATTTTTAGTATTACTATTTGTGGTTTCAGTTAATTCACTAAGTTTTTTAAGTTTTTTACATTGAGTTAAGTATTTTTTATGAACAGTATTATTAACATTTAGCATTACTTTATTATTTATATATTCAAATTCTATAGGGTTGATTCTACTGATTAATTCACAACGGGTAAAATAAAGTTTTTCGCCTACCTCATCTCGTGTGCTGTACCACCGTCTAGACTCCATCTCCAGCCATTTGCGTCGAGCTGCTTCTATGCTGGATTTCGCTGCTCTGGTCTTCTGCCTCGTAAAGATGGTGATGAAACTAGGTGTTAGGTTTCTTCTATGGCATTCTCGAACAAACCAGAGGTTTTGTGAAGCTAGAATACTTTCTTATTGTTCCAGGTGAAGGCCCACATACATCGGCAACCTTTTCGCAACTACTTGCAACACGCTCAATTTCGTCTTAAATTGAATGTGTCCCTACAAATATTTTTTTAAGTTCTTAGATACCTACTTACTCGTAACATTAATAACAATTAATTTTGTAACCCCTTTCTCTGTTTTTGTTTTTTATTAAATTATTAGTTTAAAGTTATTATTAAAAATAAATATAAAAATTATATAATCAATTTTAGTAAATTCAAACAAATTATAGAAAAATATATTGTCATTGTTAATCTATTCTTGATTCCTGTAACTTATAGTTTAATTATCTTTGCGTTGTATAAATTTATTAGTCAAATATTGTCATTTTTTTTTTATTTATTTATAGAAAGAAAAGGGGAAAAAATCAAATATTGCAATTTTAGTAAATTCAAACATAATTAAGTATTGTTACTGTTAATCTGTTCTTGATTTCTATTCATTATATTCATTTTTGCTTTATATAAATTCATTAGTCAATTACTATCCTTTTTTATACATATATATATATAAAAAAAAAAATAGGTAATTATAACAATTTTTTTTTCATAATTAATAAAATAATAAAAAAATAATCAATAAATTCAAAATATTATTATTGTCAATCTACTTATTCTTTTCAACTTATAATAAAACCTTTATCTTGCTTTATATAAATTCATTAGTCAAATATAAAAAAAAAAAAACAAATTAAAATTGTTAATTTTATACCATATGTTTACAACCTCTGCCTATCTGTGTGCGTACCAATAATATTTTGTATTCGTTTTAAGCTTTAGTTTCTAAGTCACCTGTGACCATGCAGGACCTGTTCCTGCGAAACTAGTCAGGTAAATAAATATAGTGGAATAACAAATCAATTGTTTCATTTAAATTATTTTATTAACATTTCCTCCGATGAAGCATCAGCGAACACTGTTTTTTGTTTTCTTTCATTTAGGTAATCTTTTATCCAATTGAGTTCAGTATTTCTAATTCCTATAATATCTAATTTTTTTATCAGTCTTTTCCTGTCGATCGTTTCAAAAGCTCTTTTGAAATCCAAGAACACCGCTATCACTATTTTATTTTCGTCCAGACTTTCTTTCCATTTGTGTATAACGTAGTTTATTGCTGTTTTTAATTGCGGAAAGGTGAAGTTGACATTTATTGGGTCAGCTTAGGGGTTTTTTCGTTATCATTCTTTACCCCACAGGAATATTGCTTCATGGCTTCCTCTCATTAATATAATAAGGCCTTATTCCAATTCCTCATTTGTTAATACCAATCTTTTATATATTTTTTTCAGGAAATCGTTTTGGACTCATGCAGAGCAAATTGGCCATTTTGTCCATACTGAGAAATTTCAACATTGAATTGTCTCCGAAAACTCAACTACCATTGGAGTTCGACAAAAATACACTCCTTCTCTATACAGCTGGTGTCTTGGTGCTCAAATTGAGCGAAAGGAAAATTTGAGCACAGTTTTATTTTGCTTGTCAATTGTGTAATTTGTTGCGAGATATCGGCCTGGGTAAAAGTCACTTTAGAGGGTACAACAAGGGCAATTAATATTTTGCATTACATCGTGATGTATCATGAGGGATTATACCGATATTTTTATATTTAGTATAATATAGCATTGTATTTAATTTAGTTTTTTTTTTAATAATTTTTATACAATGATGTATGCTTTATATGCTATATTGTGATTTAATGAATAAATGATTTGAAATAATAATAATATTAATTTTAATATTTAGAGCAAATATAAGGAGATGCTTCTGTTGTTTCGTAATCAAGAACCCTTTCTTCGACCTTTATTGCCAAAATTAAAAAGTTTTCCAATTATCGAACAAATTATTTGTCGGGTTGGTAATATTATTTTAGATGATTTAAACTCTTGTCAAAATTTACAAGATGTTCACTATATTCTTTATTGTGCAGAGGCTACTTGCATAACTATTGTAAAAATTAAATTTAATCGAAATCAAAACATCATTGAGCGTTCAAGTACAAGTTGGTCAAGTTCAAGTTGTCAAAAAAGACTAGAAAATAGAATTACTAAATTTCACCACATAATTGGAAAACTTGCATCATTTAATTCTGGAAACCATAGACCAAGATTAAAATTATTTGTTGAGAAAATTTTTGATATCGAAAAAATATATTCAATTGATAACTTTAATTTAAAAATAATAGAAAAAATGACCTTTTTAAAAAACGAGTCTTGGCGTTAGCTAAACGGATAAGAAGATTTAAAGAAAGGGTTCAAAGGAAAAAACAGAACCATCTCTTTTCCTATAATCAAAAAAAATATTTTACAAATCTTGAAGATTCTAATTTCAAAACAGATAATTTACCTAATCAAGATGATATGGAAGCTTTTTGGAAAAATCTTTGGTCGAATTCTATATCCCATAATACTAATAGTGATTGGTTAGAAGAAATTAATTCTAAATATCAAAAAATTTTAATATAAATTTGATTGACGTTAAAAATGTATTAAAAAAAATACAAAATTGGAAATCTCCGGAAAAGATGGGCTACAAAACTTTTGGATTAAAAAATTTACAAATTCACATATAATTTTGGCAAGACAATTTCAATCTGCAATTGAAAATTTGGACTTTCCTTTCCAGATTTCTTAACAGAAGGATTAACCCACGTGATCCCAAAAATCAATATTGCTTCAAATCCAAATAACTTTAGACCAATTACATACTTACCAACAATTTATAAACTTTTGATATCTATAATTTCAAACAAAATTCATTCATACTTAATCGAAAATGATATTTTTATCTGTCAGACAAAATGGATGTAAAATGGGATCTCGTGGCACAAAGGAATTGATAGACAAGGAATTAATAGACAATATTATTTATGAGCAGGTGAAACTTAAAAAGAAAAATATCTCTATGGCATGGATTGATTACAAAAAAGCATATGATTCAGTCCCACATTCTTGGCTAATAAAAGTTTTGGAAATATATAAAATTAACAACGAACTCGAAGAATTTCTAAAATTTTTGAAGTCAAAATGGAGAACAAAAACATCTGTTCTCAACCTTCTGGAAAATATATAACTGATTCAATCCATATCAATAGAGGGATTTTTCAAGGCGATAGTCTAAGTCCGCTTTGGTTCTGCTTAGCTCTAAATCCACTGAGTAAATTATTGGATCCTCAAATTGTGGCTATCAATTAAAAAGGTCTGGTTGTAAATTTAATCATTTGCTTTATATGGATGATTTAAGATTATTTGGTAAAAATTCAGATGAATTAGAAAAATTAATAGAAATTACAAAAAAAACAGTGATGATATAAAAATGGAATTTGGCTTAGAAAAATGTGCAAAAATTAATGTTCAAAAAGGAATTATCCGAAACAACAATCAAAATAGTTCAACATCAGTTTCAAATATTCCTCTTTTAGATAATCAAAATTACAAATATCAACAAAATCTGGATTATGACCTTAAAATTAGAATGAATTAAAATGAATTTATTAAAAGATTTAAAAAAGTTTAGAAAAGTTTTCTTTCAGGGAGAAATAAAGTTATGGCCATTAATTCATGGGTTATACTGAAAATATTGTATTCTTTTGGAATCATTAAGTGGAACCAAACGGAATTAGACAGGATCGATTTAAGGGTGCGTGGTTTGCTCACGCAATACAGGATGCATCGCCCAAGATGTTCCTTGATGAGACTATATTTACCAAGGAAGATAGGTGGTAGAGGCATGTTAAACATCAAAAACATGAATAACAAAGAAAAAAACCTACTGCGGTCTTACTTTATCTCATCAAAGAACAAATTGGTTTATGAAGACCTCATTGCGTGTGATTTGAAGTACACACCGTTAAATTTATCAAATCCTGTTTCGCCACCGATAATTGGGGTACAAGATCGGGTTGATATATGGAAAGGCAAGTCTCTCCACGGTCGATTCTTCGATACTTTAAATGCATCTAATGTAAGTCTTAAAGATTCGACTGGATGGTTGAGGTTTGGTGAACTATTTAGCGAAACAGAAGGTTTTGTCTGTGCAATACAAGACTAGGTCATTGTGATACATAATTGTAAAATATATTTAATTTAAAACACCTAATATCATTGATAAATGTCGTGTATGTGGACAAACGGGAGAAACACTCAAACATATTTTGTCTGGGTGTCCTCTCCTATGGGGTTCTGAGTATTTGCACAGACATAACGATGTAGCTAAAATAGTTCATCAAAAACTTGCCTTGAAATATGGTTTACTCGATTTTGAAGTACCTTATTATAGGTACACCCCAATTTCGGTATTGCAAAACAATAATACAAAGTTATATTGGGATATACCAATACAAACTGACCGAACGATTAACGCAGTTCTGTTGTCCTCATGTAGGATGTTAAGAAGGTTCCTTTCTCTGTAGTTCGAAGATCTCTCATGATTACATTACATCGTGATGTATCATGAGAGATAATACCGATATTTTTATATTTAGTATGTAGCATTGTATTTAATTTTTTAATTATTTTTTTATACAATGATGTGTGCTTTATATGATATATTGTGATTTAATGAATAAATGATTTGAAATAATAATAATAATATTATTTAAAATTGGTTGAGTTATTCCGAATCTCGTCCGTAATTTCGTCCCGCGTGAAACACATTTTATACACAAAATGTGTTTCACACATGACAAAACTGTTCTAACTATGGAAAATATTTTCATACTATATTAACAACTAGCTTTCCCTATAGAAGTTGTCCTGTGGTCTAACTATGAATATTTTAATAAGAATTCATAAATAATGATAAAAACGACTTTTAACCATTTGTCATTCACACCCATGTCAGTCATGTCCATCCATTTTTCGCCATTCTTTGTTACAGACTTTCTATTACTCAAGTAAATCTTCACCAATTTATAAGCATTTCCTCTGAAGCCCAAATTGTACAATGAGTGTAATAAGATTTCATGATCAACAGTATCGAAGGCTTTAGACAAGTCCACAAAAAACAGGAACCACATATTTTCCCTGATCTTTTTCATTGTTTATATAGTTCATGACATCTATAAGTGCCGTCTGTGTATTATTTCCATTCTGAAAACCATATTGTTGCAGATCCAGACCACCAATTTTTTCAACATACTTCATAAAACGAAGGTAAAGTACTTTTTCATATATTTTGCTAAAGGAACTCAAGATACTGATAGGTCGATAATTACTGGGCTCCCTCCTATCTCCCGACTTAAAAACAGGCACAATTATTGATGCATTTATTGATGAATTATAAAAACAGGCACATTTATTGATGCATTCAGCAATTGGTTCCGAAACTATATCATTCAGATTCTTCAGATCAATAGATGATACACCATCTCCACCACAGGATGCACTATTTTTTAGATTTTTAATAACTGTTATAACTTCCATTTTATCAGTTGGTGCAATGAATATACTATCAGATGGAGTTCGGCTATAAACATTTTTGCTCTTCTTACCATTCAAAGTTTCTTGTAGTTTATCTGCAAGACTTTTTCCTATGGTACAAAAAAATTGGTTAAGCACATTTGCAATGCATTGTTGGTCACTGATTCTAATATTATTTGTCAGTATTTCTTTTATAGAATTGAGCTCTATTCGGGTATTTTTTCCAAAGGATTCATTTATAATTCGCCAAAATTTCCTTTTATCTCCATTAGTTTTTTAGCCTTTTTTATTTCATTCTCAGCCTTTCTTTTTGCTTCCATGTACAATATTTTCAAAGTAGTAGTCTTGCTAACCTTATATGAAGAATATATTTTATTTCTCTGCTCGATCAGTTGAACAATTTTAGGGGTAATCCAAATACTATCTTCACGAACCCTGCATCTCCTCACCACAGTAGATTCTATCTTAGCCTGCGAGAATGAGATGATTTCAATTATCATCTCAAAGTTACTTGAATTTGGCACGTTTTGCATCTTAACGGATACCAAATTTCTGAAACGTGCCTTATCAATACTTTTAATATTTACACATTGAAACTTTTTCTACGGTTTTTGAACATTAGTCACCGTAACATCTAAAATTTTATGATCAAACGTTGGCCAGTCAAGCAAATCAATATGAAAATTATTGCAATCCTCATCACCAAGAAGATGGTCAATTAGTGTGGCAGAATGATCTGCAACTCGTGTTGCACATATTTGATCTATTTTATTAATTATTTTATAATTTGTTGGGGTTTCAAGGTGAGTGCTGAAATATGTATTTTTAATTAACAGTATTTCATTTCAAAATATGCAATAATGTAGTATACTGTTAATAAATTGATACCAATCTAATCTTCTTTCTAATATTATCTATTCATAATTCAACTATTTATTTGGTGTTCCGTAAAAAGAACGCTAGTAATATGGGTGTCACATTTTTTTCACGTCACAACTTTCGACACTCAATGAAATTATCGAGGAGCTGGAGGCAAATGAAGAAGAGTCCTTTCCTGACTCGATTACAATTATTTTCCCGCTGGAAAATTGTAATGCTGACAACTGAAAAGGACTCTGGTGATGAAAATGAAATGACCCTACACAACTTTTCTGGGCCCACGCAGAAGTTGACGATGAAAATTCTTCGTCAAGTGATGATGAAGAATGGAGCGTTCCATTTTCTCATTTGGATAAGCGGCCAAGACTGAAATCAGCAAGTTAAGCGATACATTTAAATAGATCAACCAGCTGCTACCAAAGCTTACAACAATATGGGAGGCGTCGACAGATTAGACAAGAACATAAGTTTATATCGCAAAAGTATTCAAGGTACTTCTGACCCACCATAGCGAGAACGCAATAAGTGCGTCTTTTCAGAATAGGAGTCTATTAGACCTATAATAGTGCTTAAAGGGTTAATTAATTTAAGTGAAGAAATAAAAACAACAAATCAGAATAATTACAAAATTAGGTTTATTTATATTGAATCATTTTATATAAATAATGCTCGGCACAATCAAACAATTTCATACAATTTAATTTAATTTCATTTCAATTTCATTTCATTTCAATTATAATTAGGTAATTCATGTTTTAACAATATTTCTTACTTACAAATAAATAAAATTATAATAATTATGAATTATGTTTAAATTTCTAACAAAAACGCTAATTTGCCTGATTGAGTGAATTTGTTTGAGAAAAAAATGCTCTAAGTACGTATACATTTCTTAGGAAAAGGAAACACATTATACCTACCTATGTATAAATAATTTTATAGCATAAAAAGGATTTTATAAATAAAATATTTCATACGCACGAGCAAGTGAAAATCTATAATATAAAAGAAAGTCGGATTAGTGCAAACACTTATAACTCGAGATCGGCTGAACAGATTTTTATGGTGCTTGATTTATTGGATTCTTCTCCGCTCCAGATAATAGATTAATTATTAAAAATTCGTAAAATGGATAGCAAATAGGTAATATAAAATATTATATCAAAGTTAGTATGGAACGAATTTCGATACAACAATGCCACCTGTATAAAAACCTATAGAAACACATTTTTTTATTTAACTGACACATCACCTACACGGGAAGGAGTTAATAGCTTACAAAGAACTTTAAGAAATAGATTTAAATACGCTTGAGTAGATACGTATATGTCTTCGAACAGCTCTAAAAAGTTCGAACAAAATAACTAGTACCATTATCTAAATTAGGTACAAGTTATATACCTAATATTATCTATACTAGTAATTCAAACATTAATATTAATTATTGTTTGAATACCTACCCATATTAAAGAATCTAAGATAATTTTTACAATTATTATTATAATCCAAGCATGTGTCATATTTTTTTACATTAAAAAAAAATAAAAAGATTTTAATTAATTAATTATAGGTATAAATTGGTGATGTTTACTATATTTTATTAATTAAATAAATAAATGCGAAATGAAATACCTTGATATTGAGTAGGTATAAATTATAATTTATATTCTTATTATCGTTTATATTCTTTTATTTACTTTGTGAACACAGCTGATTTTGTATTTATTTTGTCTCACCTTTTTAATTTTAATATAATATGTAAAGTTTGTTTTTGTATGTAAATGTTATCTTAAACTGTAAAAGGCGAAAGCCGTTAATTGAATAAATAAATAAATAAATAAATAAATAATAATAATGTGGAACGATAGAACAGCAGAATTTTTTATATTATCTGATATGGGTTAAAGGAGATGATGGGGGCTATTCTGAGCATCCGACCCTATCGAGTTGTGTGCGTCCCGATAGTGTCGCGTAGGATCCAACTTTTTGTACACGCCCTTACTTACTAACTAGCCACATTCGAATGAAACATCGGATAACCGGTTGCATTCGTCGCAACACTATCGGATGTCTACTCAACGCCCATTTCGCTGTCTCTTGCGATCCAACCGAGTCTTTACTAGTGTTTAATAATCTTATTTTAATTTATGTGTAAAAAATTGCACAAAAATTCATTAGAGTGTTATTTGGTAAAAAAAATTAATGAAAATTGTTTAGAAAAGTTCTATCTAAGAGTATTATAGATATCATGTAAAAGATTGCTTACATTTCAATTTGAGGTAAAAAAAAATGATTAAGTAGGCGTGTTTTTTATGTAAAAAATATAGTGGAATATTTTAAATTAGTATTACAAAATTATTATTTTTGTCCGTCACGCTATTGTATCGTATCCGATCGGGTCGGATGTTCAGAATAGCCCCCATTATTTGTCTTTGAAAAATAAAACAAATCAGTTTCAATACTTTTTTCCACACACTTTTTCAGTAATTCGCCACTTTTTTGCGATTTTCAAATAAAAACATTCTGTCATTATGTATGTACCTACATATAATTTTAAAAGAGATAGAAATCATAATTGTTGATTATTATCACAGTTCAAATCCTTGAGGCTTGCTTTAAAAATGTTTATTTACAAGGACATATAATTTATAAAATTTACATTTTATATTATTTACTTATTATTTATTTAGCTTTTGCCAGTCACATTTATTACAATTTTACAGGAAAGGATTAATACAAATAATGAAGAAAGTAGCATAGGGTCAATTTACTTATTATATTTCTTCTAATATATAATAGGTACATATTTTTAAAATGAACCTGTGCTCACTTAAAGTAAACACAAATACACTCTTTGACTCTTTCACAGTAAGCTACTTCAAGCTTGTGTCGTGAAAGAGGAAGATGGTCGGCAGCTGTGATCGAACCCACGACCTCCGCACGAAACAGTACGAAAGCCGGCGTCGTAACCGCCATTCTACCAACCACTTCTCATATATCTCTAACATAAATTAAAGTCGGGTTAGTGCGAACACTTAAAACTCGAGATCGGCTGAACAGATTCTTTCAATGCTTGATTTATTGGATTCTCCTCCGCTCCGGATAACAGAATAACTAATAAAAAGTTGAAAAAAAAAATGGGTAAGAAATGATATAAAATATCTTACTCCACCACACCGTTTCGAGCGTTTTAGAAAATGTTCATACAAAGTCAACAAAATTATCGGGCACATTCTTATCGGTAAGTACTTCAAGGGTGACGTAGAATATGTGCGCGCGCATATATTCTCACGTTGTTCCCGCCTGAGCTTTGAATACGAATGAAATATGGATGTTTTAGAAATGTTTAACATTATTATTTTATTAGTAACTTAATCGGATTAATTATGTATTTTTGTTTCTGGGGGCGCAGTGCACATTTGAACGGGCCGCCTCTGGTTAGGACTACAGGACAACGTCTGTCGGGAAAGCTAGTTTTTCAATAAATATACATGGGTATAATTTTAATCATTATTTTTATATAATATAAGAAACTTAACAAATAATCTGAAACATTGATTATAAGTAAGCGTTTTAAAAATATAAAATGTAATATTTTATTTAATGGCTGTAAGTTTGTTTGTTTGAATAAAAAAAGAAAATAAAAAGAAAAAAGGAGATATTTGTAAAATTTTCATTATAAACATTTATTAAAGCAGATTTATTTGAAAAAAAAATGGACAATTGGTAATTCAATAGAATGATGGCGATAGCAAATAATAGTTTCAGTATTGTGTAGTAAAATAAATAGACCTATTGGATGCGCCTTTATGTGGCTTGGTGAGAACCTTCCTTAAGTTCCATCAACTCATAACTACCTACCTGTTTATTGTTCCAATCCTTTCTTACCCTTGGTGACAATATTGGACCAGTGTTCAGTTCCTTTGAATAACTATCCGCATACGCATCAATTTGAATCATATTATCAACCGCATTAAAACAAATAAAATTAAATAATCAACATATATGTATATAAATACATCACGAGCTCGTGCCTAATTAAATCAATAAAAATAAAAATAATTAAACTAAACAAGTGTTAATCAAAACTAGTGTGAGGAGAACTGGAGAAACAAGGGTAAGTCCATTTATACTTTCCTCCCCCTTTGTGATCCCACACCAAAAGCATTAAGGCGTATCATACTCTATTCATATTGAGAGAGAGAAAGCCAGAGTACGCATATTCAGTTCACCAATCGTTCTCAATCTACCAGAGCAATCCTCAATCCTATATACAGTCCACGAAATTAAGAATCAGCGCCAACACCTATAATATAAATGGCAAACTTACACAGATATAGAAGTCTGTCCTATAAAAATACAGAGCTCACATACCGTTCATTTTTTTGGATACCTACCTAAAGAATATGATATAGTATTTTTCTCGAGAGAAAGATTAGTTACCTACGTGCAGGCTCACGTAAACGCCCGTTTTGAGTTGTCAACAATTATTATAAAATATACACTTCAATTAATAAACAATTATTATTATTAGCATTGTGTAACCCACGGTCACTAAAACAGATTAAGGAACCTAGATATAAATTTAGTCAGACTCAAACGGAGCTGTCGAAAGCTTGACAAAGGGATGGCCGTCATTTTTAATCGTTGTAGGTACCTACATCGTAAACAGTTGGAACAATTTGGGCCGCACAATAATAATTAACCACATTATTTGTATTTATTATCCCTAGTCCCGGGCAGCCCTTCGGTGGGCAGGGGGTGCTAAGAATCTCCCGGCTCAACATAGTGAAATGAGTTCTGAGAGTAGGAACGTGAAGATCGAGGATCGCAGAGGGGCTGGAAAAATACAAACGGCATTTAAGAGAAGCAAACCCAAAATATGAGCCGAAGAGGGAGGAAATCCGCCATATTGGTGGACGGAGGACATACAGGAAAGCATAATAAAGACTAGAAAAAAGAGAAAAGCTTTTCAGAGATGCAAAAATGCTGAAGCAAGGTCGACTATGAGGATCGAATACAAGACAGCCAAGGCAGAACTGAAAGCAAAAATAATGAAGTCAAAGAAAAAAGCATGGGAAGAACTGTGTGATGGTCTGGAGACGAACGTATACGGGGATGCGTACAAAATAATTATGAGCCAAATGAAAATAGCCAACCCAAAAACAAAAATGGCATTGAAGGAGAAAATTGATGCTTTCAATTCATTATTCATTGGTGCACAAGGTAAAACACTGGAAAAGATACCATCTACGTGGAAATCAGAATACAAATTTACTGAGGAAGAAATAAAATCCGCAGTAAAAAGAATCAAAGTGGGAAAATCCCCAGGACTAGATGGGATACCTCCAGACGTTATAAAAGAGATCGTCGGAAATAACCTTGGATATTTTGCCAGATTATTCAGTTGTCTATTGGAAAAAGGAAGTTTTCCAACTGAATGAAAGACATCAAAACTTATACTGTTAGAAAAACCAAAAAAGTCCCCGAACGAAACAACGAAATACAGACCCATATGCCTGATCAACGTGCTGGCTAAAACGTATAAAACTCTCATAAATAACTGCCTTAATTCAGAGCTGGAAAGAAGGGGAGTGCTTTCACAAAACCAGTACGGCTTCAGGAAGAACAGATCCACGGTTGACGCAGTAAATCACATCATTAAAATAGCCAAAAACGCAAAGAAGGATAAAAGCGGAAACCTAATCGTCCTTATAGACGTTAAAAATGCCTTTAACTCGGCTAACTGGCAAATTAACAGAAACAAACTAATAGAAAGACAAATAAACGAGCCAATAGTGAACAGCATAATAGATTATCTAACGGACAGAAAGATTCAAATAGAGGGCAAAACCTGGATGGAAATCGGGGGCGGGGTTCCACAGGGCTCGGTGTTGGGGCCAACACTGTGGAACATACTATATGATGACGTTATGAGGCTGGAAGTCCCAGAGGGAGCAGAACTCATATGCTATGCCGATGATCTGGCTGTCTCAATTACGGCAAAATCTGCAGAGGAATTGTTGGCCAATACTAATGCTATACTACACCATGTGAAAATATGGATGCGTCGACATAGCTTGGAGGTAGCACCTCAAAAGACAGTAGCAATACTGTTAAGTGGAAGTAGAAGAATGAATGAACTGAAAATTCACTTCGACGGGACAGAGATATCTATATCCAAGGAGGCGACGTACTTGGGTGTGGTCTTAGGCTCCAGATTAAATTTCACTAAGCATGTAAGGAGAACGACGGAAAAGGCCCTCAAAACGACCAGGGCACTATCCCTGATACTGCCAAATACGAGAGGACCCAAACAATTCAAAAGAAGAACCCTGGCCATGGCTGTTCAGTCTATCCTCCTATATGCGTCGCCAATCTGGGTATCAGAGATTTCAAATACCCAATCAGCAAAGCTTTTAGCGGCCCAAAGACCTCTTGCACTTAGGGTATGCTGCACCTACCGTACAGTATCGACGGAAGCAGCACTGGTGGTCGGCGGACTCATACCGGTCCAATTTTTGGCGCGTGAGCGTGGTAGACTCTATGGAAGCAGAGCTGTTCTGCCAGAAGACAATAGGCGATACACCGAGAGGGAGAGAACCATGGAAGAATGGCAGAGTAACTGTGACTCCGCAGAAAGCGGTAGATGGACGCACCGACTCATAAATTACATTAAGCCTTGGATGGAAAGACAACACGGACAAGTGACATTTCGAATGACGCATCTGAAACGCATAGGAAAAGTGACAACGGACCAGTGTATATACTGCTCCGAAGAGGACACAGCAGAGCACACTATATTCTGTTGCCCCAGATGGAGTGCTGAAAGAGATGCCCTGAAGGAGGAACTGCAACTGGCAGAATTTCCGCTCCCGGAAAATATGGTGGCTATCATGCTGAAGAGCGGGATGGAGTGGGAATCCTTCTCTAGGCTATTTGAAGCCATAATGTCCCAAAAGGAGTTAGATGAGAGAGCACTCAAAGAGGAGACAAAAGGAATGGTAGTGGTAGGCCAAAGATGGCGGGAACATTATCATATCCAGAAGAGGGGGTGGGGGTTTAGGCGGTAAGAGTCCGTCATAACCCGGTCTCAGAACGGCCGGGTATCCATGAGGATTTCCCCTCCCAAAAAAAAGAGGGGCTGGAAGAAGGCAGATGTCCTGGCTGCGCAATATACGAGAATGAACGTCCTGTGGAACAATAATTGTTCCGAGCAGCTCAGTACAGAGAAGGATTCGCCACAGTGATCGCCGACGTTGGGAATATCTGACATGGCACCAAAAGAAGGTTTGTTTTTAATTGAGAAAGGTCAATTAAAATACAGCACAAAAAGATTTTTAGTACAAACAACAGTTGGGAAAAAGGGCATTGGCCGAGATCAGTGGTCACGTGATTCTATGAGACTGCCTGATTTGTACATAGGTTCCCCAATACAAGACGGTCAAAATATTTCCAAAAATAGTGTGATACTCGTGTTTGACACTGATAAGTGTTTGTTTCAAACGAAAGTGCAACAATGGCATACCTACATATAAATGAGCGAGACTGCGCAACAATAGTTCAAATGGTAAAATATCGTCTCAAAACACAGAGTAAAAAATGTACCTATTTACATTTCTCACTATTAAGTCTTTCTTTAAAAATCAATTCACTCGATTTTTTACTGGGCTTGCTTTGAAAGAAACAAGAATACTAGTTAGATATATATAAGTAGATATATGATTCTAATAACAATATCAAACTAATATAAGTAAAACGGTTTTCTTAGTGCGATTTACAGAAGAAATATTTTTTTCCGCTCCGGATAACAGAATAACTAATAAAAAGTTGAAAAAATGGATAAGAAATAATATAAAATATAATATTAAAGTTGGTATGGAACGGATTTCTTGCGATGCCAACGCCATCTATGAAAATTTCATTACAACACAATTTTATTTACCTGACAACCATAGAGTTTTTCAAAAAACTGGCACACAGATTATTGATAGAATTTCTTTCAATCTTTCAGAAATATTTTTTCAACATTCAAACTTAATATTTTAAACGTATTTTTGTTTAAATTACAAATTTGAAATCAATTTTCATAGTAAGGACTACAGAACAAAGTCTGCCGGGAAATCTAGTTCTCAATAATTGTTATTTTTTGTTGAAAGCGTTTTTTTTTTTAATTTAAATATACAAAGAGTTAAAAAGTTCAAATAAAAAGCTTATTAATTAGTAGGTACCTATATTTTTTATGAATATCTATATTAAATAGAATAAATTCAAGAAATTCAATATTTATTTTTCCAAACATTTCAAGTGATTTAATGAAACAAAATTCTTAGATTTTACGTGAAATGTCATAAAAATTGAAAAAATAATGAAAAAAAAAAAAAAAATATAAAAAAGCAGAAAAAGCAGAAAACAAATATTAACTCTCCAGTATTTCTTTTCATTATGTTAGTACCTACACTTTCTTTGAAACTTTTGAAAAAAAAAAATAATTAAACACTGATTTATTATAGGTGGGTACCTTTATTATGATATAATTTTAAAATGAGTAAAGCGAACGCAATATTAATAGGTACAAGCTGTTCAGTCGAGAAAAAATGCTTATTTAACAAAAAAATAAATATACCTTTTTGTGAGAGTTTTTTTTATCCAGATTATTAAATTTAGTATTTTAGTGTATACCTACTTTAAAATGTATAATTAGATTATTATAAAATTCTCTTGCAAAAAAATAAATATAATGGTTTTTTTTTCGTATTTTTTTATAATCGTCAACCAAGTTTTTGTCTATTTTAGAATCTTCTGCTGAAAAATATCAAATATTATATATAATTCAAAATGAATATTTCTATTGAAAATTGTATGATATCCTCTTTGAATTTTTTTTATATTTGATGCTTGGATCGTTGAAGGTAATAATATTTAAAAAAAAAACATTTATTGAAATCACTTCTGTATTTATTATTTTAAATTCTTGTTTCTAATACCTATTACCTAATAATAAATAAGACCCTACTTGTTGGAATTTGTGGAGAAATAAATAATTTGGTTTCAATTTTTTTTATTGCCAGGGTGAAATACTTATTAAAAAAAGTTATACGTAGATGTCAATAGTTTACAGTGTATGGCTATTTTATAATCAATCATAGTACCTATGTACATTGTTCATACACTTACCGATAATAGAAGGTATTGTTTGTAGGTAGGTATGTCTTTTTTATCTTTACCTAACTTTATAAAACTACGGTAGAAAAAGTATGTTATGTAATCATAAATAATTATGAATATAATATGAAAGATTTAATTAAAAATAATAATTATATCTTCCTTATTTATGTACAATTTGTATTAGGTATGTATGTATTTGTATAATGTATTTTATTTACTTTGTATAATACCATAATATTGAATGGGATGATTTCTGGGGAGCTTCCGACAAGACAACTATGTGGCAGCGCTTCTAATCAGGTCTAAATATTATGGCAGCTGGTCAGTGTAGCCAACGGCTCTTGGCCTAAATCGCCGTTTTTCATACGCGAAGTAGCCCAAAGTAGCCCAACTGAAAATTTGGTATGCGGAAGGATGAAAATTCGCTAAAAGGGAAGTAGCCCAATTGGCGACCTGTCGCCTTTAAGATTTTTTCGTCGCCGATTCTCGTTCCGAGTAACCCAAATGGCGGTAAATCGCCCACGTTGGCAACACTGATTTGACAATAGACCGGGTTAGCAAGGGCGCCTCTGGTGGCACAAAAAGGAAAAAAAAACATCCCATTTTAAGAATTGGATACTCCACGTACCTACCTACTTGGCACTACCCCTGAGCTGATGACGGACGGGGTGTTTCTCAACGTTTCGGCAGAAGAATTTTTTTCTGTAAGTAATAATATTATCAAAAGATTTTTCTTGCTATCATCCCATTAGAAAAGACGGTCAACAATTTGTGCTGGTTTCGTTTTCAGTAAAACCATATACTTACACAATAGGTACATTAATAATAAAATATTATTCGAGTTTGTGCCTACATAATATTTATAGAATTTAGACCACATACTATGAGGGTGGGATTTCTTTTATCCTTCATCATAAAAAGCATTCCCTTTTTAATAAAGATACTACCCACATCCATGTAATTAATAAATAAAAACAGAACTTTGCACTATAATGATATTTTGAGATTTATTAGAATAATATGTTTGATTATTTGATTTTATATTACTAATAGGTACTTAGGAAAAACAAGTTTGCCCGAAAGGTATTTTATGTACAAAATTATTCAACGAATTCAAATATAAAACCACCATGGCTTCAAATGGTTCGTAAAAAAAAAATTGTCCCATTGACTATCACTCTATCCGTATGTTGTGTGTGTCACTCCATTTTGACAGATGTAAAACTTGAGTTTTTTTTTCAAACATTTAAACGAAATTTCAATAGGCACCTATGTACTTTTATACACTGACAATAATAATTTAGTTAGGTAACGACTTAAACCACGCCCAATCTATAGTTTCTCCATAGACGAACCGTTTGAGTGATGGACGAATGGCTCGACGCGATTGAATTTTGAACTAATGGATACCCGACTCACCCTATCACTCCACATAATCCATTTAGTTTTCCCTACTCACTGTCATTTTAAGAGGTGACGTTGCTCCATTTGGACGGATGGTGGAGCGATAGCGAATGTGGGGCTTAAATAATAATATCTTCATCTGTTTTACCTAATATATTTTTTTATTCAAAATATATTCAAATATCATAAATATAACATTTTAATTCTAATTAGTAGAGTCTAATTATACACAAACCACGAGAGGAATGCGTAGGAATAAATAAATAAATTAATTAATTAATTACATGAAATCGTACGAGCAATCCCATTACCTTAATTATGCATACTAGGTACGAAGGGTTTTTTTTTGTTTTTACGCCGTCACAACTTTTTGGTCTTAGTTATATCACTTATGAATAAAAAAATGTATTATTAACATTATAGGTAGCTATTTATTAGGTATACTTTTTTGCCGGATTTATATTTTGAAAACCTTTAGTATAAGTGTTGAAAACATGATTCCGAATATTGACATAACAACCCTGGGTGCTGAGCACATGGTCG